>OX352471.1:40965068-40970068 GCA_947093115.1 Brenthis daphne
CCGTCCGGTATCCGTCCGTCCGTCCGTCGTCCGTCCCGTCCTCCGTCCGTCCGTTCCGTCCGGCCGTCCCGTCCGTCACGTCCGTCCGTACCGTCCGTCCGTCCGTCCCGTTCCGTCCGTCCGTCCGTCCGTCCGGTCCGTCCGTCGTCCGTCCGTCCGTCCGTCCGTCCGTCCGTTCCGTCCGTCCGTCCGTCCGGTCCGTCCGTCCGTCGTTCCGTCCGTCCGTCCGTCCGTCCGTCCGTCCGTCCGTCCCGTCCGTCCCGTCGCCGTCCCGTCCGTCGCGTCCGTCCGTCCGTCCTCCGTCCGTCCGTCCGTCGCGTCCGTCCGTCCGTCCGTCCCGTCCGTCCGTCCGTCCGTCCGTCCGTCCGTCCGTCCGTCCGTCGTCCCGTCGTCCGTCCCGTCCGTCCGTCCGTCCGTCCGTCTCCGTCCGTCCGTCCGTCGTCGCCGTCCGTCCGTCCGTCCGTCGTCCGTCCGTCCGTCCGTCCGTCGTCCGTCCGTCCGTCCGTCCGTCCGTCCGTCCGTCCGTCCGTCCGTCCGTCCGTCCGTCCGCCGTCCGTCCGTCCGTCCGTCCGTCCGTCCGTCCGTCGTCCGTCCGTCCGTCCGTCCTGTCCGTCCGTCCGGCGTCCGTCAGTCCGTCCCGTCCGTCCGTCCGTCCGTCGTCCGTCCCGTCCGTCCGTCCGTCCGTCCGTCCGTTCCGTCCGTCCGTCCGTCCGTCCGTCCGTCCGTCTGGTACCGGTCCGTCCGTCCGTCCGTCCGTCAGTCCGTCGTCCGTCCGTCCGTCCGTCCGTCCGTCCGTCCGTCCGTCCGTCCGTCCGTTCCGTCCGTCGTCCGTCCGTCCGTCAGGCGTAAGCGTCCGTCCGTCCGTCCGTCCGTCCGTCCGTCCGTCCGTCCGTCCGTCCGTCCGTCCGTCCGTCCGTCCGTCCGTCCGTCCGTCCGTCCGTCCGTCCGTTCCGTCCGTCCGTCCGTCCGTCCGTCCGTCCGTCCCGTCCGTCCGTCCGTCCGTCCGTCAGTCCGTCGTCCGTCCGTCCGTCCGTCCCGTCCGTCCGTCCGTCCCGTCCGTCGTCCGTCCGTCCGTCCCGTCCGTCCGTCCGTCCGTCCGTCGTCCGTCCGTACCGTCCGTCCGTCCGTCCGGGTTTCCGTCCGTCCGTCCGTCCGTCCGTCCGTCCGTCCGTCCGTCCGTCCGTCCGTCCGTCAGTCCGTCCGTCCGTCCGTCCGTCCGTCCGTCCGTCCGTTCCGGTCCGTCCGTCCGTCCGTCCGTCCGTCCGTCAGTCCGTCCGTCCGTCCCGTCCGTCCGTCCGTCCGTCCGGTCCGTTCCGTCCGTCCGTCCGTCCGTCCGTCCGTCCGTCCGTCCGTCCCGTCCGTCCGTCCGTCCGTCCGTCCGTCGTCCGTCCGTCCGTCCGTCCGTCCGTCCGTCCCGTCCGTCCGTCACGTCCGTCCGTCCGTCCGTCCGTCCGTCCCGTCCGTCCGTCCGTCCGTCCGTCCGTCAGTCCGTCCGTCCGTCCGTTCCGTTCCGTCCGTCCGGTCCGTCCCGTCCGTCCGTCCGTCCGTCAGTCCGTCCGTCTCGTCCGTCCGTCCGTCCGTCCGTCCGTCCGTCCGTCCGTCCGTCCGTCCGTCCGTCAGTCCGTCCGTCCGTCCGTCCGTCCCGTCCGTCAGTCCTTGCCGTCCGTCCGTCCGTCCGTCCGTCACGTCCGTCCCGTCGTCCGTCCGTCCGTCCGTCCGTCCGTCCGTCCGTCCGTCCGTCCGTCCGTCCGTCCGTCCGTCCGTCCGTCCGTCCGTCCGTCCGTCCGTCTGTCTGTCTGTCTGTCTGTCTGTCTGTCTGTTACTGCATCACAGAAAAACTACTGAACGGATTTTGATGAAATTTTATATGGTCTTAGCTGATTATCCGGGTCAACATATAGGATACTTTATACAGCGGAAAAATATTTCATTTCTGAAAAAAAATACAAAAACTGTAATGTAAGAGTATACTAATATGTAAAACCTAAGAATTAAGTTTTTGGTAAGAATCTGAACGCGGGCGGAGCGGCGGGCAATGCTAGTGACTTATAAAATTATGATAATCCTCATAAATTATCATTTAATTATTCAACACTTTAGAAACGCGTTTGGCAATAATTGTTAAAAAATATTATATTGAAAAAGAATAATTCCGTCTGATTGTAAATATCCATTTACTGAGGTTAGCATCTGTAGATACGGTAACATTTTCAATTAATTGTTTGGTTCCCCACAGTTTATAATGATGCTCGGGAAATTGAATTCTAAACGACGTGGTGGACGCAACAAGCGATCTTTGGCTTGCGGTTTTTTCAAAGTAAAATTAGTTATACTGAGATCACCCATATTTTCAATATTATTTATATATACTTTTGGAATTCGGTTCAGATGTTTATTTAAAGGGAAATATTTACATTTTCGTTTGCTTTAACATGGCGTGAAGAACGTTTAAAGCATTGTTTTATTTATGTATCCATAATATAACACAAATGAGTATTCAACAAATAATACTATAATTTATGACATAAAATCAAGCATTAAAACTTAATCCTTTTGCTGAATAAATCAAAGCCATAAATCTACTTATTGTTACTGTCCTACTTACAGTCGAATTTAATTGTTTCCGTACATTCACAATAAATCTATCCAATGACATATTTCTTGTTTACGCTAAATGCGTAATTGAGATATACGCCTACTTTTCACATATAATTGACACGCTTTCTAGACTTTTTGGTAGAGCTAATGTATATTATAATATATAAAATTCAACTTAATGTATTGACGAAAAAAAACTAATTAAAAAAATTAGATCATTAATAGCTAAAACAAAATATTTTTGAGGTCAATATTTAAGAACAGTATCAAAAACCAGTTACGAAAAACTCATAACTTAATCTTTATATACCCACAGTATGTTATCATATAAAAGCGGAAAATATATTAACAGAATACAATATAGTCGACCGGCTAGTTTTGTAGTATCATCTCTGCCTGTTTTATGGTCACTAGCACAGCTATAAATAATAATGAAAGTGATCTGAGGACGGTTATTCTGATAGGAAACGTTTCTATTTGATCTTTGCTCGTAAACATGGTGAGGAACCTCTTCTTTACTGGAGGTCACGAACTCGTCGACGCGACAAAGATCGGTGTCAATTTCCTTCAACTTGACTTCAACCAATGATGGTCTGTTAGTATTGGCATTCCAACTCACTCACAGCATGAGATATTACTAAGAATATTTTAGGCTTTCCGGCCAAAGATCTAATATTGAAATAACTTGCATAAAGATATGAACATTGAACACATTAATTACTTAAGAACAATAAATTATGTGTTATGTCTTTATAATTAACCATAATCTTATTCAGAACTAATTTATTGAAGCAATATAATAATTTTGCAATCAAAAGCTCCAAGCTCCTTTTTTTAATAAAAAGTTACTCTTATTTCTTACTCTTAATGTCATGCCACGTACGTGTCGTAGTAGTCGTTCATTCGTATCATTAGAGCCCCCGCGCACTTGGCAGCCTGGCTGCGGCAGCCAGACTGCGGCAGCCAGTCCAACATATGACGGCGTATGGGACTTCGCGTACTAGGCAGCTACGGCTGCTTGGCTGCGGCAGTCATCAGAACGCACCTGATTGCACGGCAGCCCATTGGCTGCGCGAAGCCAGAGCGAATGTACGCGAATGTATGTGGCTGCCGTCAGTCTCCACGCACGTGGCTGTATCAGCCCCAGATGTATTGCCATATGTAAGGAATAAATAATATGAAAAATAAACACTATTTTTACCCGGCTGCGCCAGAAGGAGGGTTATGTTTTTGGTGTATGTAATATGTATATTTCTTTGGCACGCCCAAACGCCTAATCTATCAAGATTAAAATCCATCAAGCTAAAGCTTGAGAGGTGCCAAGGGGTATCAAGAGGTGAGGTGAGTTGTGAGAGTGACACTTGTATTATAAAAGTTGTATATCAAAATTATAATAATTAAAATGGCTGATATTTTACGCCACATTATGTCGCCAAAAATTTTTTTTATCAAAACCTATTGAGGGGTATCAAAATAAAGGGTTTTATAAAAGGCTTACAAAAATATATACAACTTAATAATTATACATCCTGCACGTCCATATTGCTAGACGGAATGGTTCCAACTGACCGTCGACATGGCTGCTATAACTGGCTGCTCAATTTTTAGATTGCCGCTGTCTGGCTGCCGCAGCCAGGCTTCCTAGTGCGCGGGCTTTCTTATACGTATATATATGTGTGTATTGTGTATTATACTATAAGTTGTGAAAATTTAAAAATTTATTCTCAAAACCGTCCGATATAATGATGTTCCGCATAATGCATTTGCCTTATTATCCTCGACGATTGTATAGCATGAAGAGATGGTCCTTTCCTTAAACGGTAGAAGGCTTCCGCATTCGTTCAGTCACATCTCCCCTAAAGGAGTGTACACACGTAATTGAAGTTCATGTAAAAAATAACTACTTAGAAATTAATGTATTCTATATTGAATACATCCTACACTGTGATCTGTGCAAAGCAGGTGTTGGTCAGTTGATTTTTTTTTATATTTCTTTTAAAAATCTTGATACTGCGTTAAAAAAATTGTATATCTAATACAAAATTAATGTAGAAAAATGATTGCCTTGCTGTGATTTTGAATTCATTACATTTTTTAATAAATATAATATAAGCAAATACTCAAATAAAAAACAGGTTTGACGAGCTGCGAGAAGGCCAATAAAAAACTATCAGCTGAGCTGCATATAGCATTGAAATCGAGCGATATTAATTATTACTCTTTTTTTTATAATAATAAAACTATTTCAAGTTTAAGCTTTCATATTACATAACAATTATAAACTAGAATCAAGTGTACACCATCGCTAATAAAACTTGCGCCAAGTTCAGAAACTTGTGACTGTGACCGCAAAATGTGAATATGCCGCGGCTGAACCGCATAGAAGAAATTGCTTCCGAACA
>OX352471.1:42175068-42712568 GCA_947093115.1 Brenthis daphne
ACATTGTCTTTGTGTTTAATTTCAATCACTCAATAAATAATCGAAGGAAAAAAATCTGTGTCCTGAAGATTTATTTTTTTCCTTCTATTAAAGTACCTACACATTTTGTACATGCATTTCATTCTCTTTATAAAACATGCGAGTATTTTATAAATTCACAATTAAATTCTATTTTACCTTACATTTTATATACCTTATATTATGCCCATAAGAGAGAGAATTTTATTCATTAAGAAAGAGAGATATGCTTATTGAAAAGATATAATCACACATACATATGAATATAAAATTACCAGCGGCCTGCCATGGCGTCACTGGGTACATTTTTTTAATTTACCACCCACTTACATTATGCTACTTCTTTGGACTGCCTTAAGTTGATAATTTTAAAAACTTAACTACTAAAATATTTCTTAGCGGTCGCCATCTCTCCAGAGTCTGAGTGATGATAACAGTTAGGACTAATATTGATGAGTCACAATTAAAAATCTACAAATTCCACTGAGCTTAGACAAATAAAAAATAAACATTTTGGCATATTTATTTAACATGTATGTTTCTTAATTTAAAATTGTTTCATCGTACCTTAACATTTTAAATACTTAAAGCATGTTATGCTCGTAAATGCTAAATAATGCGGAAGTGAAATGAAATGGGTATTATATCATACTTTCAGTTGTGACTACAGTTGCTTACGTTCTGCACTTGAAATTAAACTTATTTTGACGCTCCTTATTTATAGAACAATAATAAGTAATTCGATCTTTGAAGTTTCCTTTACGTAACTAACACCATAGAAGAAATTAATTATATGTATGTATTGTTTAAAATAGCATGCATATAAAAACATGGACGTGCATTAACTTAAACGATTCAGTTTAATTATAGAAAATATAAACACAATTTTCAAACTAAATACATATTTTTTACATATATTGTGATTTTTAATCATTATTTTAGTACAATTTCGCTATAAAATACTTGTTACTGTAATCAATATTATGCTAAGTAAAAGGGTCTAAGCTCCTTCCAGTTTTTCGATATACTATTCGGAACAAGCTAGACTTCAGACACGAAACCTACATATTTATCTACATTGTATAATATATGATTAAAATTTTAGCACTATTTGAGAGGTTCTGCTATCGTGCCGATGTAAGCTATAATTGGTTTTCAGTAAACAACACTCAAACCGCACTTGCTAATTAAGTACACCTCCCAATCCGCCAATATCAGGTAACGTCCTACTTTGCAGCTAATGAATTAGCTTTATTAGCATTATATCTACGATCTCGACGTATTGCTCACATAGTTCAAATAATAAATAACGAGTTATATTGCCACCAATATTAATCTTTATCACTGATTCATCAACGTTTATTTAGAGGTTTTTGAAGAACTTTTATAAATAAGATTTTCCTGTAAGAATAAGAAAAGGTGACTAGAAAATAGAAATTTTCCTTGAAAAAAATGCCACCTTTGTAAAATATCTCTATATAATTATTATTATTTTTCGGCAAATGTCAAATTTAATAAACGATATTAGGTGAATTTGTAGCAATCGCTATTCAATGATATTATGTAGTAATAGACTTTCATAGAATTCAACGACAACAAAGGTACTATTTAAACTGACACTGCCATTTTTAAGTTCGCGAAATTTGTTGACAATATTTTTATAAGTTATTCTTCATCTATGGCAATTTAGGTATAGGGGAGTTACTATGAAGATATAAAGGTTGACTCTAGATAAAAAGGTAGATTATTATTGAGCCATGGATGCGAAGTAATAGTGCAATTTGTATATATAAAAAAATAAATTATCTATTTTATTATTTATTCTGAAAAAAATTAAGGACATTTGACATAATATGTACAGCGCACAATATATTCTTGTATAGAGCGTGTTTATATTTTTTAATCTAAGAGTTTTAATATTTGATGATTTTTTTTATTTCTATACAGAATAAGCCAATTTAGTAAAAGAGAATTTGTTTACTAGCTTTAAATATACATATTTAAATTTTAAACCTTTTATTACTTAGAATTTTTTTTTTAAATACTTATGTATAGTAAAAGCTCATTAGCAATACTATTAAATATTTTAAACGAACGTTGTATATTATTTTTTTAACAAACAGGCGTATTTTAAAATTGATATAATTGTAAAGTAACATCAAATACTTTAAAACTCGCACTTTCTAATACATTGTTTGCAGAAAACAATGATATAAAAGTTCACGCATATTTTAAGACAATTTGCACAAATCACGGCCTCAGATTATGACTCAGGGCACTGTATCACGACCATCGAGTAAAACAAGTCAAATTCGCAGTTAGTTCCACCGTCGTGACTCATTGATACGGTTGAAAGAAAATATACCTTTTCCTTAGTCAATAGCGAAGAGGAAACGAGAAGCTCAATCATTTATTTTTTATTTAATAAACTTGAGCCTTGGTGACTCAACTATAAAAGATCTCATGGCATGTGCCATCAGGTAATTTAAAACATCTCCAGTAGTCGTTAAGCTCGTGTTTCTAGCGTGCTTTTATTTGTACATTGCTAAGATGCTTAGTATATTAGTCACATAAATATTTATTCAATGATATACAATTTAAAATATATTTGAAAAGTAGAAATAAATTCTAGATGCAATAATAGCAACTAAAATCAAACTTTCCCCAAATATAGTATAAATTAGAACAATACTCTGAATGCAGCAACAGGTAACTGTTTACGTTCTGACTAACCCTGACCTGAATACCTGTGTTGGATTTATCACCCGTCTTCTCTAGTGTTCCTTACATTTGATATATATATTATATATCATCAGGCAATCCAAGTAAGTTTTAAATATGCAGGTTAAAAAATTAAATTATAACTAAATTATAATTTAATTTTTTAACCTGCATATTTATTTAACATTGCACGACTGTTTTTTTTATAATTAACCTTTTATATCAGAAGCCAATTAATGTTTAAAAATATATGCTAATAATTTATCATAAAACATTCCAAAATATTTTAACATTTTAAAAACTGCTTGACAAAGCATAATAAAATTATATTGGTCAAGTGCGAGTCGGACTCGCACACGAAGGATTCCGTACCATAATCGATTTCTTATTTAACTTGAATGGCAGCCTTTTTGGAATTCGCCATCTTGGTTTTTTATTATTCGTTGTTATGGCGGCAATAGAAATACACACTTCTACTATTACATTTCATGATATAGAGCCCTTTGACAGATGGACGGACGGACGGACAGCGGAGGCTTAATAATATGGTTCTGTTGGCACCCTTCGGATACCGAACCCTAAAAATGAAGTGTAAATAATAAATGTATTATTTGGAAAATAATTAATCTAGTAATTCCCGCATCTCATCACGCGTCATTGGGGCAAGTTGTGACTTTCTATCAATTCATTAAACACATTATAATACAATCCAAAAAATTATTTATAATCAGAATTACTTGAAACTTAGTATAAATGCTCTTTAATAAAATTAATTAAATAAGTGTCTTCGCAATTTTCGAAATCGCATGAGCGAATCCGCGGGTTCTGCTAGTAGAGATATAATTATGTACTAATAGAGCTGAACACATATGCTAATAATAAAATTTATACCTATATTTTTTTAAAGATAAAAATAAATATATAAAAAAATAAAGAATGTATTTAAATTTTTATGTTATTAAATAATATATTCCACTCGTACTGAAGGGAGGCCCGTGGCCAGCAGTGGAACGTTAAAAAGGGCTGAATACAGATAATATATAATATCTAAAAAAAACGAACAACATTACATCTCAATTTTTAAATAGCATGGAAGTTCAGAGCAAGTAATTCTAAAAAAAATTCAACCTTTTTGTTTATCTGTATAAGTTTAAATAATAATTGGATTTAGTAAGTTAATATCATTATTTCAATTTATAATTATACATATAAATGGTTTGAAATAAGTATATTTATTTATTAGATCACATAATTTCTATTGGTCTAGAAAATCCAATTATATAGTTTGGTCTTTCTGTTCCAAGCGATCTCATATAAACCGGGTGGCACGTTTGCGGACTGACTTGAAATACTTATGTGCACCCTGGCGACTTACGGCGACGACTGTAATATTATTACTAACAGTAGTCTAAGTATTATTTTTTAAATTTTATGTACTAAAATATTTCATCCAAATCGACGTAGCCATTAAAACTTGAAGGAGTAAACAAACACACACATAATAAGTAATATCCTCCTGCCAATTTCAATAGGACTAGCCAACTGCACAGAAGATATTATAATGCACACGCGGAGACACAAGTGTGCTCTCTTTCCTTTCATTCTCAAATTCCGATGGGACGACAGTTCGACACGACCGGTAATAAATCAGGCGCATGACCGATGGCTTGATGTTGCTCCAAACACCTGGGTGAAACAATGCCAGCTTCTTAACTCCGGATTCTTACAGATACTTTCAGAAAAACTCAATAACTAAACTTGACCCAAACCGAGACTCGAACCCAGGACCTGCAACCGTACGTGCTAGCCACTAAAGCACCAAATTAAAATACACCCACATATAAACTCTCGATTTATAATAGTAAAGTGGTGTGGATAGAACTGCATGTCTCTAAGATAGATAATGACGAATTAGTAAGTTAAAGAGAATACTTATTTTTTCATACAAATGTTAAGGTGTGTTTTGAAAATATAATACACGTGACCTTTTGTTATTACTCCATTCTTCAAGTTGCTAGCTCGTGGAACACTTACGAACGTTCTATCAAAGTGCATTTAACGAGGTTAGCTGCTCCTTTATAGCGGAAAATGGATATACCCTATAGATTTACAATCCAGAACTTTTAACTATTAATAAGTATCGGAAAACATTTCAAGTTGACTCAACTTGTACCCGGGCAAAGATATTTTGTTATAACTAACTTATGACTACATATTATAAAACAAAGTCCTCCACTGTGTCTGTCTGTCTGTCCGCGATAAACTCAAAAATTACTGCACCGATTTTCATTTTGTTTTCACCAATGGATAGAATGATTTTTGAAGAAGGTTTTAGTATATAATTAGTTAAGTTTTGGTATACATTAGCTAAAATATAACGATATTTGTTGGAGGTGTCGGAAAAAAATAAGCCATCTGGGAGCTTTCAACGAAAACGCTACCTAAACCCTTTGAGATATAACCAAATAATGTACAGTGGTATTGTGTAGCTTATATAGGTCTACAGAAAAGTCCGCGATGGCATATGTCCATCTCTTAAGGATAACATACTATATCCATTTTAATTTAAAGCGAGGGTGAGTCGCTAGTTTTTATTATAATAGAAATATCGAATTATACGAGTATGAACATTACTGTTATATATGTTTTGTGTGCATATTAGCACGGTACTGTTATGCATCATGCACATTTTCCCGCTGAGTTTCTTTCGCCAGTTCTTCTCAGGTCTGAGGCTTCTTCTTTCCGAACTGGTAGTAGACTCATTACGTTCAGTAAAGAATTGTAATAATTTAATGCTGAATAAAATATTTTGAATTTTGAATTTTTTGAATTTTCATACATTACCGTGATATTAGGTACACGATATCTTCACCTAACAACCGATTTTAATTATATATTTTTTTAATCTCAATGGTGATCCTTGAAGTATATTTTAAAATGAAAAGAAAATAAACTTATAAAGTTAAGGCTATTTTTATAAGTTGTTTTTTTTTATTATTATTAAAGTATTTTAACTATTCCGTAAATTATTTAAACTATAAATTTAAAAATTTCACAATTACTTACACTTTTAATAGATTTTATACTTTTTAATCCAATGTAAAACTTGATTTTTAATTCGAGTAAAAGGCAATATTCTTTCATTCTTTATAATAAATTAATTATATTTAACAAAGAAAAATATATAATATTATTATTTGTATAAATGTTGACGCTGACAAAAATTTAAGAAAATAAAAAATAGTAAAAATAAATATTATTTGGTATCTAATATCTATATCAAAATACCAGCTGACATGTTCTTATGACAGAATCTCTCCCTCGTGATGGTTAATGGCTAACCATGTGATAACGATGCGTGTAGAATAACCACAAGGCATTCCAGCGTAAAACTAAACGAACTAGTTATAAACCTTATTCTTACTGACTAAGAAGCTTAAATGAAGTAACCAGCATGACTACTATATAAATATATATATATTTTATGTAAAAAAAATAGATTTTGTTGTCATTATAATAAGGGTTATTATAAAGAGTATTATACTACGAGTAAGTAGCAAGCCAGCCGTATCAGCACACTGCAGCGCACGCTGCGCTAACGCATGACGACACGTGCCGTAGTCCGCTAACTATCACGTGTTTCACAGGAAGTTTCAACTTGATGCAAGTTCATTTAAGAGTAAACTAAAGTATATGTTTATATTTTGCACTGAGCAATTATGATTTGCCATAAATATCGGACGGAATTGTGTAGTAAGTATACATTCATTTAATTCTCTAAAGTTGTGTTCTTCATTCTCTTACCTACGTCTCGGTGGCCTTGTGACTAGCTTGTATAGTCGTAGATTCGGAGGTTCTAGTCCCAGGTCATGCCAAGTTTTTTTATTAAGAAATTCACACTAATACTTTCTTAGATTTACGCGAATATTTGACATTTTAAATAAAACTATCTGTTCAGATTTTTTCGCGGATTTATTTTGATTTTTGGTTCCCGACGTTTCGAATGCTTTACAGCAATCATGGTCGCGGGAAAGACTAAGGTGTTAGATGTCTCAAAGGTATTATATAGTTACTAATTAAAATTATAAAAATATTTAAAATTAAAACATATTGCAAGGTATTTTGGTGCCATTTTTCAATTTTTTGAATTCATTTTGTTATTTGTGGATGGGCTGTCTAACAACTATATAATACCTTTGAGACATCTAACACCTTAGTCTCTCCCGTGACCATAATTGCTGTAAAGCATTCGAACCATCGGAAAATAAAATTCAAAATAAATCCGCGAAAAAATCCGAAAAGATAGTTTTATTTAAAATTCACACTAACTAAAAAGTTGGGAAATTACCGGTGTCACACCCCCGTGCCACGAAGATCACGGAAGCTGTAGGTCCTGCGCATTAACTCTCACTGGTGGTATTGAAGCATCGTACCATAGGGCTTTTCGAATGAAAAGGATTAGAGAATATACCACTGCGCGAATACTTATTCATAATAATATCTCCTATGCAAGGCTCAGTAAGATTGATTGATTGGCCGCCGTGGTCAAATTGATTTTTTTTAAATATTCCTCATCTTTATGGAAAACGGCTACAATATTTACAAAAACAATTTAATAACAGTGTACATTTTGTGAAGTATTTTGTAGAGTCCATTATAAATTTTTACTTAATTAACGACTTATTTTTTAACAAAATATTTGCTAATTAAAATTTAACTTTCCATCACACACAGTACCTATTTACAAATGTATTTATTTATATAAATAATTAAAGACGCCGAGAGAATTCCTTCAAGCAATTACAGCCTATTTATCAACCGACTTCAAAAAGGAGGAGGTTCTCAATTCGACTGTATGTTTTTTTTTTTATGTTTGTTACCTCAGAACTCCGTCATTTATTAACCGATTTGGACGATTTTTGTTTTGTTTGAAAGGGTATACTTCCAGATTGGTCCCATTTAAATTTCAAAAAAAAATACCACCCCTAAGGGTGGAAAAACAACTAATGATGAATTTAACCTACTTCTAATTGTCATATTGACTTGAAACTTTGCAAGTATTTCTATTTCCGTTGATAGTACAGTAGTTCGGTGTTGTTGACCTGATCTGATGGCAAGGCCAGAAGGTGGATAGGTGGAACTCTTCAACGGCTAATAGTAGATACTTTGAGCTTGGGCTTATTTTGTTTGATTTGACAAGCCTAACACGTTAGAATCCTTACTTTGCTACTACTGTCTACACTAAAAAGGGAAAAATAAAAACTTTTTAACAAAAAAATAAAAACCGACTTCAAACAAAAGCACTAAAAAGTAAAAAATAACTGATTGGTAGTTTTCATTTACTATACATACCTAATCAAATATTTTCGAAGTCGGTGTGCTTTGGCTAAGTAATTAAAGCCTACCTATTAAATACATACCTAATCAAATATTTTCGAAATCGGTGCCAGCCCATACAAAGCAAAGCACATTGACTTCGAAAATATTTGATTAGGTATGTATAGTAAATGAAAACTACCAATCAGTTATTTTTTACTTTTTAGTGCTTTTGTTTGAAGTCGGTTTTTATTTTTTTTGTTAAAAAGTTTTTATTTCAACGGTAAAAACCTAATGACGAGCGCAATATGTCTAGTGTAAATTACACAGTGTAATAATAAGTATGACAACGAGAACCAATCAGCAGAAAAAATAAACTGTGCCAGTTTCTCAAGCAACTACGATTTCCTGTCCGTGTCCTTTGGAAGATAGTATGGCACCATTTTTATGCCTCTTATACACTTAAGAAATGATGTTCATTCTATGCTTTGGATTTTAGAAACAATTTCAACGGAACCGCTGACTGTTATATTTTTGTTCTATAAATAATTAAAAGGATTTCAAATTTATCGCTTGTGACTCAAACTCTACTTAAGTCCTCCGTGGTGTAGTGGCTAGCATGTACGGCTGCACACCCGGAGGTCCTGGGTTCGAGTCCCGGGTCGGGCCAAGTTTAGTTATTGAGTCTTTCTGTATAAGTAAGCCTCAGTAACAGCCCGGAGTTGGGAAGTTGGCGGTGTTTCACCCCCGTGCCTCGGAGAGCACGTAAAGCCGTCGGTCCTGCGCCTTAACTCTCACTGGTCGTGTCGAGCAGTCGTCCCACCGGAATATGAGAGTGACAGGAATAGAGAGTGCACTTGTGTCTGCGCGTACACTTGTGCACTATAATATCTCCTGCGCAGTTGGCTAGTCTCAATGAGATTGGCCGCCGTGGCCGGAATCGGTCGGGAGAACATCATCATCACTTAAGTTTGAATCTACTAAAAAAATTGTAACCCTACTTTAATTATGTTGGATCAAATATTTCTTAACATGTAAGCATATTATGTATATTAATACGTAAAATGGTCGACATTTTGTTACTCTGAAGCACAGAACCCAGGAAATATGAGAAAATTGCCCTTGACCGGTATTTTTTATGAAAGCTCAATGGAGGAACGTATCCTTAAATATAATACAAAGTAATAAAACTTTATTATGAAATATATCTTGTGCACAAGAAATCATTTATGATATTAAATCGTGTCCCTTGAATCACTCGGGCCAGTTTATTTGTCATTAAATCAATTGATGTAACGACGTTCATGTTTATACTATCCATTTCATTTGTGATACAGCGATTGCCTCATATTTATGTTTTTCTTTCAAAGATTAAGTGTTTGTTTGTTACTATAAAATAATAAAAAATCTATATATTTCGTTTTAAACTAGCCTTTATTACTTTCAGTTAAAACTAACTAATTTATAAATGATGTAGTAAAATTTTAGAACTTAAATCTACTCCAAACTGTTCTAACAAATCCAATTGAAATTAAAGAAAAGATACCATCATGCTGATCTGATAGTGGATCCAGTTGATGGATAGTAGATCTACTAAAAACCATTGACGACAAACTTTCAAGCATTTGAGTCACAAATATTATTAATGAGAAACAGCAGATTTAAATAATACTTTTATTATTTTACTAGCGGCTCGCACTCGATTCGTTCGGGTTCGCCTCTAGACAAACAAAAATAAATGTATCCCACGGGAACGGTACATTTTTCCGGGATAAAAAGTAGCTTATTTGTTATTCTAATGAACTATATTATTGCAAAGTTTCATTAAAATCCAATCATTACTTTTTGTGTACCAAGCTGTATAAGTTACTATAGTTTTTTTAACTATCCCACAGGAACTCTTTAATTTTCGGGGATTAAAAGTATCTAAAATATTGTTTGGGGGTATAAAGTACCACCGTGCAAAATTACGGTTAAATCGGTCCAACAGTTTCGAAGATTAGCCCGTACAAACAGACAAACAGAGAAACATAAAATTTAAAAAAAAACTGGATTTCTTTTATTTCTCTTCTTACATCCCCCTGGCTCGGGTTTTAGCATTTTTTTTCTATGTACAGACATTCGACCTCTACAGTTGAAAAAAACTTTATATACACGGCTGCATAAAAAAATTGTGCTTACAGCTTTGATTGATGAATCGAACCCTCGATATCAGGTGCTGCCAGTCAAACAAGCTAAACTAAATGAAAACGGTAATTGTAGACTTATTAAGATTTAAGTTACTACATTTAGTTACATTTATTAGTACGATTTTAATTGAGACGTTTTTTTATTCAACTACATATGTTATCCAACATTTGATCCATTAAATAATGAAATAAACACAAAAATGTATCTAATATTTGTTTACAAGTTATGTAGCTCCTATAAATCTATACATATTATGTCAATGTACCTATACTAATATTATAAATGTGAAAGTTTGTGAGTATGGATGTTTGTTACTCTTTAACGCCAGAACGGCTGAACTGATCTAGATGAAATTTGGCACAGAGATAGATTATAGTCTGGAATAACATATAGGCTACTTTTTATCCCGGAAAAATATACGATTCCCGATGGATATATTTATTCTTGTTTTTCTAGAGGCGAACCCGAGCGAAGCGAGGGTGTGCCGCTAGTTTCCTATAAAAAAACTTCCTATAGTCCAGCTTGGACTTTGTTCACGTCATTTTCTATGTATTTTTTTATTACTTGTTTAGTGCAATATAGGAATATAACTAACTATAATAATAACATTTAATAAAATTCTGAGTAGAATTTGTACATTAAATATTTTTTGGAAAATCTCATTTAAATAGCCATTATTATCGATACGCAGGCCGAATCTATAGGTTTTAGAATTTTTGTCTGTCTGTCCGTGACCGCATCACGAGAAAACAGACAGGACAGATTTTGATGAAATTTGATATGATGATAGCTGGTTATCCGGGTGTTGACCCGGATAGCTATGTACCGGATATATGTTGATATAGGATACTTTTTACCGCGGGAAATTATCTCATTTCTGAGAAAAAACACAAAAACTGCATTGTAATAGTATACCAATATGTAAAACCTAAGAATTTGGTTTTGTGGCATCTGAACGCGGGCGGAGCCGCGGGCAATGCTAGTTAGTACAAAAAATAGACATTTTTGTAACACTGTATTTCAATTTATTAATCAATTATTTGTAATTGGTAAATCGTTTAAGGAAATTTGTGTACTCAACGTTGCAATGTAAACGACGTAGTGCACTGACAGTATAGCGTAAATTCAGGCGAGGGTCACAAGTTCCATTCTGCAAGATGCAATTATATGTATTTCTTTTATTTCCTTAAAAGAAATGTTTAGCCTTGTTATTCTAAAGTTCGTGTTCTAAATCCACTGCCCTCGCAGCGAGAATAAGCAAGATCGAATATGGGTGACAGACCAATTTAACAATTGAGGAAGTCCCAATAAGCACTTTAGCTTAGTTCCAAACTATATGATATTGATAGCATAACTGTGTCATACTCTACCGCCTGGAAAGTGCTAGAATTTTAACATGTACCTATTGTTGTTTTTTTTTTATTTTAAAAGTGAGTTCCTTGTAAAGTATAAGTAAGATAATAAAAAAAACGGAATTCTTGTATAACTTCAATGTCTGTCTGTTTGCGTACAAAGACCGTTTTATTTGTATTAGCAGATACGAAGACGGGCTTATAATGAAAATAATTAAATTTAATGTTGAAAAAGGCCTTGCCTTGCTGGGACGGGGAGAGGGAGGAGGGGAGAAGAGGCTTCCATGCCTAAAGTATTAAAAAATGATATCGAACATAGAGCCTATAAAATTGTCACAGAAAGAACAAAAATTCAATTTCTTATGTACATAGGTACGGAATCTCCCTCATAATATTCGAGCCAACTTTTATTACATTGAGACAGTGTTTAATTTACTGCGTATTATAAAATTAGAGACTATACATTAAGGTGTCTACTTATGAAGCGTACTGCTTAAGACCCTTAATCATTGTAACCATTTTCTGCATTGTTTTCTAAAGACATTTCTGTACCTCATTAAAGCATTTACTCTGACGTAGATTTAAGAGTACTCTATACGAACAGATTATTTACATTCTAGACCAATCAAGAAAATTTACTATGGAAGTATAGTTTTTATACGAAGACAGACATACCTAATGTCTACAGTGTAATCTTTTTCATTTCCGTATATTTCTTGCTATCTTGCTCTATTTTTTCTCATAACTAAAATGTAAATAAAATGTGATATTTAAATGTAATAAATCTATTATTATAAAGAGGAACGATTTGTTTTTTGTTTGTTTGTACTGAATAGGCTCCGAAACTACTGAAGCGATTAAGATGAAATTTAGAAATCGGAAATCATCCCTTAAGGGGGTGAAAATGGGGACGAAAGTTTGTATGAGGAATCAACCTAGAGACGAACCCGAGCGAAACGAGGGTGAGTCGCTAGTAATGTAAATATAATAAAGAACAACTTAATCACATACTTATGTGACATATAATTAATGATGAATAGCAAATATAAATTGATTTTAACTAACGTCACAGTTCTTACAAAAATTGATTGATTCATTAAAGGACTGTAAATGATTGAACTGACAACAACTCCACTAATAATATTCACATATTCTCATTTCAATTTGTAAAATATGATTAATACGTTTTATTGTAATGTTTTTGTATAAGTTACTTTTTCAGTGTAGTTTTTTTCGTAGCTAGCTTTGATAACTATTTAGGCATTGATGAGATGAGCGAATGAGGATTATACAAATGTGTGTCCTGGTCGATCATTGGACAAATCTTGGTTGAAAGTTGGAGCTTAGTACATTCTTTATATAACATTTGACTAATTTTCTTAGTAGATTGGATAAGTATTTTAGTTTAGGAAAACTCATATAATATCGGAAGTTTTCTTTTCCATACCATAGACTGAGTTTTTTTGTACTAAAAAATGTACTGTGAAACCAAAAAATAACAAATAAGCTCATCTTCTAATTTATAGTGCCTATTAGTAAGATGATATATTCAGAGACTACGACTCGTACAGTAATAATTAAATGTACATTTGTTTTGAATATATAAGTAATTAAGTATTTTAGTAACTTCAATATATTTCCTATATTTTAAATAATATTTAATAAAAAATGTAAGATGTAATACTTTCTTAGATTTACGCGAATGTTTGACATTTTTAAATAAAACTATCTTTTCGGATTATTTCGCGGATTTAAAATCCGCGAAATAATCCGAAAAGATAGTTTTATTTAAAAATGTAAGATGTATTTATGTACAGATAAATCATTTACAATCGTATAATGATACCTCTTATGTCTGATATTTGCAACATAAGTACTCGAAAATTACTTCAAAACCCCTGAATGCATATTGGAGGACGGTGTTCGCTCTTTGTAATAAATAAATATATAGTATAGTAAATATGAAAAAAAATAGAACTTTGCTAGTATCCTAATATAGATGGGGTAGTCCGATTGGAAATAAAAACTAACTTTATAGAATATTGTCAAGTTATATGTTAATTTATTAACAAGAAATAATTATTTTATATTATTTTATTATACATATAATAAAATTGTAACTAAGCAGAGTCTGTACGTTAGATATTTTTTGGAAAATCTTATTGAAATAGACATTATTATCGATACAGTCGAATCTATAATTTTTACAATTTTTGTCTGTCTTTCTGTTACCGCATCACAGAAAACCCACTGGAAGGATTTTAATGAAATTTGGTATGATGATTGTCCAGGTCAACATATAGAATACTTTTTACCGCGGGAAAAAATCTCATTTTGAGAAAAAATACAAAACTGCAATGTAAGAGTATACTAATATGTAAAACCTGAGAATTTGGTTTTTGGTCATCTGAACGCGGGTGGAGCCGCGGGCAATGCTAGTATTTAAATAAAATTAAATGTGCTTACATGTTATCCGTCAGCGTTCTTAGTATAGAATTTTTTAACGAAAGTTTCTGGTAAATATTTATTCGTTACACTTATAAAGTTCGTTTAATGTTTTAGTTAACGTGGCAAGATATATTTTCTAGAACTAGAAAAAGTTTGTAAATACGGTATATAAAACTTTAAAAGATATTAGTTTTTACACAAAATGCTTCCCATGACTATCTATGGTAAATCTGAAAATCTATGTATGAATGATTTAGTATAATGACAATAATACTTTAAGGTCTAATTAATGATAAATTGACAGTTTAATTTTTCTTCATATAATTCAATATAACATGAAGGAAATTAGCTTTCCTACCCTATGAAATCTAAAAATAAAAATGGAAAATGAAAAAAAAAATTAGTTTCAACCTAATATTAGTATACGAAACCTATACCGGAAGAAAATGTTAGTACATTCTAATTCACTAGAAGGGATATCAGACCAGACAAACTATGACAATGTGATACAATTGCCATCGATCCCCTCTTCCCCATGCAAGCTGCATTGCGTACTGATTAGACAAACTTCCGCAGTCACTGACATAAGGAAGAATCTATCAGAGAAATATGTATTTTAAATTCAAATCTATGTCCTCGAACATGCCTCAATATAGAAATATATTGTCATACTATACACATTAAGAAACGCGTCCAGACTAAACAGCATGTCGAACATACTTGAATGGCACGAAGTTTGTTCTACTATGTCTGTCTAGATGATTACCAATTGGAACATATACCAGAAACAAAGTTGTGGCCGTTCCCGATATTTTAAACAAATGCTGAACAGATTCATTTTTAATCTTGCTATTTTGTACCAGTTAATCTATCTTTTATTTAAAAAATAATAAAATGTTGAGGCAGTTGTAGCCCAGTGGTAACGCGCTCGCTTGGGAAACCGAGTGAAGCGGGTTCAAAACAAAAAGTGCGAATCATTTCTAACATGATTACGGTGAAGGAAAACATCGTGAGGAAACCTGCATGTCTGAGAGAACCTAATAAGTTTTTGAAAGACGTGTGAAGTCCGAAAACCCGCACTAGGCCAGTGTGGTGGAATATAGCCTGATCCCTCTCGTATTGAATAATTGAAGGGAGGCCCGTGCCCAGCAGTGGGACGTTAAAAAGGGCTGAATACATACAAAATGTTGTCGGTAAGTAAGCGCATCAGAAATATTGAACTGATTTGGCTTTTGTAATGTACATAATAGTCTAAATAAGTTTTTTAAGTTTTATATGTGTAATAAGGTTTATAATCGTTAAGTTTCCTAGAAAAAAACTTAGGAAAATTGGGAAAACTTAAATTGCTTTTTTAGTTATATTTCTCATTGAACTTAATATCACAAAGTGGCTTGAGCTTCGGATCAACTAATTTAACAGCATGTAAATACAGACAAACATCTTTTTTATATAGCTCTCTAAAGTTTTACATTAGTGTAAACCAACTCTCTAAAGCCTTTGCATTAGTGTAAACCCCATTCGATGAAACAATATTCATAAGCTTTTAAAAAAATTAGTAAGTGTCAACAATTCCGCCATCGTACTTGTTGATTGCAATTCAATTAATGGTCGGAATTATATTATTATAGTACTTTTAGTTATAACTTTTATATGCACTCCAAGGACTTCGAAAAATTTAATTGATTATAATAAGTCACGTGGTGTCTTTTTATTTTATTTATTGATTAAAAATCTACTGCAAAATATCTCATTTTTGAGAAGAAATAAAAAAACTGCAATGTAAAAGTAAGTATACTAATATGTAAAACCTAAGAATTTGGTTTTTGGTCATCAGAACACGGGCGGAACTGCGGGCAATGCTAGTTAATAAATAATAATGAACGCATGTAAAGTAACGTATAATATTGATCATACCATTTAAAATCACGAAATAGAATAGAAAGTAGGCCGCCCACCCACATTCAATTTTCGAATGAATTTTTATTTTTAATAATTTATATTTTATACTATACATATGTATGTATATGTGCTCTTGATCTCCATTATTCAGTACATAGTACATACTGCGTTTAATTTCATATAAAAGATGATCGTATTCATTTTTATATTCGCAGACTGAATCTTTTGTTTAAATTATAATTGCAGATAAAATATAATTTTATAATTTCTACATATAAAGCGTATCGCACACTATCAGCAAGCCCGTCAGAGCTCTGATAAAAATGCTAAGTCTAATACTAATATAAATGATTTTCTACATTATAAGACCTTTAGATGTCTTTAATATGGAATTGATAAATAGGTAAAATTTCAAAACTAACTTTGACAATTTTTTGTTTTCATAAGTAAAATTGTAAAATTATGTGTTCACAGTACAAGTATGAGTATAAATAAAAAAAAATTAAACGCTTGCAAGAAATTGATCGCGAACAAAAATGAAACAGGAATGAAATAAGTATCAAATTATAATTATCAGTAAAACAATAGAAATACTTAATTGGAAACAAATATGTATTTATTTAAGTAAAATTACTTTAAATTAAATTTATTAACTAACAAAAAGTCCTATAATATGCATATAACACAAAATTAAAGAGTTCTAGACTGTCTAGACTTTACGAATATTTATCATTATTAAAGTTTCTTATAATGTATTTCTAATATACTTCTTATATAAAGGTATACACCGTTAATTATACTAAAGAGTAAACGCAGGACTTACATAATGAATTTAACCTTGAGTTTAAGAGTCACAATATTTCAAATAATAAAATATCTTCTTGACCTAGCAATGAATCAAAACAGATGTTTGTATCATTCTCTTCATTGACCTAAGGTATACATGCTTTTTTGTTGCTTAGAAGCTTCGTTAAATTAATTATTATCAAACAAATAAATACATATATTATCAAACAAATAAATACACCTTAAATAGTGTATAATAGGGTTGCTTGTGCATTACCAAGAAAAGACCAGCCTTGCGACACTTCGAGTTGGCTACGATAATATGTTATTATTTGTTTTACCAAAAATAGAAAAGCGAAAACGATTTTGGATACGGTTGTGGATGACAAAGGAAACATTTTACACGTTTTACATATCTTATCTTAATCTTAATATATATATATATATATATATATATATATATATATATATATATATATATATATATATATATATATATATATATATAATTCTTCTGCACGTGTGTTTGTCACCTAACTCCTCCTAAAGGGCTAGACCGATTGAGATGAACTTTTGTGTGTGTATTTCAATAGGCTCCTGAATGATTTGAAAGCACAATTGGACCCGGTAGGTGGTGCTGCTGTCGGTGTGTCAAAGAATTTTTTTTTAGTAGTTAGAACGCCGGCGAAGCCGCGGGTACTGCTAGTATACTTATATATTAAGTTGTATTTTTGTAATATTTTCTTTTCTTTTCTTTTCATTGTCTTACGTGCTCAGAATTAAGATGTTTTTAAGTGTGCAACATTGCAATTAATCGGGTGCAAAATTGTTTCGATTAATTATTTTAGACAAAAATACTAAATCAATACGTTGAAAATATGGGTGATAGTTTGAAATTAAAAACAATTATATTATTTTCTTCATAGCTATCGTATGTTATACAATATATGTATAGCAGTCCCTTTTGTGTTTATGTATGTAATAATAAATAGCCTACTGTCTTTAAAGTTGTAATAAGAAATAATGTCATTTTAATTATTTTAAAATATTATTTCTTTATAAAAGTTGGAGGACGAATATGTAAACTAACAACATCGCCCATACTTCTTTGTCTACCTGTATGCCTCGGTCTGTTGTCTGTAACTGCCTCGGTGGTGTAGTGGCTAGCATGTACGGCTGCACACTCGGAGGTCCTGCGTTCGAGTCCCGGGTCGGGCCAAGTTTAGTTATTGAGTCTTTCTGTATAGTAAGCCTCAGTAACAGCTCGGAGTTGGGAAGTTGGCGGTGTTTCACCCCCGTGCCTCAGAGAGCATGTAAAGCCGTCGCTCCTGCGCCTTAACTCTCACTGGTCGTGTCGAGTAGTCGTCCCACCAGAGTATGTGAGTGACAGGAATAGAGAGTGCACGTTTTGTCTGCGCGTACACTTGTGCACTATAATATCTCCTGCGCAGTTGGCTAATCTCAATGAGATTGGCCGCCGTGGCCGGAATCGGTCAGGAGAACATCATACCTGTATATGTAATCGCTCTTAAACAAATCAAGATAAAATACGCTGCTTAAATTTCATGCGGTTTACACGTCGAATACGGAATGTAGTTACGGCATATTTATTTATTACCCATGTCATAATTATCAAAGTAAGACAAAATGATTGAATGTCATATTAATTTTAATTCTTCTTTTGTATATTTACATGTCAAATATAAAAGGAAAGTTATGGTTTTTAAAAGCTCAATATTCTTAAGGTCGCGCTACGGTAATCAGTTAAAGATATGTATTATAATAGAGCGATTTTAATTGTGTTGTTATTACCTATTTCGAATAAGCGATTTCGTACAACCTGTGATAAAATCATAAATATCTATACAGTTTTGATCATTTACTTATGCTTTTTAAAATTAAATATACTTACAAAGATTTTTAAAACAATAATTTCATTCTTTTGATTCTGCCACAGATCACATAATAGTTTACTAAGCTAAAGTTAGAAAATCTAGAATGTAAAAAATGTGGTTCCCACATAAATAATTTAGTAATATTCATTAAGAAACAATACAAGGAAACCTGTAATTACTTATAAGCAGTGAACTCAAATACCTACTCTTGTCAAGTGTCCGGTAGAGTCAACTGAGAACTATGTGCCCTGGACTCCGGCCTGCATCTGTTACTAATAGCTCATTATACTCGCACTTAAACTTTACTAACAAAGCTTGAATATATTTATTATGCTTCACGCTACAAGGGTAGCCAACTAAATTGCATTTACTTAATTGAATTTTATATAACACTAGCGACTCACTTCGTCCGTCGGTTGATTCCCCATACAAATGTTCATCTCTATTTTCACTCCCTCGAAGGATGATTTCCGGGATAAAAAGTATTATATGTCCTTCCCCGGGTCTCAAACTATCTTTTTACCAAATTTCATCTAAATCGGTTCAGTAGATACAGAGATTACCCCCTACAACGTCACAAACTCACAATTTACAAACTCACAAACTTTTCGCCTATTTTTCTTCTTTACAATATTAGTATAGATAATATTACCTACAGGAATTCCATCTTGTTTTTTCTTTATTTGATTACCTGTTCGATATAGAAATCTATTCCAATCAAATGTACACATTTTTTTCTTTTAAAAATCTAAAATAAGATTTTAGAGTACTGCTCCTATTTAATGAAAGTAAAATCGTGACAACTGTCCACTCGTCGGATTACCAGCGAAAACTTTGCTTTCTACTGTTCAAAATTATTGTATCAGGCATTATGCAGTATTATTGCTATTTACGCTCGCGCATGTAATCATAATTAGGTAGGACAATCAATTTTTTTCACTTTCACTCGTTTCTTCATTATGGTCATATTATATAAGGATGGCATAAATTTTATTTTATACATACCCACGTATTATTGTTTTATACATTTAAGAACACATTATTTAATTTAAGAATAGCATACCAAATTGGAAACTTACTAATTAGTAAGTTTTCAAATGACATGTGAAGTCCGCCAACCCGCACTTAGCCAGCGTGGTGGACTATGGCCTGATCTCCCCCGTACTAAAGGGAGGCCCGTGCTCAGCAGTGGGACGTTAAAAAGGGTTGAATAGAATACCAAATTTACCAATAATTCAAAACAACAATACTGGAATGTGCTTCAGTATTTAGAGAATTTCATAATCATTATAACACTATTATACCAGTATATTAATTATTAACAGTTCATAAATGCTTTTTACCTAATTACCTATAGATCTATGTACATTTTTTGTGCGTACAATTGTGAAACTCTATCATTATTCTTTTAATTTAACAATATGCAGCTTCTTTAGTCATTTTTAACTTGTTTTATTTTCTTATTAATATTTTAACTTTATAGTTTTAATAGCATTAGGTTTATTTAATCATTTTTAACTTTTATTCTACTTTGCGATGTTTTTTTTAAATAAATAATAGTTTTATATCAATTAAATAGAACTTATTAAGCGATTCTTTTTATATTTTTTAGGACAATAATCGCATAAAGATGTAAATTTAATAATCCATTATAGCTAATATTTACAACAATGCTACGTAACTCCTTTTCCCTGGGAAAAATCACATCAGTGTCGTTCCCACCCAAAGGGCCATTAAGTGAGAAAATATTTATGTTGGAAGGCCCTATTTATAGATGCATAATATAAAATAGTAGCAGAGGTCGTATTGGTTAGTGGTCACGTTCCTTTTTATTTATTTATTCAATAATTCTATATTTTAAGTAAAATATCGAGAAATCTGACTTAATTACTATTGATTCGCTCTTAACTATAAATATCATGCATTCAGTGCATTTTTTAATATTTCTGAAACATCGCTGCAACTTTTGTTGTTATATCATTCTTTTAAAAACAAAGAATTGAAAACTTTTAATGAATATTCCTGAAAGAAAGCTAAAAACTAATATATAATTTTTTTGAGTTTCTTTCATTAAGTTTCGTTTCACGTGAGAGCTAAACTATGAATTCATTTATGGTAAAACCTCTGCTTTAATTTATATAAAATATTAATAAATTTTCTTAGATCTACTCTCAATCTACGAGCACTCAATGTACGAGTAAGTACCTAATGTCTTGATGGGCTACTTTTGTACACAACACGATTATATTTATACATTAAATGATTTGACAAAAATCTGGTTGGCTTAATTTTGATTCAACTTTTCCATAAATTAACGTTGAATCAAAGTGGACTTTTAGTCCACAAACTCTAAATCTAATTTGTTACTTATCTTTAAAAGCATTGAAATGCGTGTTTAAATTTATCGAGTATAAAAGTACTTACGTGATAGTTCCAGTAGAACAAATATGGCGAGATTTTCTCTGTAAGTACATTGTATTTTATGAGAAGCTCGTAAATATTAATTATACTTGCAAATTTTACTGCATATTCCCATGCCCACACATCGAATTAACTTTTTTACGGAAAATTTACCTATTATATTAGATCAAATATCAATTAATTTTAACCATTACCTTATATCTAGCGTCTTTACATTAAGAGAGGTCTCTTGATTAAATAATATATGAAGGAAATTTTGTTAAATTTGCTATACAAAATTTTCTCAAAATTGTTGTAGAAATTTTGGGCTCTCAGTCTGCATGACACCTCTTTGTAATCTCGGAATTGTTGCTTAAATAATATCTTGGCTATGGCGTCCAAGGTACGTTAGAATTTCTCGAATAGTTTCCATAGAATAAATACTATTGTGTAGAATATACTTAAAGTTATTAGTCTATGCCATGGGAATCCATTCTTTTTCAATAGAAAAATTATGTTAAACGTTGACAAACTGTTATAATTACAAATATAGTTAACATTTTTTTCATTAACCACTTATCTATTTGTAACATATATGTATAATAAATCTTCAGTGTGGACCAACTTTTAAGTATTTTTTTAAGTAATTGACATTGATAGATGAATGAACGAGACTACTTAATTATATTTTTTTATAATGATTTTTAAATATTTTTAAATATATAAAAATAAATTAAATAATTTAATTGCCCAAAGGACAACCACCAAAGGACAAACCAGTGGTTTATCAAAAACCTTATAATAATCCTGAATAAAATTAAATAACGCAAAACAAATTTAGATCGAAAATCGATAGATTCAGGTCACTTATAAAAAGGGAAACGCTAACTTTAAATATAATTAAAAAAAGATTTCATATAAAGTATACTTACGTTATGTAGATATAAGGAACAAATCATGTCATATCTGGTTTTAAAAAAAAATTAAGCGGATCTATAATAAAATAAATCTTGTAAAATATATTTCGCCCATGAGACCTTTATCATAGGTAATATATTAAAAGCAAAATCTCGTACTCTTATATCTGATAGTATATTTTATTATAAAAAGGAAATTTTATGATAGCGACATTTTACCCCCAGCATGGCCTCGACACGAAAGTCGAGATTTTATTTGTCCTTTAAAATAGCAATTTGGTATCATAAAACACCGCTTACGCAGATAACTCTCATAATTATAGCCTCATGGGATAATAAACATAATTGTGAAAATAAACCAGCGAATTTATATTAAGTTTATTCTCAAAAGCTTCACGAATATTGTCTTATCTTAGAAACTGCAAGTCAGTAAATCTAAAATTGGAGCTAACATGAGACATCAAGGTATATTTTGAAGTTGAAACGGATACCGGGAGATTTCCGATAATATGCATATTAGTATGTAATGCAGTCAATTTTCTTTTGCGATGCATCGCCGGTACGGAAACGGCCTGTCTGGCGAGAGACTAACGATGCACGAATATTCGCGCGCACCCGCGACCCACGGTCGCAAGCGAGTACTCGAGTAGCACAGCATTAAGCATTTCCATTGGCTCCATTCGACTCGACTCGCCCGAGCGCGACGCACACGTGCCGCGTACGCTCCTCCTAGCGAAACTTGACTCGCGTCCGATTCGTAAAAGTGGTGTATTTGAACGATCAGTTTTGAGTTCGCCGATACTTTCATTTTATTTATCAGACAGTTTTACTTTTGTGTTGTTTACCCTGTTCTGTGACTTTGCACATTGGAGGTGTACGGTTTATTTTCAATACGGCCGTCTGTTTACGGTGAGTACGTGTTGAATTTCAATTTATATTTATATAGGAATCTTGTCCAGCTGATTTATGCGGACGAGAGGAGATCGCGCCATGAACTGCATTACAGATCGAAGGTCGTACGTTTCCTCGCAGTCTAATCGGTTTCCATGACACACTGTACCTATGCGCATTTTCTATTTCAAACGACTTATACTATCACAGATGTGAACTAGAAACAACTTCATAAATATTCCAATTAAAACCCCTACATTTAAAAAATATAGAAAAATACTAAAAAATACAATTTAGTTGTAATAAATATTTTATAATTTATAGCACAGAAGGTTGTAAATGCCAACAACTTTATATTAATTAAAAATTGAAGGTGTGCGTTGAACTCTTTTCTTGGCTTTTCTAATGCCTTTACCACAAATTTATTTTAATTGTGTCATAGTTATATATATATTTTTTTAAATATATAAAAGCAATTGTTAATAATATTGAAGTAGAACCGTTAATTCTGTTTTTCTTTTGATAACGGTAGGTTTGCAAACAATAGCCCGCGATAGATTACAAAGTTTTAAGTAAATACGGATATGACCAGTGCATATAAACTTGTCTTGCACTGGTGGTTAGTAATGATTTGCCTTCTTAAGTATGTACTTAGCCTATTTAATATTAAATTAATATATACGCTAATATAATTATGCAAATAATAATTAAATCAAAAAATTATTCGTAGAAAAAATGTTCTTTATCAACTATAAAGACTAAAGTAATTAAAAACTAATCTATTTTTACTTAACTTTTGCATTGCGAAAGGAATAATTAATTTAGTGGAACGACAATACTTTAAATTAATTTGTAAAATCAAGAAAAATATTTTTATTTCATAAAAAAACCATATATTTATATGTATATTTGTACTTGTTATGAAATATGTATTTTTTGTATTTTACTTCTCTTTTCCACGGAAACTCACTTGAACTGTCACTACGACAGATAAAATATTATAATTATCGCAATGTTAATGGACACATCAGTCAGGCGATTAATTGTGATCGTAAATAAACAAACAGACCTTTTTCACTCTTTCTACATCATTATTAAATGTTGCTCAATATTTTAAGGTCACAAACTATAAAAAATATATATACATAGTTTTATAAACCGGTTTTAATAAACACTTGTTCTCTGCACGTTTAAACCATCGAAATATACAAAAATATGATAATAGTATAAGTATATTCCAGTAACACCTACAAATATGATCAGAATAAAGAAGTTATCATATATATAAGTATATATCACATAAGATACCAGATCATATAATAAGTATATCGTATAAGAATAGTATAAGAAGCAGTTGCTTCTATTACTATTTTAGAGATATACTTAATTATTTTGTGACCTTTTAAAGTGGTTCTTAAAAATTGGAATAAATATTTTTAAGCATCTTAATATACATTAGATTAATCAATAATTTCAAGTTATACATAATATAGTTATCTACATAATGATTTGAAATCTACTTTTAAAAGTATTGACATAATTCCGCCATTAAACGTGTCATTATGTATACATACAGATAAATGAAATTGAAGTGTCTGTTTGTAATGCCAAAATAACAGCCTTTTACTATAAATTATATTATTAGTAATTCTAAATGCATAACAAATTATATAAGGTAGGTACTTATAAGAAAATCACAATTAAAAAAAAATTGTCTGTTTGTTCCGGCTAATCTCTAAAACGGCTGCACTGATTTTGACCGAACTTTCACTGATAGATGTTATAAGGAGTAACTTAGGCTACTTTTATTTTACAAAAAGAATTAGGGTTCCGCTCAAAAAAATTAAAACGTACCTAGGGACGCACCCGAGCCAAGCGAGGTTACCCTCGCTAGTAAAATAATATGAGAACATTTGCAGATAAAAACTGCTGAACTTCGTTATAGAATAAAAACTAACAAGACATGTATGTTCGTTTACTTTTAAAATACGTAAAATACCTAATACGTTATGATGTTTTCAACTATACTCGTACAAATACTAATAAAAAAATAATTTAAAGAAATTATAAGATCATCAAGTTAATTAGAAAAACAATAGAACTGTACACAATTTAATTTGTCAAACTAAAACATTGTTGTTATCATTTGTTTTACTAGAAAAAAATTTTGATATGACTAGCATTGCCCGCGGCTTCGCCCGCGTTCAGATGACCAAAAACCAAATTCTTAGGTTTTACATATCAGTATACTCTTTACATTGCAGTTTTTGTATTTTTTCTCAGAAATGAGACATTTTCCCGTGGTTAAAAGTATCCTATATGTAGACCCGGATAACCAGCTATCACCATACTAAATTTCATCAAAATCCCTCTAGTGATTTTTCTGTGATGCGGTAACAGACAGACAGACAAACAGACAAAAATTTTAATAACTATAGATTTGGCCTCTGTATCGATAATAATGACTATTTCAATAAGATTTTCCAAAAAATATTTAATGTACAGATTCGACTCAGAATTTTATTATGTATTATGTAGGTATTGAAAAATCTTCGGATATTAGAAAAAAGCTGACAATCCTATTGTTTCGTTAAAAGAATCAATGTGTCAGAATGTATTAATGTTAAATATAAACTTAAAGGACAGAGGTCGTATATTTAAGTGCCGAAACATTCACCTTACTTTGTATAATACACGCTCCTCCCATTACTTTAATAGGATTTGACCTATATTGTTGGATGCATTTAATTTTATTGGCATAACTTCCCATAGCCATAAGTGGAGGTTATTTATAATCCCTTATTTTATGCGAATATTTTAATGGCCTAAAAAAGTTACACCAATACAGCATTTTAACATGCAATTTTATTCTTGTTCAGAGGAAAATACCTATGGAGAATAAAGTTATATTAATATTTTATAAATTTATTTGAACAGCATTTGTTCTATTTGTCTGTAATTGTAACATTTAAAATTTCTACTCTATAATTAAGCAGTTTGCGTTTTCTTATTAACAATTGATTATATCCAGTAGAAGATTTTTCCAGTAATAAGTAGTACAATTCACAACACAATGGTGTGTAACACAGCCATTTGTAAACTGTGAGTTCGTGCCACTTTGATATCATCGTGAATTATGTTACTAGTTAAAAGAAATATAAATTAAATATTAAATTTTGAGGAGCAAAAATTTATTTCCAAAACGTATGGTACATATGAAGTAAAATCAGATTTTCCATACAGATATGAACAGCTTGTTAAAAGCAATTTATGGCCGATTTCATCTTTAGTGAAGGCGAGCTAGTAGTTCTGTCGAAAGTACAACACCCTTTCAACAGGTAGTAGCATTGACATTGGCACAAGATGCCGAGAACGTGCGGCCAAGAAACCTGTCGATCAACACTGATCACCCGTTTATTGCTCTTTATTATTAGTGAAATTAAAGTCGGACACATCTGGCTGACATTAGTGCTGCTCAATCGTTATCGGTCGTAAATGAACAAAATATGAGGGCGATTTAGGCGCTAAACCTGAATTAACTCTCTGTAAAAAGAAAGTAGATTAAAAATAATATTTATTAGCACGCCACTTATGTTAAAATTATAATTTTAAAAGTACGCAATGTTACTTTTAGTGAGTTAATTAATTATTAAATGAACGTTATTAAGTTGTAGAAAAAATCTATAAAAAACATTATAATATTCCTTTACTTGTACATATAGAAATAACATTTAAAGAACTTGCACATAGTTGATTAGGTATTTCCGCAGTTTTAAATGATAAATACGAGTTAAAAAGGCCTAGTTAACCGATACAACATCAAAGCGTGCCGTGAAACACGACACAGTTGACATGCTGGGAATCTTTATTTTTACGTTTTAATTAAGTAATAGTAAAACAACAACAAGCTCTGGTTTTCTTTTAAACAAATTATTAAAGTAAATTAAAATTTTATTTTACGTAGATAATAGTTTTTTGATCAATTAGCAGTATTGTTCATTTTATTTTACACCATCCCGCTTTGCAAACTAAATTATATCAATTGTTGTGAACCAGATCTTCAACTTTTAACTGTAAACTATAAAATTTATTTACTAAAATGTACTGTAGCATCTATATATTGCTTTTATATTCAATCGGTTTTTCCTTATTGACTATTTACAAGTATTGTAACTAACAGACGTATCGTGTGTTAGTGATAATGTTGCTCCTCGCTTTGTGTGCTCATAATTTGTAATTGTGATTTCGAAGTTTTTCTTATTGCTCGTCCATGTGAATAAGATATAGGAGTGAGATTTTCCCGCGGCGGAGCAGGTCGGTCGTCACTCCCACGCCGCCTTCCTGCGCCATGGACTCACAATGGCAACATTACTGCACACTTTTTCTCCATCATTGTTGTATATTACGCGTTATCATTCCTCAATAATTCCTCGAAACCCGACTGATCTTTATGTTTTATGGAATCAAGATTTCTTCCGCGTAACTACTTTTTACCTATCACGTTGCCGATGCCAGTCCTTTAAAACGTCGGTTGGCCTGGTCCATTTGTGATGTGGAACACTAATGAAGTTCATTAGTATTGTAATATATACGTATGTATCAGTACTGTTTATAATTTATTTAAGCTAATTCGCCGTTTGAATAGATTTCTGCTTCCTTGTCTTTGTTTTACGTTTTATTCCAAGCCAATAAAATTCGCGGCAATCACGTTTTGTAATAAATACGCATATTAGCTTCATTAAATATTGAAAAACGCAGTAAGAGTGACGCCAACACAGTGTTTGCATCTTTACTCATCGAGTATAGAGACGCCAAAACGGTTTTCACTGGGAACTGTGCCATTTGGGTGCAAAGTTAAGGTGACAAGCGACCGCGTTTTGGTTATTTATTACCCTTTTAAAACATACCGGCCCTAAGCATTTTTATTCCTACATTTCTTGTGCTATGTTTTGGACATTTATCTGTTCGTGTACGTTATTAAATGAATGGTTTTATTCGCGGACAATGACATTGAACTAGCAATGTGATCTACACTTGTTTATAAGCGCTTTGTCGAGTTTTCAAGTTTGTATTACTGAAGACGACATTTAAATTTACACAGTGAACTAATACAACCGTTGTACGTTCATTTTTTTATCTTTATTTAATTCTGCGAAACAGTAACGGTGTTGCCTGCATTTGTTTTGGTTCGTCACAGATTGCGCTTCAAAGTCTGTCATGATATGCCGTGTAAAGCAGCAGTGGCAGTATTATGTCATCGTAAGTCATTGGGCGCCAGCACAAAATACTCTTGCGATTAGCTTTGTATGCATCGTATAGGGTAGCAAGTTCTAAAAACTAAATCGTGAGAATCGATTACAGCGGCACTTTAGGAATCCGCCGACATGACATTGTAACGTGAAGAGACCGGCACCCGTGGATTCCTTTGAATTGTATGTAATAAATGGAGTATTAATGAAATTAATTTTTAATAAACATTTCTTATAACAATATTTTTAATGAGATTTGTTATTTATGAATAATTTATATGAGAAATAAATAAAATAATATATAAATTATTAAATACATCTTATAGTTTCGTAATACGATTAATATTCACGAAGGTTATCCATAGGTTCTTCGGATGAGTGGAGCAAGTGTAATTAATTAATTTATCAAAATAATACTTGAATATCTATCAACAGCAAAAAGAGTTGAACCGTTTCAGTGATAAGAAAACTAAGTACATAGCAGTGGCGAAGCGTCCATACAAGACGTCTTACCTTATTAATTTGCTATAATTTTACATACATTTCATTTTTAAAGGTATAAATGTTCTTTTGGAAATATACATATATATATATATATATATATATATATATATATATATATATATATATATATAATAGCTTTATTCTTTCTGCATTAATCTATACATATAATAAAATTGTAACTAAGCCGAATCTGTACATTAAATATTTTTTGGAAAATCGTATTGAAATAAACATTATTATCGATACAGAGGCCGAATCTATAGTTTTTAGAATTTTTATCTGTCTGTCTGTCTCTCTGCCTGTCTGTCTGTTACCGCATCACAGAAAATCCACTGGAGGGATTTTGATGAAATTTGGTATATTGATAGCTGGTTATTCGGGTCAACATATAGGATACTTTTTATTTCTGAGAAAAAATACAAAAACTGCAATGTAAGAGTACACTAATATGTAAAACCTAAGAATTTGTTTTTAGTCATCTGAACGCGGGCGGAGTCGCGGGCAATGCTAGTACGTATATAAAAATTGTATATTTTTGGAACGGCTTACCTCTGCTAAAATATCACCCTTCACCACTGCTACATACCGAATAATAAATTATTCCGAACGGTTACAGTATACGTCATTGTAATATGTCATATTGTCTAATAGAAAATGTTAAAGCGAATTATCACCTTATAAGGTCGCTAATATCTACAACAGACAGGACAAGGAGAGTGGTGGAGGGCAATGAAAGCGACAACGACGAACGAAAGTGACTAGCTAGATTTATTTACACTTGTTCGAAATAGACACGAGCACTTCTAAAACTGGTGTCTACTTTACATCTGTGGCCCAGCCCGCTTCGCTATTTATATCGCTACAGGCGAAGATCTGCCTCCTTCTACGGCAAACTAGAATTTGTTCTGAGTGCGGATGACATCAATTAACTGCGTGTTCATTATATTGAGACATTTATACACTTTCTTTGTTTATACTTTAAATGAATCGCCAGCTATCTCTCTCCTGTTTGTAAGCGAATCACAACTAACCTTTTACGCTAGGTCATCGAACTGTTCTTACTCCTTTAGTAAGGTAGATAAGTGTTGTATAACCAACAAATACTTTTTAAGAGTAAAAACAGTTGAAAAAACATAAATGCCACAAAGAATTGACAATGTCATTGTGTGCAGATGAAATCCTCGTGGCTCGGCCGGTGGTCAACTGGTCACTAATAGAAACAGGAAATCGAGTTGCGCGACACGGCATTATGCCTTGTCATACAAGGAGCAATTCAATAAAGCGTCATATTGTGGTACGCAAAGCCAACGAAGTAGTCTCGTAAATGCAACTCTCTACGAAATACGTAACTTGAAGTATGAAATGCCTTTCTATTGAGTAATACTTGTGCGATGACGTTGATCATAACATTGCAAAATAAATATAAACTTTTCCTACTTTTAAAGAATAAAATGAGACTAAACGTGAATAAATGTGTCCCCTGACTAAAGTTGTACTATCAACATCGTCTAATCGGCATTCCATATAACGTAAAGAATGTCAATTGCAATGTTTCTGTTACGGCAATCGTTCGACAAAATAAAAACTGAGGTTCAATTATCAAAACTACCGAGAGAGAAATGGAATGTACCTACTGAGATAATTTCGATTTCCTTTTATAGAAAGTAAGACTATTTTGATAGCAACCGTAGGTATGTTAACGAGCTGTTAACTTATAACTACGGAACCAGTTCACCGATAACAGACTGACAAGGTAATCTCTAAGTTTAAAAGCTCAAATACTACAAACCAGATTTTTTTTATTAAAATAAATTGAATTGGTTAAGATTTAATATTATTACTATTACGAGAACTAGTTTTATATAAAAAATAATTTATTGATTTTAAAACATACTATATGCAAAGATACTTGCATCTACGAGTATTTACTATTTATGACCTAACGTTAAATGGTAATACCTTGCTTTTCAAATTGAAACTTAACTCTTTGCTATCTATTTCAATAGTAAAAAAACTATATTAACAATTCGAAGTTATTTCTTTAAGAAAACGTACATTTTAATAATTTTAAATTACCACAATCCCATACATATCGATGTTTACCATTAATTGAAAAATCTAAACTTGGAGATAAATTACTGCGAGCCTTAAGCAACATTACATAATGTAGTAAAAAGATTAGATATATAGATTAGATATATAGAGAAAATATTAATTGCTACAAGTCTATGGGAATCAAAAAAACCACATTATACGTATTAAACTAAGCGAAGTACAAAAAAAAATCATATGATTAATAAATTATAAGTTACTAGGTACAATTACTATTGGGAGAACGTCTTTATTATAGAAACTTTTATATATATATATATATTTTATATATATATATATATATAATCAAAAAAGCTTTATTAAAAACAGGAAATATAACAAATTGAGTAGACTACAAAATTCCATTTAAATTGAAATCTGTACTAGTATAACCAGTTTAAAGCAATGCAATCGCCAACCTTAATTAGACATAATCAACAACACATTTTACTATACCATGAAAATTGAATATTAAAATAACAGTTAAGTTTATTTAAAATATATGTAACGATAGTAAAATGCCATCCTAGTTAAATTTACCCCGAGGTTTTCTTAGTTTACATATATTGCAGCTTCCGCGTGTTTCAATGATTATAAAATTGTATAGAAGATAGACGTAGATAGTACGCGAAGTAGTTAAAAGTTTCACTTTAATAAAACAGCTAGGCAAGTCTGCGAAATTTTATTAACGTCTAAAACTATACTTAGAAGTAATAAAAGAAGTAGCAAAATACCTCAAGCATATAGGGGCAAATGTCTAAAATTGTGCAAAGACTCATCTTCAATGACAAATACGTATCCAACACAATTCATATGAGGTGCTCATTTGCTGCAACCACTTACGTCCCTACCTTTTTCTATTATTTACAGATTTTAAGTACTTTACTGAAGTTCTTATATAATAGACTAGTATTGTATATGTGTATGTTTCAAACACAGGGGGCAATTATTGATTACATATGCAGATGCAGTATATTAATGAATATGAGCCTTTAAGTACAATGGGGCACGTCTATCTGTCTCTACTAAAGATTACGAGTTCGATTTCTAGTTGACTACTAGTATCTCTTTTCATATTTTTTATCCTTTAACTTTGAGTTATGTTACTTAAAAAAATATATTTTCTAAACTTATAAGTATACCTGTTAAAATATAACATTTAGATAATATACAGTATTGCGAAATATTTCTAGAACTTTTAAAGGTCAAATCTTTGCCATACATTGTTGTCACTTTTAAAATATCATTTTGGCTGCGTATGCAAAAAACGCTTTTCTTTTCGACTTGCTTGATAAAAACCTTGACAGTTCAGGTAAAGCACTTAATCCATACTTTAATATTATAAATGTGAAAGTGTGTTTAATTATTATAATAATATATGGTATATATAATATTTATACCATACTAATCGTTAAAACTTACCTAGGGACGAACCAAAGTGAAGCGAGAGTGAGTCGCTAGCAGTAATATAATTTATGACCTAGAGCACTCTAGCATAATGTGAATCTGAACCATTTTGTGCAAGAATTCTTAAAATCGGTTCAATAGTTTCAGAGTTTATTGTTTACAAACAAACAATCTAGACTAGATAGTAGCTACACATATTTTACTAAACAAAGCTCCGAATTCACAATATGAGAGTCTTTACATTCTCTCAGCTTATACCACAAAGTATTTAATTAATATTTCATTTGTTTTACATTTACACATTGATTACTTAACATTTAAAAAAAATGCCATTTCGCACTTATCTTTTTCATTTTCTATGGAATTTCATATCAAATTATGAAGAAATAATATTTTTTATATTGATAAAAGTAATGATATATGAAGAAAATATTTCACACTTACAATTCATCATACTTCTTTCTTATAGCAATAGGAAGCTATCAAAAATTAATCCATATGCATTCAGACCCCTATTTCCTTTGCCACAAACCTACAACCGTATATCTTTAGGGGAACTTCGTTTGTCTCGTAAATCGTTAGACGTGATCAATTTTTAAAAATCTTTGTTGCATTTATTTTAAACCTTATGTGAATGCGAGTAGGTTAGAAATTAGCTATCTTACGACGAAAATGGAAGTTGCAATAGGTAATCTGAGGTGGGGAGCTTAGTTCAACCGAAATAGCAGTACACATGCCCGAAGACCACCTTGCACTTGAATGGTCTTTAATACTTATCTGTTTTAGCTACCAGTCAGATAAAATGTGCTTCTTTTATAGACAGACCTCTTTTAAGTTTATATGTACATATATGTAATAAGAAAATTGTTATACATAATGTTTGTATGCTGCTCGCGTAACATTCACTCGGTAGCGTAGACTGTTTGTTTATGGAAACTTCTATATGACTTACTCTACAACTGGGCTCCTTAACGTCGTACTCAAAAGAAGCTCGTGTTTAGTAGCTCTACGACCTAAGTGTAAGCAACTTGCCAAGGTTTAAATAACAATGAAATAGGTACATACAATATATTTTGCTGTATCTTTATATGTAAACAGTACAAAAAATAAGAGTAATGAATTACTTACAGAGCTATGTAATTATAATGTACTATAAGAAAACGAGTGTTTATAGTGTTTGAGTTGTGAATTTGAATACTTTTCGTACAAAAAATTTCCCACTAATATTTCTGAAACATAAATTTCGAAATATGGTTTGATATTTTTAGTACATTAGAAGGCTATCAAAGTTTATTTACATTTTTAAATGCTTGTGGGGGAAAGAGTCAAAGCTAATGAGCTATTTGTGGAGTTTTTGTCGAGTATAAAACACAATAAAAAATGATTGCAATATAAAGGTATAGATATAGGATAACTTCATTCAATACTACAATAAGCAAGCTTCCTTGAAATAGAAAAGAAGCAAACGTAATGCTAGTGGTGTTTGCCCCCTGCGTGCTCTCTCGGGGATAATTTCACTCCCTGGTTTGTTTACTTGTACTTAATGGGAGCGAGACAGGAAGGCTGTGAGGTGAACGACCACCCCCGCAACTACTATTACAACGCAAACGAAATTTTCTTCTATTATTTTTTATATCTCTTTCCGTAGTTGCTCTTTGCTAAAGTCATTTAAAGTTTAACATGTTTACGTATCATGCAAAAAATTTAAAATACACTCTGGGTAAAAATAAATAAATAAAAATAAATAAATATGTTGGGACATTAACACACAAATTTTATTGGTAAAATATAATTTTTGGGGAAGTTGATCCTGTCGATTGCATTCTAACACCATTTTCAAATTATTAAAATTAAAGTGATATAAATATTTCATTCGTGTATACAATACCTATCTAATAATAATGCAAAGGTAAAAGTATCTGATTAATACTTATTTTGAAAAATTATAAAAAACATACTAATCAATCAATACAAAACTACGTCATGCATTTAATTCGTTTATAATATTTAATTAACGCCTGGAACTCGATTTACAGTGGAATTGCAAATATCCGCCGCTGCAAATACCGACAATGTTAACAATTCTGACACATCATTCAATACCAATGGTATAATTTCACAAACTCTCAATTTAGATGAATTCTGATGATCACGTTATTGATGTTCTTCTACTCAACTACTCAGACTAGTCAACTGCGCAGGAAATATTATAGTGCACAAGTCTACGCGCAGACACAGATGCACTCTCTACTCCTGTCACTCTCATACACCGGTGGGATGACTACTCGACACGACCAGTAAGAGTTAAGGCGCAGGACCGACGGCTCTACTTGCTCTCCGAAGCACGGGGGTCAAACACCGCCAACTTCCCAACTCCGGACTGTTACTGAGGCTTACTATACAGAAAGACTCAATAACTAAACTTGGCCCAACCCGGGACTCGAACCCAGGACCTCAGGGTGTGCAGCCGTACATGCTAGCCACTACACCACCGAGGCAGTTCAGATCACGTTATTACATATTTATAAGTACATATATATCTATCGATATTTTCATTTCTATTTATATAACGTAACATAGTACTCTAGGTCAAGACTTCATGACCTAAATTAACATACCTGATAAATAATCATATTAATGCTACGTAAGAAATATTATTATGCATGTATTATGAAAGCAATTTTGCAATTATTATTTATTACCTATAAATAAAATATTCTTTTTACTTAGTTTTTTTATATTTAAGTTTAGAGAAAATGATAAAAGCTTTATAACTAATAAGTACAACCATGTAAATTATTTTTTCATAGAATACATACTTAAATTACATTGATCAATGAAGCCTGAAAATGAAAAGACTTTAATTTTTTACTTTTAACTGTTAATATTTATTAAAATAAATAGAAAATAAAAAGAACTTTAAAATATAAAAAGAAATTCTCTATAGGTATATTAATACGTAAAGAGAAAACTTTGAACCTCTTTTTAAGCATATTTTATGTATGGAGGAGTACGAGCTTTGGCATAGCTAAGTTTTATATAAAGAAGGACAGCAGAGAGCCAAAAATTTATTGACTTTCTTTTACCCATGAATCCGTTCGCTTATTATCTATATTAATATTATAAAGAGGTAAAGTTTGTCAGGTAGTGAGGTTGTAGGGTAATCTCTGGGTCTACTAAACCAATTGACATGAAATTTGGTAAGAAGATAGACTCCGGGAAGAACATAGAATACTTTTTATCCAGAAAATCATCTCTTGAGAGAGTAAAAATAGGGATGAAAGTTTGTATAGGGACGCAAGCTAGGGACGAACCCGAGAGAAGCGAGGGTGAGTCGCTAGTATTTATATATAATTAATTCACTGCTAAAAGATGTAACAATATGTTACATAACCTTCATCAATATTATAGGAGTACTTACATACAATATAAAGATGAAAAGTTTGTTTGCTGTACGTGCAAATCTCGGAATCTATGGACCCGTTTCAAAATTCTTTTGGATTTTATAGGCTACATAACTTTGAAAAAAGAACCTCAATATCGATCAAATTTAATGAATTATGTTGGATTTTCAACCACGGGGCGATCACTAGTATAAATCTCTCAACGACCGCGGACACGCCGGCGTTCCAGTTCATAATAGATTTCTTAGAAATTAAATAATTTCTTAGAAATTTACCTGGAGGTGTTCATTAAATATATTACCTACCTATATTATTATATAAAAAATATTGTACATATAAATTACGAGGATATTCATTTCTAAGCTAATAACATCATCACAAAATAGACGATAAGAAATAAATGCCAAAGAATAAAGCATTATAATTTCCTTTATACAATAAGGAACCCCGCCAGGGCACGTCGATCACCAATAAGTATTCAATACTTCACTCGGTTTTCCGCACAGATTTGTCAATTGAACATAAATATGAGTTGCAAGGAGTTGCGTATGAAGCCTTGAAAATCCTTTGCACACGCACATATACGTTATATTATGTACGCAATATCACAGCTTGGAAAAAGCAGAAACAAGGTTTCTATTGAAAAGACACGTTTGCTACAATCATTTCCTCTTTAATAAGGTTTTTCCTTTATGCTATATTCAATTAAGTAAGAATAAATACTAAGCAACAACTTGAACAAATTGAATTATTAAACATAGTATCAGAAATACTATATTTTTTTATCCATTACAATATTTTTAATTATTACTTAACCTTTGATATTTCCTAATCATCAACCTTGTAAGTATTTACCATTCAGCATCAAAGAATATAGATATTTGTTTATCTATTTCATCAATGCCGACATTACTCGTAGATCTACCGTGCTTATTGTCTGTCTAAGGCACCAATCCAAACAATCTCTATTGTTTGTGAACAGAGATGACCACAGCTGTCTGATAATTCCGATAGGCTCGTCGAAGGAAAGGTATAACGAAACAAAAGGCCTGCTGCCTTTTTGATTCTGCTTTCCCTTTTATCATTTCTCCCGACAGATCAGATGAATATTCCACAAAAGCCTATAATCTAGACACCATAGGCGCTAAATATTGCTTTGTATTCTATGACTATTAGGGAATGACTGGATTTATGTATTATCTATAAGATATATAAAAATATTATAAAGAAGCAGAGTTTGTTTGTTTCAACCCAACAACTACTAATCCGATTTGAAAAATCTTTTTGCATTAGATAGCCCGTTTATTGAGGAAGGCTATAATTATCGTCATGCTTCTAACCAAGGGAACGGAGCAGTAATATAATACATAGTCTATCTATTCCATACTAACCGTTAAAACGTACCTAGGGACGAACCCGAGCGAAGCGAGGGTGAGTCGCTAGTTAGAAATTCTAAAAATATACATGTACATATTTTGTATATTATGTGCACAGGAACAAGTTCTTCGAAGACAGATATTTTTTTAATGTTTAGTAATTTATTAACTTTGTAAAGTACCTATTTTTAGAAAAATTATCTTAAGTAAAATAGCAACTGAATAATTTAATTATTGTAAAATTTTATTTTAAAAGCTTGGTTCAATTTTGAAAAATAATATTGATACGCTTATATAATGAAAAAATCTTTTTAAAATTCTATACTATATAGCTTTCATATTTGAAGTTTGAAGAGTTTAATTTAATAAAAATTAGATGTTAAGGATGGAACCTGTGCATACGGATGTTAAAATCAGATTCACACGTGATTCGAATGTCAACTATGTTTCCGGTGGACAATATGAGTCCGGAAGAGAATAAAATTTGATTTACATTGGACTATACCTGACTTTTCTACATTTGTATCAAGTGTATTATATGATAAATATTTTGTAATTATTTAAAATAAAATATTTGTATATTAATTTATTTCAGTTTTATCAACAATATTTTTCAGCAAAAAAATATTTTAATGTGTCAAATTATAAAACTATATATTTATAAAATTCGCCTTCGACTGATAGTTATTTTCCGTAGACATTTAAGACATTATAAAAACGTCCTCATTAGCATGGAATCATGCCAAAAATATCATTTATCCGATATTTGCGTCAAACTCTAATAATAATATTTTCAAAATGCGGAATTAAGTAGGTATTATATCATTAAATGCATAAAATCTCGTACTCTTTTTGTAAAAAATAACTATTGATTTTAACGTGAAAATAATAAAACAGTCTCGATCATCTTTAAAATCGAAACTCCTATACTTAACTTGATGCTTTATTATAATTAACACTCATATTAAATAGCAAATATTGAAAATATCAAACAATTGATTTATTATAGTTAATTTAAATTTACATTAAAGTTTATAGCAAATAAGTTTTGCTGGCCATATTTCAATCTAAACATTTATACAACCGAATGAAAAATGGCGCGCTGTATACTTATCATCGAATAAATTAATATGTTTTACTTTACATCGTGGAGATAAATGAATAAACTTGGCACGAAATATTCAGTTATATTCGCCAGCATCTGTTATTAACTGTCAACCATTTTAAAATGTAATAAAATATAACGATAACATCGGTTATGTTATATTTCGAACACTTAATGTACACGTTTTAAATATAAACTTGACTCGAAACAAAATATACGCGAATCTATAAATCAGCACACATCGCTAAAGTAACTCTACATTTCCTATATCACAAATTACCTGTTGCCGCCAACTTCAATGGCTTAAAGATGTGGCGATAAGTTTTAATTTAAGCGATATTGAGGTTTTTACAAAATCTGTACATTTTAATTTATTGACTTTCACTTTAGCCATTGTTTTTTCTTAAATTGACGATGTATCGTTGAAACGGCGCAAGGTGTAAACATACTCAACTTTTAAGAATATGTGTATTTATATTGCAGAAAAATGTAATCTAAACTTGAATATAATCCTTTTTTTCTGTCGCTTATATTCATACTAATATTATAAATTCGAAAGTAACTCTGTCTGTCTGTTGTCTTTTCACACTTACTTCGCTGAATAGATTTAGATGAAATTTGGTATGAAGACAGTTTAAGACCCTGGGAAGGATAGTTTTTATTCCGGGAATCACCCCTTAACGGGGTGAAAAGGGAGGTGGAAATTTGTACGGGGAATCAATTATTTCTCATATATCGTGTATCTATTCCATAATAAGCGTCAATACATACCTAGGGACGAACCCGAGCGGAGCGAGGGTGAGTCGCTTGTATTAAATATTTATAATTATTCATAAATCAACAATTCAAACAAAGAAACGATATGTGTACATTGTGTTCTTGTTAAAAAAACCATTACTAATGCATCGGTTACCTTCATTAGTATATCTTCAGACATGACGCCTTTGTGTTTATCTCAAGTATTTAGCCTATATAGTTGTAACGGATTAGATGTCAGGGTATCTGTCGTTACAGTCATTTAAGAATGAGATTTTTTATTACATACTTTGACTTTAATATTTATAAACCAATCGTAAGCAACATAATCAATCAAGTTGGACATCAATAGACACATACAGCATCAAAATGTTATTTTATTTAAGTACTTTTTATTTATAATTAAAAAAAAGAATATTTAAATTACTAATTAAATCAAATATTGGTACACATTTTATTAATATTAATGTTTAGAATAAGGTAAATCGGTTAATTTACCAATTTACAATTACTTATGTTGTATACCAAAACCAGTTGCTCTATCTCATTGCACTAATGAATCAAGTGACCGCGGCGTAGTAATCAACTAATGCCCATTACTCGATATTTTGTGGTTTTCTAAAGTCCATTCTAACTGTTAAAAATTAATACCTACACATGTTCAAAAATACAAGCTGTAAGCAAGTTGTTTATATATACAACATAAAATGTTTATATTTATTTTAAATTGTAAAAGTTTGATTTATTAAACGACTCAATTCGTTGCTATAAATGAAGAAATTAATTAATTAACAATATCTTCTAAATATTGTTCTCTCTCCACTTCCTACTCGTAAATATTACATCTATAAATGTACCAGAAAAAGCTTAGAATCTATTAAAAAAGGTATATTAAACTTTTATATTCACATTTATGTGTTATTATGTATTAATATGATTTGTAGAACAGCAAATCTTGATTCCCCTCACGGCGTCTTACGTCAATGAATCCTCCTGTCTCTAACTGGACTAATTTTGTCGAGCCTACGCTCAAATGCCACGTTTTAATCCGCTAAAACTATTTAAATAAAGCTTCCATACAAGGCATTTTTTAAAGCTACTAATGTACGATTATAGTACGAAATTAAGTCCCAAGTTCCATATATCTAACATAACCCAATGAAGGAAGAATATATGTATGTACTTGTACTCGTATATACAATTACCTACTTAGGTATATAATTTTTCCAAACGCTATTAACTACCGCTTTTACGAAAATTGATTTGCTATTATATTCTTAGTTCTAAGGGTTCCTACTTAGTTATAAGAAATAATTTCTATTTATGTTCAATAGAAACAAACATACCAAGTGTATCCGTAATTAGGGCACTGAAATATTATAGTAATAATTTCATACAAAATACTTGTAATATATTAATATGAAGCTCGTTAACTGAACTTTGTACAATAATGTTTCCGTTAAATTTAAGTTACTTTCAGCATTTATCGTTAAATTATTGTTTTATTTTTTTTATTATTTTTATATTGAAAACGACATGCAATTATTTTTTATTCTCAACATATTTTTTTCAATGTTTTATTCATTATGCAATAATCGATTTAAATGACATCATCCTGTCAATATATATAATTTTATAAATAAGTGAAAGTGAAGCATGTGCCACCCGCCTACGCAAATTATTCGCAATTCGTTAGATCTTAAATTATAATGAGGAATAATAGGTGAATGCTGTCATAATAGATAATTGTCATATAACATCTTAGACAAAGAAAAGAAAGTAAAGCTAAAAATAAAGCAGCCCTTAAATAATAGCCAAACACAAACAATATCCCTTAAAAGAAATCTAAAACAATATGGGGATGACATACGAGTATACTCACCAAGTGAATTAGCGTTTGGACATATCATTCCCATACATTTCTTATTTTCCTATTGGCAATACCTATTGTAAAATCTTCAACTTTGTCCGCTGAAATTTACAGTGTGTATATATTTCTTTTATTTGAAAATAGGTGCGTCTGTGTCTTATAAGTAAAGGGCGAAACTAAAACGGAACAGCGATGTGACGACTGAACTCAGGCGGAATTATTAATGGTCGCAATTATCATCGCAAGCGAAAGTGAAAACTGCTACTGGGTACTGGATACAATTGAATGGTAAATGTATTTATTTTATCTCCCTTTAGCTTTTGTCGTGTTGAGTGATAAGCCAGAACGGCAAAGCAATTAATTTGAAAACTCTTTATATGATTTGTATGTTTAAACAAAATAAAAATGAATATGGTATCGTACATCTATACTAATAATATGAATGTGAAAGCTTAGATGTTTGTTACTCAATCACACCAGAACGGCTGAACGGATCTGGATGAAATTTGGCGTAGAGATAGATTATAGTCTGGAATAGCACATAGGCTACTTCTTAACCCGGAAAAGTTTACGGTTCCCGTGGGATTTATTTGTTTTTGTTTTGCTAGAAGCGAGAGTGAGCCGCTAGTACAATATAAATACAAAAGCTTATGAGTGCATGTGTGTGCATGTGATTGTTTGGCAATTCTTCACGCTGTAACAAATCTAATTTAAGTGTATTTTGTAATGGATTTAGAAGTAAAATATGTAGATTATATCTAGATATACACATAAGATATATTTTCTCTAAATAACTAATACATGAGTAAAGCCACAGTTAAGAACTAGACGAACAGATATATTTTGGATAATCATGCTCTATATTTTTATATAAACTAGCGACAAGTATTCATTTTATAAGACGATTGATGGTTGACAGTCTGGTTTCAGTTAGTCGGATCGAGATTTTAAACTCATTCCTCACATATTATGTATATTTGTGGTGAATATCTAAAGATATTTTTATGGAAATGGTTATGCATTTTCTATATAAATAATTTTCACTAAAAATTTCTAATAGTTATAAGATTTTTTATGTTTTATGTCACAATTTTAGTACCTACTCTGTACATTGTACAATCCATTGTAATATTTATTCAGGAATAACAATGAAGCATTATGAAAAAATATATACTTACATAAAATATAGTTTAAAAATAGACAATATCCGCGTACCACAAAAGTCTTCGATTACATCTAACAGTGGTCTCCATTCTAATGCAAAATAGTATTACATTATAAGTATGTTGCAATAGAATAGTAAAAGTGAAGCGCATATTGTATGGGTTTGTAATGTTCAGTTATGAATTGTTACTAATTCGTAATAACACACACGTGACTTTATTTTTATGTTCCACCGACTTATCAATGTAATATAACCAATTATAATTACGAACAATACGTAATGTAATATATGAAATATCTTCTTAGAGGTAACATTTTTGATTTTTTAATATGAATTTCTCTTTCATAATATTATTGTTACTTTGAATAAAAATTGAGTAATGCCAGTATTATAAAGGATGTTAATTTCATTATGTAAACCTTTTCTTCAACGCCGATAATTATTTTTGTTCTCGTAAATCCATACTAATATTATAAAGAGGTGAAGTTTGTGAGGTTGTAGGGGGATAATCTTTGGATCTACTGAACCGATTTAGATGAAATTTGGTAAGGAGGTAGTTTTAGACCCTGGGAAGGACGTAGGATACTTTTTATCGGAGAAATCATGTCTTAAGGGGTGAAAATGGGGATAAAAGTGTGTACTGGGAAGCAACAGCGAAGCCAGGGTGAGTCGCTAGTTAAACTATAAAATGACTGGCCATTAAGTGTTAATAAAGATTGTAAATGTTAGTTTAACGACTTGTATTTTCTGTTGAATGATTATCAGTTTTCTAGTAATTAATAGTTTAAAATCTCTATTAAAGCTAGATCTTGTGGCGGCGCCAGTAGACATTCTCGTTACGGGAGCAACTTTCATGAAGGTAACTGGCCGGTTCAATAAAATATAACTGCTAAACTGACAATATGGCTTATTTATAGCACTACAATTCTAATTTCCACACAAACTTGATAAATGTAACTATTTTCGCAATAGTTCAGATTGTTAATGTTTTTCTCATGCCTTTTTATTATGACCTTAGCATAAAAATGTACAATATGCTATTATTAAGTATTAATATTTATATACAGTTAATAAAAGAAAGAAAAAAATCGTAATACAGAACAGCATTGTCGTTTAACTCGATAGTGTTGACTGTTGAGTGTTTGAGTAAAATATAGACTTAAGGAAAAACGAATAGATGCAATCCTGCAGTCCCGCTATTCGCATCAGTAAGTAACGAGAAGTGGAATTGGACTTATTTGAAGTAGTCAACCTCAGAGAATCTATAAATCTGAAGTAAAGTTTTTATTACGACACTGAGACGTATGTCTTACTCACAATATCTTATAAACTCTCAAAAGGATACTTTGGTTTGTAATCATTTAATTATAAAATAATAGTTATTAGCTACTTACTCAGTGTAATAAATGAAATCTAAATACATATTTAAATGAATATAATATTTTTTATTTTATTGTTGTTTGGAATAGAGTACAAGCCAAAACTAGTGTATCCCGACAGTTTCACAATCATTGCGATACGATTAATATCTTTCAGTGATTCATATATTTTATAATTTTAATAAACTCGACTCGATATAATAAACTACGCAACTAAATAAGTTGGAAAATTTTGACCGAAACGCCAATCATGAATAGCAATAATGATATAAACAATATGAGTAACGTCATCTGTAGTTATTAAACAACTTGTATACGATAAGATACTAATTCAATTAAGTGTAATTTACTATTTAAAACATTTTTAAGGCACAAATTCTTCATTAAAAACGTTTAAATTGATTATATTTATATTACATTTATATTATATTTAAAAAGAAATACCTATGCTTAACGTTTAATTCCGTTAATTAAATTATTGTTAGTAATTTTTCAAAACGGCATAATTATGTAGGTACAGAATGAATACGCTATACCTATAACTATAGTACATATATATTAGGTTTTATAATGGCACACGCTCAATACCACTAATTACGGGGGGAATATATTCAATCTCTTTTTTTTCATTCTTATCGTTTAACCTTTTGGTTGCTATAGTAAAAATATATCAATTAATTAACTATTCATATTACCAACATAAAACTGATATGCTACCAACCTTGCCATTAACGATATTATTGTGATGAAAAATAATATATATATCTAATGTTTTTATAATGAAATAACCCATTTATGATAACACTTATATAGGGAACTATGAACACAATTCTCCAGACAAGTACATCACGTTGTAATGGAACGTACTGTTGTTTTGTTATTTTACGTGTGTTTCACGCAAATAACTAGAAAGTGTTTTAAATCGGTGTCGAGATTACGAGAACTAACGAGAAATGTTAATCCCTTTGCTCGTAAGGAATAACGATCTGGATGTCAGTGGAGGTAACTATAATAATTTGGATCATCTTAAGTCGTAAAGAATTAACATAGATATAGATATTTAAAATGTTAATAAGGTGCTAGCTTAAATATTGCACACTTTACTAATAAATAAAAGATTCAAGTGACTTCTTTTTACCTCCACAAACTAAGTAATTACATTCAAAATTTAATACTAAAAATGCCCATTAAATTCTACGTTTTTTTAGACCTTTTAATATAAATGTAAATTCTGCGTAATATCATGTAAATAACATCAAAATTCAAGCTAGTTCTCCAATTTTAATCAGCCTTTCCAAATTTTATCATGATCAATTTAGCGGTCTATGGTCACGATGTCCAATTGATGTGTCGTAACGATGTAACGTGCCGAAACAAACAGACAAATAAAATTACACTTATTTAATATTCAAAATGATTATTAAAAAAAACTCTATTATTCATAAATTAGGGCTACCGCGCTTGAATTATACGCGAGAGGCGCTAATGTAGAGTAAGGTCTCTAGAAATGTCAAATGAATTAAATGTTTACTATTTGCCAGGTTTTCATCTCGATATTTCACCAATTATTCATGATTATTGTAAATATTTTTCCATTCCTAATTAATTATAACAGACACAAATTTTTGTGCTTTAAAAGAAGAGCTAAGAAAAAGTCAATATTTTATCTATGTAGTTATTAATAATAACCAAATAGATAAAATATTATATATTAATTATTTTAAACACAACAATCACATTGTCACAATTTTTTTTTTGTTTTGTCCTGGTAACGAATCTATGTCTATGGTAGGTACATGCATTCCAAACCACTGGTTTTTACAAATACTCAAGTTCCGATGTAGCTAAAAATACGTTTTTATCTATGCCCAAAGCGAAAAGAACTGGGAATGTCCATGACATATCGGTAAAGAAGGTTTGGATTATCCAAAAAAAGTTACTGCATTTGTTACTTTGATCTTAATAAAACTATTATGCTTCTAAACTTTAAATTGCTTTTTTCTCATAATCTGTTCATTAGCATTCCCTGTTCTTTGCCTGTACCCTTCAAATTTTTTAACGATGAAACTTTTGTAAAGACAGCGATAGCATCTTACTTACCAGTGGCGCCAACTGGTGCCACAGAGTGGTAACAATAGCACATGTGACAATATATTACATGTGACATTTTTAAACTACGAGTATATATATACCTATACATATATGAGAAACATTCAAGTTCAACTTATACAATGTTCTTTATTATTATCCCTGTTCAGTACATTGCCTTTAGCATAAATGTACGTTATGAAGTAGGTGGGGAGGCCGTACGCAATTTACGCTGCCCAACAAACAATAAACTAGTATTAACATATATGGTTTTATCGGCAACGATTTGCACACAATGTTTAGAAACGGTGTCGATGTTTTGCTTCCCCGCCTCTCGCCAGCCTGAGAACAACTTTGATTGCATATTCTAATCAATTTATACTTTATTTTGATAATGCATATTTCACTCACTACTTCACTTACACTTGTTATCAAACCATACCAAACGATTATTTTGATACTGTAAATATATATAGGGATGTTGATAAATTAAAATTATTTAGGCACTGTGTGTACCTAAACAGTGTTTAATCCACGCTAATAAATTAATAAGAAAATTAAATGTATATGAAAAGAGTATGTAGGTTAAATACTAAGAAAATGTAATTCTATTCCAGAGACTTTAAGTATCTGGTAATAAAACCGAAGCCTGATTTGTAACAACGGCCTAATTATTAATTGAATTTAGATGCTATTAATTTAGTTGTTGCATTTAATATTAATAATTTCATGAATACAAATTACATTTTAAAGTAATAATCGATTAACAACAAAATGGAAGGTTTTCTCAAAAAATTAAGATTAAATTCATGAATATTTATTTCAAACTTCGAATTCAGGTTCTCGGGAATGAATTGTTTGTGTATAATATAAGCCAATATTGACATTCTCTTTGACTACTCACTAATCTCATTGTGTTGGTCATTCATTCTATTATAAGTAATATGATATTTTAATTCAATTAATCTGACACAATAAAATTGTATCGTAATCAAATTATGGAAGCAGTCCTCTATCAATGCATCACTTGGAAAAATATAATCATCTTTATATACTTACTTTTCAAGATTTTTATCATTGCATCACAAATGATTTAGAGAAAATCTAACGTAAACACTTGTTATAAACAAACAGCAGCCTGACCGCGACCTGGTCAGATAAAAACCCTTAAACAAAAATACTCGTATTTGTGTCATATCAAAGTAACTCCGAATCCTATTCGCTTTATGATAAATGCATTGATAGTTGTTATAATATTGTAATCTAAAAATTTTATAAAAATCGATATATTGAAACAAGAAATACATAAGTAGTAACTCTACATATAAATATAAAATATATGTCTGCCGCAATTTTTAGCCTTTCTCGCACGATCGTCAGTAACTCTTAGTCAGCTCATATAAAATATTCATTCAAAAATTATCATAGGATAATAGGTATACATAGTACCTAGATAATAAATAAAAACAAATAATTGAAGATTTTAATGTTATTGTTTTTGTTTTTGGTTCGTTACTCCTTCACGTTTGAACGCCGTAACGAATTGTGATGAAAGGCACGCTCGTACCATATGGGATAGAACACTTCATCCCAGTTAATCAAGCTCGGGTTGTAGTATATTCACAATAACGTTCTGTTACACAAATATGGCTTATACATATCCAAGACGGTGACCTTATGATTAATTTGGACAACGCTGCGTTTCCATTGTCGGTGACATTTTCGGCCTTGACTGCAAGTGAGGCCGATCCACTTTCATGCAGTTTGTATGCCAGCGTTCGCACCGTGATAATGTTGCACCGCAACATTCTGCGAGATGCGTACATCACAGATGTATGTACTAGAAAGCGTCCAGACGAATCATGTCTCTAGGACACTAGCTAGGAACCTACAAAGCTGCTGAGTAGGCCCTAATTAATATAAATGCCTACTCGAAATTGCTACTCTATTGATGTGAAACCTTCAACTTGTTTCTGTTAAAGGTCTTTCATGTTTCTTGAGTTTTTTAATGGCAAACCACGAATTTGTACCATAAAATAATTGTATACTACCTATTTAATCTTACAATATTTATGAGTCCCTGGTTTACTTATCTTTTCATAGAAAAGCTAACATGCGTAGATACATTGTATTGAAACTACTTCATTTGTACTTTTTTCCACTATGAAGTGAGAATTAATAAGAATCTATTGCGTTAAATGCAAAAAAAAATGATCTAAACGGGAATAAAACTTTAAGTGCCTAGAAAACATCGTATTATATGTACTTTTTGGCTATAGTTAAAACGAAACTTTCTATAATACAATATAATATTTTATTGTTTCTTTGCTAATCAATCAAACAAACTTTGCTTGCTTATGGTAATATTGACGAACACTTTATAAGTTGGTTCCCACGACACGTCAAACTTTAATAGAAAAGCTAACAGTTCCGCCGTGCCCGGACATTTAGAAACCGTCATATTTTATTTCTCTTTGTTGAGTTTGTTTTACGCCTACAAATGTGAAAACTTTGTGTAGTCTGTTGTACGTTTAAGAGTATATCGTTTTGAATTTTAAATGTATAATTAAATAACCTACTGTTGTAGAGCAGCTTATGGGTTGGAAACATTGATTTAAGAAATATGGAACAACATTTTTCGTATCTGTTTTTTGCAGTAAGCAAAAGTTAAAAAAAAATATACAATTACAATACCACTGCTTTTTTCGTAAATTTGTCAATTATCTAAAGAACTTGAATTAAAAGCGGTAAATCCTTACTGTCAAAGAAGTACATAATACTATTTTCTAAGTTTCTATACAATGTATATACAAAATACAGTCAATTAAGGTGTATTATATGAATCTTCTGTTTGCAGGACCGCGTTGGAGCCGGGCCCGCTATAATGTAAGCGGCGCAAGACAACGTGCGTTTTTCCTCAAGGTAAGCCTCTTTGCTCATAAAAGTAAAAGCGCTCAAGGATCTTACGGACTCCGGATTATGCACGTTCTATATCACTGACTTGCGTGGGCGGACTATTGAGTTTTAATCTTCGATAATGGCGTCTTGATTTAATAATTAATCATTTTAAAGTAGATTTTGCACGATATGATATTTTAATTGTCTACCTGTATTCAACTTAGTAGTAAGTATGTATAACAATAATATTTTTATAAAATAATCCGAAACAAAACAACAAGTTGGACACCGACAGCGGTAGTTGACCTGAGGCCATTAATTAACTGAAAAGTGCTCGGCATGATATGGAATACATTTTCATTAAGTTATTTTCAAAACATTCCTTTTATTATGTTATATTTTAATTTGTTAAACATGTGTACAAACAACTATTTCAATCAATTTTATTAATTACTTAAGTAGGTATGTATACCTATCCAATGTCAAACCGCTTATTAAAATCGATGAAATATGAACTCGTTCACTTTCTCCTTCAAAGGAATTCTGAGCTATACTCTTAACATGCAAATATGAGAGGATATAAAAGTGTTAACATATTTGTACCTAATCACAGTCTGACTTAATTCATTTAGTTTAGCTTATTCATTAGCTTTACAAATTTCTACTAGTCGTCACTATTAGGTATTACCTATTTAAATTATGAATTAGTATATATATATACATACACGGCATCTAATATGCAGATATCGTAAACTACATAAACTTGCTTACTTGCATGAAGAAGTTTAAGCTTTTCAAATAGATATTAATTTAATTAATTCATAGATATAATAAATAATCTTGTCAAACATCATCCACGTCGAAAGTGGTGTCTTATTATAAAACAAAATTGAACTAAATAAAAGCTCTAACTAATGATACAAACATTTATCTAAGCTGCCCATTTACTTCTAAAGTTATGAGTAAATAAAACAAAGACCAAAGGAAACAAGCCACATGTTTTATTGGAGACTTTAATGTTAAACAATAAAAGAAAAGTTTATTGCTAAAACGAGTCCTGCGGCTCATTGAGGTAACCTTTGCAGACAGTGTCTGCATATTCATCGGCCATGAATCGCGGTGTATTTGTGACTAACTAAATTCGTCGTATTAGGGCACGTCGTCAATAATATTTTAAAATCTAGCACTGCCCGCGGCTCCGCCCGCGTTCAGATGACCAAAAACCAAATTCTTAGGTTTTACATATTAGTATACTATTACATTGCAGTTTTTGTATTTTTTCTTAGAAATGAAATATTTTCCCACGGTAAAAAGTATCCTATATGTTGACCCGGATATCCAGCTATCATCATACCGAATTTCATCAAAATCTGTCCAGTGGTTTTCTCGTGATGCGTTAACAGACAGACAGACATAAAAACGGACAAAAATTCTAAAAACTATAGATTTGGACTCTGTATCGATAATAATGTCTATTTCAATTAGATTTTCCAAAAAATATTTAATATACAGATTCGACTTAGTTACAATTTTATTATCTGCATAGATATGGATGTATAGATTGAAATAAATTGTGATAAATGATCTTAAGGCACGTATGAAAAGATAGTAACAGAATCAAATGTTACATTGAACATTTGGAAATATGTAGGAGATATTCAAAATAATTAAAAGCTACAGCATTTGGCTATTTTGAAACTCCTCTCTTAAACTACGAGACAGTGTTCATGTTAGATATACACGCAGGCGCAGCCGCTTACAGTACCTATTACGTACAATAGAAATATTTTTATAATATTACTAGCGGCTAACCCTTGCTTCGCTCGGGTTGACCACTAGGAAAACAAAAACAAACCTATCCCACGGGAACCATAATTTTTTTCGAGATGAAAAGTAGCGTATGTGTTATTCCAGACTATAGTCTATCTCTGTGCCAAATTTCATCCAGATCCGTTCAGCTGTTCTGTCGTGAAAGAGTAACAAACATCCATACTTACAAAGTTTCACATTTATAATATTAAATAAATAAATAAATAATACCGGATAATATTAATATACATAAATATAAGCATATTAATAAAAGTAAACTAGATTTCATCAAGTATATTAAAGGATCTTTAGGAGTTACATAATATACATGTAGATTATTAGCTATTAACAATATGCGTCTGTCATGATATAACTTATATTAATAGTCTAATAAAATGACCATGACAACAATTATACTTTGTTATGAAATTCTATTTAACTGCCTTATCTTTATAAATCCTTTAACAACATATTCAACATCAACATTATCACACAATATGGGTCACCACTCGTCACTAAAACGTGTCAAACAAAAAATTAAGCTAAACATGAAGTTATCTATTTTTCAAGACTCATTCTAAGCCTGTATTGTATTACGTACGTTTACGTATATACGTAAAAATTTACTATAATGTACCAATTCTTGAAAGGTATGGACCAATCTATACATATAATAAAATGCTAACTAAGCCGAATCTCTACATTAAATATTTTTAGAAAATCTAATTGCAATAGACATTATTATCGATACAGAGGCCGAATCTATAGTTGTTAGAATTTTTGTCCGTCTGTCTGCTACCGCATCATGGAAAAGCACTGAAGGGATTTTGATGAAATTTGGTATGATGGTAACTGGTTGTCCGGGTCAACATATAGGATACTTTTTACTGCAGGAAAATATCTCATTTCTGAGAAAAAATACAAAAACTGCAATGTAAGAGTATACTAATTGTAAAACTTAAGAATTTGGTTTTTATCATCTGAACGCGGGCGGAGCCGCGGGCAATGCTAGTAATTATTATATTATAGGAGATGGTATTTTGCGATGCATTTGAGCTTTCTATACAATTTACAAACAGCAACCGCTGAACTTATCTTATTTAACTTAAATTCAAGCAAACAGAGCTTTACGCTTTATAAATAAGTACGGTGCAAAACTGTTAAGTTAAATATTATATACTCTTAAAGTGAAATTCAAAACATGAAGAAATAATAATATGGTCTACAATATCATAACAAATATAGCAATGATCCTAATATCTAAACACCGCCTAAGAATCCCGTGTCTTAAATCGGGAGACTTATGTTTGAAAGGAGATGAATGGGTTCTTTTTATAAATAAACAGATTTACCGGCTGTTCCATACGTTGCGTCGTGCAGCCAAAGCGTCGGAGGCCGCGTCCCACTACGCACTTCACTGATTAGGAATAGGCATGTTTACTTTTGTTTTGGACATTGATGCTGACTATTTGTTACGCCACTGTTTATATCCATCAGTAATATACTCTTGTAAAGATTTTATCTTGAGATATTTTATTATTAAATAAAACACGTAGGAACTTGAAATCAAGTAAATAAAAGTTCATTATCTATACGAGAGGTTCTAAGGTTAATTTACGGGCAATGTGCTATATCTACGGATTAGAGACAGAGGGAATGCTAGTTTCACCCATTAACCCACATCAAATGTAATGTTAATGTTAAAAACTTATTTTTTTATAATATAATTATCATAACAAAACTAAACCATATTATTACTTGTCTACTCTATAAGTAGAGTGTAAATTCGCACTTTAAATGACAAATGCCAGTGCCATGCGAAAGCAATTCGAAATATTATAAAGATAGTGAAATGTCACACATGTTCAACATTCATTCACCTGTTGGCAAGCTCTCAGCAATCACCGACACACTTAGCCTTAAGTCACAAAACGTTTGAATAAAAAACGCTCTTTTTTATCGACGCATTTAGAAAACACTTTAATCGTCTTCACGGGCAGAAAGTTTTAGAAGCTTAGGTTATGGTAAGCTTTAGAAGTAGTAAATTTCTCAATGACAAAGTTGCTGGATTTTCATTAAGGTCGGAGCTGAATAATCTATATACCTATATAAAAGTCGGGTTTGGTACGCCATTTATAACTCAAGAACGGCTGGACCGATTTTTATGATCTTTGATTTGTTGAATTTGTCTCTGCTTATAAAATAGCAGAATTACTATTAAAACATCAGAAAATTCACGAAAAAAAATATATGGTTAACGCTGGCTATCAACTATTTATATCTATTTAAAACGTACCTAGGGACGAACCCGAGCGAAACGAGAGTGAACCACTTGTATATAATATTATCCAAACAGGATGGCACAATTTTTGTGAGAGTTTCGTTAAATATAATATTAATTAAGTCCATTTCAAAGCAATTACTTCATGTGACTAGCCATTGGGTACTTAAAGATAGCAGTAATAGACTGTTAAAATTAGACGTTAGTAAAATGAGTCACAGCCTATAGGTTTCAAGTTGGAAGCAATAACTTACCGGTCACTGCTATGAAGATACACGAAGAGAGGTAATTAGCCTGAAAGTATAATTAGAAGAGGTTAAATTATCATAAAGCTATATAAACGGATACACATAGAAAAATATATTATAATGTTTTTGCTCAATATATATGTATAACGTATTATAAAATTGTAGCTTTATCACAATTCATCAAATTCATTTCCAGTTAAATTACAAAGATATGTAAGATATCCTTAAATTGTAATACATTGTAAATAAAAGGAATGTTTAATAACAAGCAGTCAGTTCGCCGCATATGAGTAGCGCTATTGGGCTTTAACCAATTACTGTAATAGCTCTCAATGAAAGCTTCAATTAGCATCATAGTTCTAGTAAACACTCTCGTTGCATTGTTTTGTCGTAAGCTGTGATCTCTTCATATGTACCGATATCGACTTACAAAATAAAATTGCGTTCTCATAACTTGTTATTGATGTTTGTTTGATTGTGATATTTAACAAGTTTATAATATTAAATTAATCGAATTAATTATTACAATATTTGTAGCTGAAATAACTGCGGAATTTCTTTAAAAAATATTTTATATATTTTTGAATTTACGTTTTTTTTCGGTAATATTACTGCACTATGTGTCGGTCATGAGTTCATATGTTATTTATTTCTAAATATGTATGTAAAATGTGCATATATGTACATATGTAAAGTTATTAAATAAATAGTTTTAATTAGAATTTAAATATTACTGTCTTAATAATACTTTTAAGTACCTTCATAGAAGAAGTAGAAATATCATTTCTTTCTATATAATGTCATTTTCTTAAGTTCCAAATTTTTCACACATATTGATCAAACCTTTTAAAAAAAATATTAAATCAATAAAACTACGTAATTCCATTTGTTTCATAAAATTAATGAAGTTGACGTAATAGAATATTTGCATCATTTTTTCAGTGCAACTAAGTCAATTATTAAAAGGCAATTTCACGAGGTATTCGTTGTGCAAACAATCAATATCCTGCCCGTGAAGCAAACTGTAGTTACCTAACATGCTAATTCGTCCGATATCGTTCTTGTCTAGTTGACGGTGGACACTTTCTCGACACCGCTATAACTATCCACTCAATTATCATACAATGGACATTAATGGATTTGATAACCATGCGGGAAATAATCACTAGTTTTTTCCATACAAATTACAAAGTAAAGTTCTTATATTCTTCATGCCTTTCAAACATACCATAATTATTTTTATTCAAATCAAATTCTATTTCTTTTAGTCGGCAGCGTACCTCAAATCAGACCTCACTGATGATAAGAGCGTTCTTTTTCTATAATGACGTGGGATCAAATATAAAAACTTCACTCACCCCGGCCCTTTATTATGTTATACACCACCTGTCAGTCGCAAGGGTGTAGTGATGCAGGCCAAGCGTGACTATAGAAAGTTTGTAACACACGTTCCCCTACATGTTCAATGTTGTTGATTCACGCACTCGCATTAATTAAAGGAAGTAGACATATCTAATTAGGTAGGAGCGTTAGAGTGTATTGAGGATAACGTGACGCTTTTATGGACACTTGTCATTGCGTGTCAGTCAACGGAACCTACTAGCTAGTAGCTACTAAGTACGTTGGTATAATTAACAGAATGCTTATCTTTAATGTTTTAGTGAAGTTTTAAAAGGTACAAGTAGCCATCGACTGTTCTGAGAAGCACTCGACTGTATTCTCACTGAAAAGCTATTTGTGTGCAACCCTGCGCTTACGCACCTCTGTTCCGCGATTTTCGTCTCTCTCTCGCATACATGTCAAGGTAGGGTTCAACAATCGAGGATTTGGTACGCGCCAATAATATACACAAATGAACACCATCGCGTGTCTGCTTTGTGTAAATCAAAGTATGATTTCATTAGGTCACATTCCACCAAAGGCGATATAATTTATATCAAGTTGGGACAAATTATTATAAAATAAAATAATATTTACGCAAGTTTTCTTTGTCCTTTTCAAGTTTTTACATCTGGAACTAAGTACACTTAAGATATGTAATCATCAATCAAGCACCCATTGAAACACGGTCAAATCCCGCGAGGCGTTTCCGCGTGCGCTTACGCAGTGCCGGCGCCTGGAGAGCTCATTGCCAGATGCTGCCAATAGATCGCGACGGGGTCAATAGCCACTGCCCTTGTTTTGCGCACTAAATTAATAACTCAACTATACGAATCAACCACACATTTTCGTTTACCCCGTTCTCGAGATAAACGCTTATCATCCATCTCATCAACCCCCTTCCGGCACATTCCATATTCTCTACATTTATTCGAATATATTATATATGCATGTAATATGTAATTCATTAAAAGCTAAAAATATTATTTGGAAAACATCATTTTTTTTAGAATGAACTATTGAAACTTAGATAATGCTTGTTATAAATAAATTTTAAATATCTGGCACTCAAAAGTCCTATTATATGCACCATAAAGATAATATTCTCTTTGATCTTAGTGAATAATTCGTTAGCCACATTTACAATTTCCTTTGATCATGGATAGATCTGTAACAAAACGAGATGAGAAAACTAAAGCCATATCTAATATACTGAAACCGATCTGCCGAAAGACAGAAATATCAAGCTTTAATATTTTTAGTTATTATTTATTATTAAATAAAACCAAATAATATTTAAGTGTTTTTATATTTATTTTTCCATAAGCAATAGTGCATTCAACTGCGCACAAATAAATATAAATATATGTATGTATTGTTATAACAACACATATCAGACCATGTAGGTGTTATCAAATTTTTTTGTAAAGCCAAATTGTATGTATCTTCTCGAGTTACCCTTGAAGGCACTTAAGAACCAATGAAAAGGAATCCTGTGCTTAAAAGCCCCTATTTGATAAAGTGTCGACATGTACATATAATGTAATGGATTTTCTTGCTTCTGCGATGAATCATTAACTTAATTATCAATAAAGCAAAAAAAACCCTTCTTTGTAATCTATACATATAATAAAATCGTGACTAAGCCGAATCTGTACATTAAATATTTTTTGGAAAATCTTATCGAAATAGACTTTATTATCGATACGGAGGCCGAATCTATAGTTTTTAGAATTTTTGTCTGTCTGTCTGTCTGTCTGTTACCGCATCACGGAAAAACCATTGGAGGGATTTGGATGAAATTTGGTATGATGATAGCTGGTTATCCGGGTCAATATATAGGATACTTGTTATCACGGGAAAATATCTCATTTCTGACAAAAAATATGTAAAACCTAACAATTTGGTTTTTGGTCATCCGAACGCGGGCGGAGCCGCGGGCAATGCTAGTGTAAGTATATATTCTTTAAATGAACGACCTACCATTTACAGTAGTGACAATTATATTGTTTATATCTTATGCTTATCTACTTTAGGTAATCTTTAAATATTTATTATTATTTTCAATTCTTTATATTACTTTTGGTCCCAAAAGTGCTATTTATAACTAGAGAACTAACTGTACTTTCGTAGGTACTGCTAGCTACCATATTTGCCGTGCTGATCTACCGAGCGTAACTTAATTTTGTGTTTCACTTTCTAGCTTCAAATGTATAACTTGCCTTGTGAGACAATGAACCCTTTTAAAACAACGTGAATAATACAGCAAATGTTTTAAGCCCTAGTTACCACCTGTTATATTTTAGTATCTATAATTTTTAAATACATAAAATTACATCAATGCATATAATATATCACATTAAAGATAATATTTTGTTGGTGGTTATTATTTATTACTGGTTTCTCGACATGATCATTTTGTATAGAAACAGATGTTTATCATGGTTTATGGTTACAAAATGTCAGAACTGTTCGATAATTTAATAATCCCAATATGAAAACTTTTTTCATTACCCGTCTTACATAAGATTAAATAACTACGGCTAACAATATGTACTTTTTTTAATTTAATACATTAATTTTCATTTAATGAAAAAATTCAACGAAAGCTCGTGAAAACTCTTTGTAGGTATTTATAATAAGTTTGCTTTTACTTACTAAAGTGATAAAAGGCCCAAAGTCAGTACTTAGTAAAATCACGACTACTTTTAAACAATTTAAATTCAAATTGGTCAAATTGTCAATAATACTACAAATATGATTACGATTTAAAAAACAACTTAAATTAATTATAATTAGAACATTACATAAATAGAAAATACCTGCAGCCTACTGTTACATAACAATGATTAATTATTTACTAAACTTTCCAAATATAGTTATTATTTATAATAAAGACAATAGGCTACTAATAAAATAACTAAATATTAATATATTATACATAGTAATTCAAGAATATTATGAATATTTAACGTCTACATAAAAGGTCGAGATGTTTCTTAACGCATGTCGTTTGCCATCGAGCTATTGAGCTAATGGATAAGGCCAAGCCTTGATCCAGTTCACGATATGATGAGCTCTGGATCATTCGTTAATTTCCATATCCTTGTATGCGAATTCCACTTATATAAATTTATAGTATAACAAGAATATGCACTAACGTGTTAATTTTAACATATTTAGTAACCTGTAATAAATTTTGTCGTTCTCTCAAAAGAAGTAAAACTGCTTATCTGTATGTTATTACGTATATAACTTTGGAACTACTGGACAGATTTCAGGTAAAGCCTATCTGTGGCACGCTCGCCTTAGGGCGGTTCTCGTTAACTTATCTGTTTTTCTTACAAGAGATAGAAATTCGACCTCAGTTCCATACTCTATTATGTCAAATTCCTATCACCAGTCAGAGAAATCATAGATAAATAGGAAATTGGGATTCACGCTTAGAAAATATTTGACCAGCGTAGTCGAGTATGACCGTTAAACTTCCTACATTGAGGGTGGTGTGGTGAAAGATGACAAAAAAAATACTAATTAATTTATTTATTATAGAACAGTATATTATTAATTATTGAGTAACATGAGTTATTCTATATCGAAATACGACGCGAGTTGAGCCGCAGGCTAAGCGAATGTGTAAAATGTCAAATGACATTTGTAACTTCTCTTCATTAATTCAATTTACGCATCGTCTTTCCAGGTGTTTGCGATGTGGTATCCGTGGATCGCGTTGCTGGTGTCGTGTGCACTGGGGGCGGAGACAGAAGGCCAGGTGGCCACCACCACTCGGGCCCCGCCACGCACCCTCGACCGACAGGCTGGCGAGCTCGCTTGGCGCTCCTGGCTTCAGAGCTCGGAGGACGGCAATCAGAACAGCCCACCTAGACGCATCACGACCAAGTCACTGTTCATCACTCCATTAGTCTGCCCCAAAGGACATCGCCTCGATGGAACTGCTTGTGTTCAGGTAAGGTTCTTGAATTATAATAGTTAGTTAAAACGTTTAAGCTGTTATAAGTAGGTACATTAATGTTTTTATCTCTATCGAGTAGAATTAAAAGTACTTATAATTGCTATGGATACATGATATAATTAAAAAGCGATTAAAAATTTTTTTTTTTCATTAGTGTTTATTATTTGTAATGATATTAAAAAATCTGTTTACAGGTGGTCACGGTAAGCAAAGATGAGCACGAACGCATCTTGTTAGACCAACTTAAAGCCCAGTTTACTGCAGCTCCTAATAATGGCGAAGTCTATGATTACGGCGACATAGATCCAGGCCCACTACAATTATCTATCCCTATTGGCCTAGACCCACAGAGCTCACCTCAAGATCCATCTACACAGGTAATTAAAAATAACTAAATAATATTTTTATTATTTACTAGCATTGCCCGCGGCTCCGCCCGCGTTCAGATGACCAAAAACTAAATTCTTAGGTTTTACATATTAGTATACTCTTACATTGCAGTTTTTGTATTTTTTCTCAGAAATGAGACATTTTCCAGCGGTAAAAAGTGTCCTATATGTTGACTCGGATAACCAGCTATCACCATACCAAATTTCATCAAAATCCCTCCACTGGTTTTTCCGTGATGCGGTAACAGACAGACAGACAGACAGACAGACAGACAGACAGACAGACAGACAGACAGACAAAAAGACAGACAGACAAAAATTCTAAAAACTATAGATTCGGCCTCTGTATCGATAATAATGTATATTTCAATAAGATTTTCCAAAAAATATTTAATGTACAGAATCGGCTTAGTTACAATTTTATTATATGTATAGATAATGCAATAACTAAAATATAATTCACGTTCATATTAATAAAAAAATGTATATTAATTAATGTGTTATGACTTTACAGACTCAGGATCTGCAACCTAACTTTGTCAAAAAAGGAGAAAATTCTGATGCCAGTATAGAAGCTGAGCTTGAACTACTTAAACTGCAGCAAGCTCACGCTAAGCTAAACGGTACTGTACCACAAGGCGCCAATATTTTATCTCATAATGTGCTTCAGAACTTGCTATCGTATTCGGATAAACCTAAACGTGACAGTCCCATGGTCAATGATAGTGAGAGCGAAACATCAAATATAACAGACGAGGGACAGAAGGAATTGGTATTCGGTCATGTTAATGTCGACCCTGTTATTTATGATACTGATACCCAATACAATCAGGATATACTAACAGAATCTGAAACCGAAAAATCTATTGATGACAAAAACAAACCACAAATGAATGAACAGAGTAATGTATCGCATATAAACAATACAGACGTTGACAATTCTGAATCAACAGAAAAAGTCTTAAAAAAGGACGCTGACAATACTAAACTTAATCCGGAAATTGATTATTCGGATATTGGAGAGGCTATCAAACTTATTAGCAGATATGCTGAAGTATCGACAGATGACAATTTTACCAAAGATGATAAAAAGCTCCCTCCTTTAGAAGACAGTATATTAGGCACACGAACTAAGCTTCAATACCGACGTAATAAACCAAAGGGAGCTGATAAGAAAACACCAGAAATTCAAAGTTCAGATGTTACAAAAGAGGCTAATAATGATAATCTTTACCCGAAGAATATTGTCTATTATAGATATCCTTGGCCAAGTGATAACTCTGAGTTGTCCCACACAAACTATCCATTCAAGCATTTACAGGATTATTGGCCTGGACGTACTCAAATTGGAGGTATTTATGCGCATGAAAATCCGCGACGTCATCATCATTCATATCCTCAGTACTTTCATCCTCGCAGTTATAATATTGAGGGTTATGCAGAAACGCGTTCTGGTCAAGAGATTTATCCCGGACTTCGGCGATACTCGCACAATATTGCAAATCGTGCAAGTCCTATAAAATCTCATGCTAATAACCAGGATCTATACAGCCTCCTCGGCTTAAGGCACTGGTTCAGCAGCGAAGGGGCTTCGAAAAGATAGTTTGCTTCACTGTTTAGACAATTCGATGTTACCCGACGTCATATAATGGAAGCTATGGGAAAGCGTTTAGAACATTTCAACTCAATATCTATATTAGACAACCCACTAATATTAGTATTAAATAAAATATATGTTAACTAGTTTCTGCCATAGCTTTCACTATATAAAGCCTATTTATTTTAAAGCCAAATATTACAGTCATAGTGTAAAAATTTTGTTAGCTGTTTTAAGTTTTTGTAAATATTTCTGCAAACAATACCTAAGCGTTTAATTATTTTTCCTGAAAAATTAATTATTATCAATTAGTATTATGATTGTTTTGTATTATGTAAATTGTTGTATTACTAATTTATGTTTATTTGATGTATATTTTTTGTTGTTGTGACTCGTGAGTTAGTCGAATGTAAAGAAAGGTCTCTTAAGATAGGTACCATGGTTTCTTAAGATGCCATACAAACACTGAATTGGCACTGGCTTGCCTTTAATAATACGTTATTTTTTATAATAATTAAGTACTTATGTAGATAGTACAGCTGACCTAAGTTGTTTGAGTTATTAGATATAGTCTATCATACATACGTTATTTATGAGAAAATTAGATAAATATATTTTCGGACAATTTAAGCCCACCTACATTCATACCATACAACGCGTCTATAAAAAACTTAACATATAACACTTTAAATTTGCAGGTTAAATTTAATTAACTGTTTTCGTATATAACATACTTCCTCTTTTTATTTTACCACCGTGTATAACCTGCATTATCATTATTTAAAGCATTTTTTCTATATATAAAATAACTTTTTTTTTAAATATTTAATCTTTCTTATATTTTTACGCTAATTACCGAACTATTACTCATATTATATTGATCCCACCAAAGTTTAGAATAAGTTTTTAGATATATAGCCGCAAAACATTATTACTGAGAGCTACTATTTTCTTAAACGTTTAGAAGGATAGATGTATTCATAAGCATATTTTTCTAACGAAAATTATTTGCTACATTATGGAACTCTACTTCTATGAGGCATATAAATACATAGGTAACGTGTTTTTCAAGTATTCTTATATTGAATTCATTGATGTATGGTGATAAAAATACTTGCCATAATATTATTCTACTACACGTTTCTAAACCAGTGCTTTGCATTTTAAATTACTAATTATAAAATGTGTATTATGTCACTTAGAAATATAAAAATAACGTTTTTATATTTAAACTATCAATATCTGTAGAACTATTGTTAATTTTATCTAAAACGTTTTTGATGCATGTATTCTTTCGAGTAATATTTAAAATACTAAATTAATAATAATTATAAATTATTGTGTCAAATCTGTTCTGTACAAATTTTAGTTATAAGAATAACATTAATATAAAAACATTTATATATGAAATACTTAAACCTTATAGTTATAATATCCAAATATGCTTAATATTCCGTTTCTTGAAAAGCAAATGTAGAAAATTATATCAATGCCAGTATTTTATTGTAAATATGTGTTAATAAAATTATTGAAATGAAATGTATTAAGATATTTTATTATAAAATTATACCTTTACAGCAAAAAGAACACAAGTCACAGGTAACAGAATAAAATGTTTAATCTTTTGGTAAAATGAAAAAATTGTGAACTTTACAGTAAATCCAATAAACCTTTTACGTGAATTATATGATTTAGAGGAATATAATATATAATGTAATAGGAAAAGTGTAAAATAGAAAAACCGTATTTGTTTCAAGATTTTATTGAAAAAAAATATTAAATTTTCTTAATAAGGGAGCGTTCAAGTATTACGTAACGCAATTTGGGGGGGCGGGGGGGTGTCGTAAAACGTTACGATGCGTTACACGGGCGGGAGGGGGTCCTTCTTACAACACGTTACGTAACATTATTTCTTTTTTTATATAAAAAAATAGGGAAATAAAACTCCCAAATTGGCAACCCTTTTCGTTTACGTTTTACGGGGAATCTCTCGATTGTATTAGTCTGGTCGCCATTTTTAATTTGTTCTCGCATGTTGGTAAACCTTTTCGTTTATATTTCACGGGGAATCCCTAGATTGTATTGTACGTCATTTAATGTTGTTTTTGTTGTCAGTATTCGTTAGTGTTTATGCAGAAGCAAATTGCTGTAGTCGCTGTTATTAAAGTGAGTTCATAGTGTTCATACTGTAATGTCCTCAAAAGAAGGAGATTTGTATCATCAGCTGTTCTTGGCCTATAAAGGCTCTCATGCTGACTTGCCAGCGCAAGTATGTCAAAAAAATGCCAATGAAATTTGGAAAACGGCTAAAGAAAAACTAAAAAACAAAGAAAAGTTTATAGAACATATAAATGATGTTATACGAGAGTTGAAGGTGAAGGCCACGAAGAAGAAAGCAACAATGCTTAGTTATTTTACACAAGTAAGTTTACTACTAAAATGCATGGACGAATTGGTTAATTCGTTCATGCTAAAATGTAATAATGACATAAGTATTATATTTAGTCCAAACCTTGATTTTTCATAAAAGAACTGGTCATAAGTATTTTATATTTCTAGCTACCTATGCAAACATCAAGCACGCCAGCAACACTATGGCCCAATGCTCCCTCGACTTCGCGTGCTCCTCAACAAAAACAGGTGCATCTGCTTATATGTGTTGTATATTACTTATTATATATTACCTAAAGAAAAAAGTATGTCCAACCTGTGGGATCTATTTCACATCTCACAGGAGTGTTCAAATGCACTGTCGTTACGTGCATGGCAAGACTGTCCAAGACCATTGTGAAACTAGAGTACGGCCACAGCGCCTTGCTGCCAGAAGGGCAAATGAGCTTCTCTGCATTGTGCGTCGTTATGAAACATCGTCTGAGGATGCTGACTGGCTCGACGAAGACGAAGTTGATGCAAGTGGCTTAACAATTCCAGAACCGTCTTCGTCTGCACTCCAGGTGCCAGTGATGAAAGAATCTGAGTGGCTAGCAAACCCGTGGACAGAGGAGCAGTAATTTCAATCGAATTGTTTTTATAGACCTACTTAGATACTTGGTTAATAGTTGATTATTTTTAATTTTGTTAAGAATACGATTTTATTTCGAGTAAAATGTTTAATTTCAGTTGGGTTTCTGTTTATAATTGCATTGCCAAAGGTTAAAATAAATATGTTATTTTATTTGAAGAATTTATTAGTAAAAGCTAAAATACTTATAACACTGTTTACATTGATATTTCCTACAAGTATAGACTTAAAAAAAATATAAACTTGTTCAAATTAAAATATAACCTGGTTTTGCACATACATAAAACTCGTAATCGGTAACTAAATATCAAAGGTATGAACAAAATTAGAACACAACATAGAACTCAATACTACTACTACCTACTATACAAAACATTTGTACATTATATCACAAAATAAGAAATTTATAATTAAGACAGGTCTTATAATTCAAGGATGTTAATTAACCAATTAACAATAGTCACAGCTAATTAATTAAACAAAGAAATATGTACATATTATTTTATGAGTTATGTTACATTTGAAAATAAGTACATGCAAAAACAGGCTATAACTATTGTTCAAAAATTATTTACCATGGCATTGAATGATATTATGATCTCTATATAAGAGACTCATTAAAGTCATTTTAAATATCAAAAGAAATAATGACTTAAGAACATGTAAGTACTATCAGAAACAAATGATCCAATTTAACATTGGTACTACAATTTCATCTAAATTCATAAATTTGGATACTGTGTTCTGGAACATGACTTAAAGTCAATGATTGAAACCTGAAAAGGAAATTGTAAAAGATTAAGTTTTCATTTTTACATTAATGATAGACATATAAAACTGACTTGAAAAATGTAATTGAGTCATTCTATAATCTTTTAATTTTATTATTATTTAAATTTTACTTTTTGTATCCATGAAAAGCACTTACCACTCAGAGCTCCTGTGGTAGTAATATCCTTCAATCGTAGCGGCTGATTTATGAAAACATATGTAATAGAACCCAGCAAATGAAGCACCATTTATATCTTTTATTGTGTGATCTGGCACTAAAAAATGTTCCTTCCATCTCATAAACACATAATCAGCCTTTGCAAGAGAATCATAATCAAATGAGTCAGAGTTGAATGTCTTTAAATATGGTACAAACAGGTCAAACTTACTCTGGAAAAGATAACATTAATTGTTTAATCATAGTTGCTATTTGATTGACGTTTTAATATCACAATTACAGTTAACATACCCAATGTTTTCTGTCAACATCTTCATCAGCATCCCATTTTCTTGTTAAAAAAGGATATTTAGCCGAAATAATTTCACCATCGAAAAATGTCGTAAGTGTCGGAAACTCCTCAGTTAAACCTTTAATTTTCAAATATCCACATAAGTATGAATTTTCTTCATCCACATGCTGAAAATTTAGAAAGCTATTATTAACACATGATTATACAAAGATATATTGTAGAAAGTGTTCAATTTATATAAAAATTATAAACAAATACAACCAATACTATCTTTATACAAATAAATTGACAAAGAAGCAGTAACGTTTTAAGTACCACATAGCACTCACGTATTTTCATCTTTTGCGTACTTTGTTTTCCACACTAACCTGCAACACAACTTCTACTTCATATGAATTTCCCTTAGATTTCTGATGCCCTTGAAATTTGGATCCGTTGTAAAGTAAAGATTTAGTAACGCCAGGTTGTTTTGAATTTGCTGGCGGTGGAGGAGTAATATCAACTTTAACGGGCATTATTATCCATCAAAATGATGACCCAGCTTGTATATAATAAAAGTATGTTATTGACAGGCTGTAGAAACTGGGCACACAGCCAAGTAAACCTCAATACTGTTGACAGTTGGATTTGCTTCCTTCCAGTATATTCTATTTGTAATCACTGAAGTGATAACATTCTTTAATATGTTTGTTTGTCTTAAAGTAAATCAGGTTTATCTCCTATAAAACATATTAATAAACTTATTTCCTTTTTATGTTTTAAACGTTTTTATCGAAGGAAGTGAAAGCAACGCCAATATTTAGACATATTTTTGATTGTTCAGTGAAAACTGAATAGACCACAGGCTATACTAATTACTATATAAACATTAAACTCTGATTTAAAAAAAAACTATTCATTTAGAGATTTGAGATAATTAATTTTGGAATTTTATACCATATAATAATAATAATATTTTAACATGAATATTAAATATTTTGAAAAATGATCAGCAACATGTAGAGCTTTAAAAGACATACAATATTTATTAAAGAGAAATATTTAAATTACTGCTTAGGCACTTTTTGATTTAAATAAAACTTTAAATAATTCAACAATGAGTACAATAATTCAAATATTCGGCGGATAATAAATAATTACTTACTTAATATTTGAAAACCAAGATAAAGCAAGCATTCGAGTACACAATTATTAATGTCTATGGTAATTTAGTATGGTAGGGTTTCATGTTCATCGTCTCGTTGGTTTCGTTGACCGACCAACTTGTTTATAAATTGTTTTGTAATTTAAGTTAATAAATAAGTTTATATTTAATGTTTTTACATAATGATTTCTTATAATACTACGAAACGAGATTGTTGTATTGTTAACTGTAATAGCACTTCCGATTTGTGATCTAAAAGCAATAATAGTGATATTTTCTCACATAATTATGGTTAACTGACGTTAGACTGTGCATCCTCAATTATGGCAGACCCAGGTTATTACCACAGTGATTATATTCGACACCCTGTCCTCTATGAGCTGGGTGTCAAGTATGGAATTAAGACGGAATGTATTCCAGAAATAGCCTTGCCGTCTAAGTTGGAAGAGCTCAAGGATGTCATACGTAAAGAGATACGTAAAGAACTCAAAATAAAAGAAGGTGCCGAAAAATTACGTGAAGTGGCTACTGATAGAAGATCATTGTCTGATGTAGCGAATCTTGTTAAAAAAGCCAATTTGAAACTGAACGAGCTTAAATCTGACCTACAGGAATTAGAATCGCAGCTTCTTTTGTCACGCGGTCAATCGACTCCAACCTCACCAGAAGATTTGTCTTATGATGAAGAAATTATTTTGGCTTCTGAAGCTGCACAGCAGCAGCGTCAACTGGGCGAGGGGACTACAGACCGTAAGTTGGCATCGTTGGAAAAACAGTTAAATATTGAACAGAAAGTAAAACAAGGCGCTGAAAACATGATTCAGAGTATAAGCAGCAGTAACCAATCTCGAGATAAAAAGCTTCTTGCTGAAGCGCATCAAATGCTGGCAGATTCAAAGGATAAAATTGAATATCTAAAATTACGTATCTCTAAATTAAGCAAGCAACAAAAAGGTGATAATGCAGGAACTAATGGAGATGGTAGAGGTACAGACATAAGTGGTGTTGATCCTTTACTTGATGAAAGAATTGCAGAACTCAGAAATCGTCTTCGCATTGAAGCAGCTGTAGTTGAAGGATCTAAAAATGCTATAAGACTATTACAAAGTGATAAAAAAGTAACTGACAAGAAAGCATTACAAGAAGCTCAATCAAGTCTACTTGAGTCAACTCAGAAACTAGATTTGTTACGCAAGTCTTTAGACATGCGTCGCCAAGAACTTCCTGCCGAAAGTGCTGCATTTATAGAGTTAGGGCATGAATTGAGAAGCACAGGTTCTAGCCCTGGATATGTTAGTTTAACTGGGGCTAGTGGACCTAGAAATTTGTTTGTTTCACCTGCTCCAATGATTATTCCTTGTGTTCAAGTTACTGGAACCTTAGAAGTTAGACTCATGGGTTGTCAAGATCTTTTAGATGATGTTCCTGGACGTAGCCGTAGGGATCCTCTTGCAAGCCCTTCTGATTTAAAATCTTTTGTCAAAGGAGTTACTATTCGTAATTCTATGAAATATACCTACAGCATTAAAGATGATACAAGCAATGAAATTATGGCAGTTATGAAATTGGACAATCATACTGTAGCTCAAACAAGTTGGAGACCTTGCTCTCAGCAGGCTTGGGATCAAAGGTAATATAATTATCATCATATAGTCATATATCATATAGTGATATGTACATCATATGTGACTTCTCACAGTGCACATTTAACAATTCTTATAATCAAGTATAAGAAAAAGTATTTTTATCAACAATGTAAAGTCATTTTTTAAAATTTACTAAAATCAATCTTTCCATAAAATTCAATCTAAAATAACTTCTTGTATGCATGATTACTCATACTATCTTATCATTAGGCTGTGGCAACATATTTATTAAATGACTAAGAAAATTACTAGTCTGTCCTATTAATATAGAGATACTATATGTATGTTAGATTAGATAAAAATATTAAATACTATAATTTTTTTTTAAATATTCGAGAGTACATTTTGAGAATGCATGGGAGTAAAATATATCTAAATAGATATCATAAGATCTTTACTTATAGATTAAAAATATTTACATAATTACATTGCATATAAAATCTGTAATAAAAATATATATATATACATATATACAAAATATTTGGTATTATATCAATAATCTTATATCTATCTATACAAATAATAAAATACTAAGTGAGTTGAATCTGTACATTAAATATTTTTTGGAAAATCTTATTGAAATAGTCATTATTATCAATACAGAGGCCAAATTTAAAGTTTTTAGAATTTTGGTCTGTCTGTTTGGGAACATCACAAGAAAACCTCTGGAAAGAGTTTGATGAAATTTGGTATTATATTAGCTGATTATCCGGTCAACATATAATAGGATAGTTTTTATTATGGAAAAATTTCTCATCTCTGGCAAATCTATACTAAATGTTTAAACATAACTAAGGACGAACCCGAGCGGAGCTAGGGTGAGACGCTAGTCTAAAATAATATGTCTTAGTTTTTAGCCGACATCTGTTGAGAATAAAATAGAAGAAACTGATAAATTTGTGGGAAGTTGAGAGTAGAATGAAATCCTATTTTATCTTGCCAAGATAATCTCCCAAGTATCACATTTATACATCTATCCAGATTGGATAGGTCTATAATGTGTCACTTTGAAGATTGTTTATTTATTATAAGGATAATAGATTTTTGATTAATAATTAATTTTTAATTTTAGTACTAATTTTATGTCATAGAAATTTATTATTATTGTTTTCATTTTCAGATTCACTATCAAGTTGGATAAATCTAGAGAACTCGAAATTGGTATTCATTGGAAAGATTGGCGTGGCTTATGCGCTGTAAAATTCCTAAGATTAGAAGAATTTATAGATGACATTCGACATGGTATGGCCCTGGAGCTGGAACCTCAGGGTCTTTTATTTGCTGAAATAAAATTCTTGAACCCAATAATATCCAGAAAACCAAAACTTCAGCGTCAACGTAAAATTTTCAAACAACAAGGAAAAAATATTCCTCGCCCACCATATGGAGAGATGCACATACCTGCTGTTGTTCTTGGTAGACTTTTAAAGCGTTCATCGCCCTCTATTCAAAATATTCAAAGTGCACATATTCAATCTCAACAACACCACTTTGAGCCTGACAATAAAGATGTTGAAAATCCTCATGCCACGCTAATAGGAATGGCTGGTGTCCGGCCATTGGGTTTACCATCTGCCCCTCCTCCACCAGTGCCAATAATCCCACCGCAAAAGCCTACATTGCCTATTCATCCACCACCTAATGTTTCCACACTAAGAATGGAAAAGGAATTGCAAGAGGCATTTGCATTTTTGGAAGACTCTTATACCAGGGACAGTTACATTGCTAAAGAGCCTCAGTCCTCTTCATGTAACACTCCACTTGTGGAATATCCACCGTCTCCATCCCCTAAATTAGTCTTAGAGTTTCCCAGCAATGAAGACCAGATAGTAGAGATTACAAGTAATATGAGAATTTCGTCATCACGATCTTCTTCTGTCATAGAAACATTAGGTAAGGAAACAGATTCTAGGAGACAATCAGGAGAAATGTCAATGGACAGTTTCAGACTATTGAGTGTATTAGGACGAGGACATTTTGGTAAAGTAATCCTTGCACAATATAGATCCACAAATGAATATTTTGCGATAAAAGCTTTAAAGAAAGGTGATATAATTGCTAGAGATGAAGTTGACTCACTCTTATCAGAAAAACGTATATTTGAGGTAGCTAATGCTATAAGGCACCCATTTTTGGTCAATTTATTTGCATGTTTCCAAACTGACCAACATGTTTGTTTTGTTATGGAGTATGCAGCAGGAGGTGATCTTATGATGCATATACATGCAGATGTGTTCACGGAACCGAGGGCAGTATTTTATGCAGCTTGTGTAGTATTAGGTTTACAGTATTTACATGAAAATAACATTATTTATAGAGATTTAAAGCTAGATAACTTACTCCTTGATACTGAAGGTTATGTGAAAATAGCCGATTTCGGACTTTGTAAAGAGGGAATGGGTTGGGGTGACCGCACTGGCACTTTTTGTGGTACACCAGAGTTTCTTGCCCCAGAAGTACTAACAGAAACCTCGTACACTAGAGCAGTTGACTGGTGGGGCCTTGGAGTTTTAATATTTGAAATGCTTGTTGGAGAATCTCCTTTCCCTGGTGAAGATGAAGGTGAAGTTTTTGATTCCATTGTCAATGATGAAGTCCGTTACCCTAGGACTTTATCTCTAGAATCCATTGCATTGATGCGTCGCTTATTGAGAAAAAATCCTGAAAGACGTTTAGGTTCTTCAGAAAGAGATGCAGAAGATGTTAAGAAACAAGCATTCTTCCGTAATGTTGATTGGGAACAATTACTGCTTCGTAAGGTCAAGCCACCATTTGTACCAACAATTAATAATTTGGAAGATGTTAGTAACTTTGACAGTGAGTTTACTTCTGAAGCTGCAGTATTGACACCACCTAAAGAGCCTCGTCCACTTAGTAACGCAGATCACAAATTATTTACTGATTTTACATACATGGCAGATTGGTGCTAGACAAAATTAATTCAGTAATATTATTAAAAAAATTTAGAATAATTAATCATAATAATAATGATAAAAACCCCATTGCCTTACATGTGTGAGTGAAAAAAAACTGTATTTTGATATATATCTAATGTATACAGTAGGGTATCTAATGTAGATACTCCATGTTAACTTGTATTTAATGCAGTTGAATGCAATATTTTATAATAAATTGTGTAATTTAATAACATAAGTTTTAAATAGCTCTAATCTTTATTTTTTTAAAAAACATTGTGTTACAGATTTATATATTATGTAGTTATGAAATTAACGTAGTATGTAATAACTATTAAGTAAAAGCGTGTCAAATCATTGTTTCAGTCAATTCTTTATCAGTGAAATAAAGGTATCAACAACAGAATTTTATTTTTTAATAGCCCTTACCAGTAAAAAAGTAAAAACAATTCTAAGCACTAACCTGTCAATATACAAGATATAAAAATTGATATTTCATTGACAATTTATAAATATGCAAATCTGTTACACATAAAACAAAAATAAAATACATTAAATATGTTTTAGAATGTAATATTTCACTATCACAAATGGTACTTATTATCTCCTTATATACTTCATACACAATGAAAATGAGAACTAGCTCTTTTCTATTATAAACCTGAGTATTTATGAACATATTCCAGGTATATATGAAAATATTAAAATATCAATTACCACCATTTTGGCCTAACGGGCTAATTTCAAAATGAGTGGATTAAAAAATTACATTTAACTTGAAATTATAGAACAGAGTAACAAACTTCACACTACAAATGTATGTACACATTTCACACAAAGTCTCAAAAATCATTATCAGCTGTAATATTTTAGGTAACTTCACATCCTCGAACCTTTTTGTTGCAATACTTTTGCACGGTCAGTAGGTTCTATATCATTACTGTTTAAGGAGCTGCCACATTCTCTACTAACAACACAAAGGAATTCTGCATGTTCTTCAGTCCCATAATTATATTGAGACCCAATATTAATTAATTGTTCGAATTTCCAACCATCTGACATAGTGGAAACCATCTGAGTAAGTTCTTCTTCATGGAATTGTAATACTCTATACACATGCTTTTTAGAATCTTTTAGAGGCCTTCTTTCTCTTAAACATATTCTCTCCTTAACTAATCTTATAAGCTCGGTAATATTGTAGAATTCTGCTTCTTCTAAAACTCCTTCTTCTGCTATATCATTATTTATTACAAGTTTACCATGTCGGAGGTAATTGAGCACTGGTGAAAAGTACGTAGGATCTCTATCTATTAAATAAGCGCCTGTTTCGTCCTAAAAAAATGTAAACATTAAAGTAAGTATAATTTTTGTCACTCCAATATTCAATGCTTCCAAAAAGAGTATACAATGAATAACGTGAATTCTTTACTCACCCTATCTGAAATTAAGTCACTGTCCTCTTGAACTAATCGATAAAGAAATGAATTTGGGTCCCTACATAGCGTAGTTTTTGTAGTTAAGAAATAAGTCCCTCCAACATTAAGTTTAACCCATTGCTTACTACTTCGTCTTTCATTGTTAAATTTTTGTATATTTTCATCAGAAAAATCATCATCACCTACGTAACCCGCCATGGTTATGATATCATAGACAAAACACTTTGCTTTGTTTATTATATATTGTGTATAAAGCACTACTTGCACGGTAATACTAGCAATGACAAAGTCAAACTTTTGTCTTGAACATGAATTTGTCTATGACTCAAGTCATTTTTATTTTTTATCTTTATTTATAATTGCAACTTGAAAGGCTTTATTTGGGTCCGTCAAAGAAAGTTCGAATTTTTATATTTGCAAGAAATTTGTCTAAATAAATAAAACTTCTTAACAGTCTGTTACAGTCAAAAGTGATTTATGGACTAAAATGCTCTTATAGCAATCAAAATCTGTTTTCTGAAATTTCAAAATGAGTAACAATTTAGAAAATGATAGATCGGTCACAACTGGAAAAATGTATCCCATCGACTTGGCTCCTCAGAAAATAACTATTGTTAAGGGAATATCTAACAATGAAGTAAAAATGGCTCATTTATTACCAGGGCCACCGAAAACCACCAGTAATAGTCAAATAATAACTCATGGCGGGACGGGATCTATGGGCTTGATGCGTACAGCAGCACAAATTATTTCTCCTGGCGTCGCTTCTCAGGTAATATAATCTAATATGATCAATGATCACTTTGTTTCAAAATCATTCTTATAATTTTTAAATTATCAATATGGAGGTCTCCATACAGGCTGACTTTCTGAAAATTTCTAATCTTGAGATTTTACATAAAATATTGTCTAAATTAAATAATATTATTGACTATGTAAGAATAGTTTAGCTAATTCTCTAATGATTGATTTCAAAAATATGGAAAGGATTAAATATATAAATACCTAGATAAATAAAACTTAATTACATAAATTTTGTTTCTTTTTAGCCTCAAATGATTATAAGTGGCTCACCAATTTTACAAGGGACACAGATAGTAAGCCAGGGGTCTCAGCTGTTGGGGCAAAATTCACAAATAATATCACAATCTCAACTAATTTCCAGTGGCCAGATTCTTAGTCCTGGCACGCAGATAATAAGCCAAGGCACTCAATTATCAGCTCAAGTCTCTAATGCTAACAATACGCTATCCAGTAGTGTGCAGTCTAATACAAGTAATACTGGAAATAGTGCACAATTATTAAATGTAGGTGGTTTAGTTAGTGGTTCTGGTAACTTAGTAGTCAGTTCTTCTGTGCGTACTTTACCACCAAGTGTTAGAGTACTACCACCTATGCCACAACAAAACACTCGACCAGGTGAGTGAGAGTGTTAAAACTTAATTTTATAATAAGTTCAATATAAATGATAATTGTAATAGTCATTATTATATTAAAATAATCCTAATTTAATAATACATAAACATTTTTATACAAAACATAACAAAAGTATATTAAAAACTACTTGCTTTATTTCACAGCATTACCAAACATGAATGTAAGTAATTCTGGAGGTGTGTTGGTAAGTAAAGGGGTCACAAGCCATGTGCCTCGTGGGCTGGCAGCAGGAGCTTCACTTGCTGTTCGGCCTGTTGCCAATCCCCAGCCAGTTTCTAATCAAGGTTAGTTATTATTTTATTTACTAACTTATTATAAAAAAAAATTGCAGAGCTGATCTAGTCTCTAATCAAAATACCTAATAAAATAATATTTATAACACAGAATGTTATTTAGTTTCAATAATTTGTAAAATGTGTCACTAGTCTATAATACTATATAATCTATTTTTTAATCTGAGAGACTAAATTGACATATACAAATGTTAAATTTACAAATAATGTTGCCAGCTCTTTTGTGCAGTATTGTACCTACGATAACGGTTTGTTGAATCGTAATTTTTTATCTTTATCAGTTGACTAGCGAGTCAACCTAGCTTCGCTCGGGTTCGTCCCTAGCTTGTTTCCCAATACAAACTTTCATCCCCATTTTCACCCTATTAAGGGATGATTTCCAGAATAAAAAGTATCCTATGTCCTTCCCAGAGTCTCAAACTATCTTCTTACCAAATTTCATCTAAATCGGATCAGTAGATCCAGAGATTACCCCCTACAAGGTCACAAACTCACAATGTCATAAAGTCACAAACTTTACCTCTTTATAATATTAGTATAGATTCACTTTAAAGTTTCATATTCCGAAATGTATCATTAAAATTCACATTATTAATTTTAGATTACTAAATATCATATTCATTAATTTTAAATCATTAAGTATCATAAAAAATCACATTATTAAATTTAAATTTACATTAATAATTTTGTATTATTATGTTTTAAATAAGCACATTATTTCAGGATAACTTATTATAAAAAAACAATAATCACTAATTAAGAATTGCAAAAAACTGGCAACCCACGTAATGTCAGTTTTGTCTCTAAGATTAAAGAACAGACTATAGTGATGTTTAATATTTGTCCATTACAGGTGCCTGGTCAAACAGTACGCGAGGAGGACGGGGCCGTGCGCTGGTGTACGGCTGCCGCGCGCGGTCGCCGGCGCCCCGCGCGCCCCCCGCGCAGCCCCCGCAGCCCGCCACGCCGCCCGCACCTCCAGTGCAGCCCACACACTCCACACTTGTTACTATGGCATCTAGCACTGTGCTCACTTGTAAGTATTTACTATTTAGATGAATATTTTTCATTACATATATATTTTGATCATTCTTTCTTGTATACTACAATTCTTCTTTTGTCCTTATCCAACACTATGGGTAGGCACAAAATGTCTAATTCTTCTACTTCTTTCTATCATCTGTCATTTTGTTACACACCTACAAACATATCCTCATTCACACATTACATATTTATTTGCATTTATTTCTATTTTTATTTATTATTAAAAAGAAATAATATACAGCCTATAGTATACATATAAACATGTTCTATATGGTGCTTAGTGGTGTTTCTTTCTCGACTACCATATGGGTTTTAATAAATGTATAAATGATAAAAACACAAATAAATTTATTTTGAATCAACATCTTTAAAAGTAGGATTATGAAAATCGATTCACTATTGGGGATGATATTGTGTAAAATACAACAAAATCTTGAATACTCCCTTTCGGAAATCGGTCAAAAGCAAAAAGTGTAAGCTTAACTTCAATAATTTCAGCCAGTGGTGTAATATCGAGCACGATTCGAGGTGCCGCGCCGCGTGTGACCACGCCCACGCCGGCGCCCGCCTCGCGCCCTCTGCCGCTCCTACAGAGGAACTACCAGCCCACTAAGGTATATAGGCTCTTTTATTAGTTGTCTAATCATTGTTTTCTTATTTCCTTATTGGCTGTAGGGTACCAACGCGACCATGCCTGGCTAGTTTAAACTGGATCTAGAGTTACATTCCATTATTTTATCTTGGCTAGGAAAGTGTTTCCCTAGGGCTTAAATGATTACTGGTCTAGTTTACAAGTTAAAAATGGTGTTAGTTTTTAAAACAGCTCCTAAAAATATGAGCGGACGGAGCCAGTAGCGGACTTAGGTTCGATGGCGCCCTAAGCCCAAGTCGATAAGGCGCCTTTTTTCTTTCAAACAGTATAAAATAATGATAATAATAATGAATCTAATTCAGGTATAACCATTTTTTAAATATATATAACAGATATAGGATTAATAATAAAATGGCTTGTAATTAAAATATAAATGTAAGAGCGCAAGAAAATAAACTTTAAAATTTGGTCTTACAGTTTACAGAAAACCCAATCGATTTATAATTTTAGTTGTCTTAAAAATTTTGCCACTATAGAAAAATGTATTAAATTTTTTTGTAACACATAAAATTGCAAAAGTTATAAACAAATGAATATGAAAAAAGGCTTCGCTAATAACTAAAAAACTATAAGCGACAGCCAAAATCGGAAAAATTCTTAAGGAGGAAATTTTCAATCAAAAATTCTGAACTCCTAGAACTCTTTTATCTTCATTATTTACAATTTTAATTTAATTTTATGGCTTTTTATGTATAGTAATATCTTACTAAAGTCTGATTTTTAATTCGACGGAATTCTGAGATTTCTGAAGTGTTGTCAACTTTGAAACATTGTCACTAAAAACGGAAAGCATTTTAGCAAAATAAAGAAATAAACCTTTCTTGAATTTAAGGTTTCAATTAGAAAAAGTAAGACTTAAAAATTTATCGATAACTCTATAATGGTAATTATTATTTTTATTATCATATTATTGAAGTTACAATAATTATTAAAGAAATTATTTTTCTATTACAGGAATCCCTGTACAATAATCCATGGGTTGCAAGCCTTTTTTAAGGAAAACCCCTTTGTTTGTAAAATATTTTGTTTTACTCTGTTTTATTCAATTAACCATTAAAAATTTACATTATAGTTAGTGTGCATTAAATGGACAAAACAAAGACTATAATATTTACAAAGTTGTACATATAGTTTACTTGTAAAAAAATCAAAGCAGAAAAAGTTTATGATATCTGAATTGTCAAAGAATGACAGCTGTCATATTTCCGTGGAATTAAAAATCAGACTTTAGTTTTTAGAACAGACAGTCAATTTTACTAATGTGTGTGTTAGACTGAGTGTGTCTCACAATGACACAAGTGCATTCGTTTCTTTTTATTTTTATAATCATCAGATTACTTACAGGATATGATAAAAATAATATCTTGCAAAATACTAAATTTTTCATTTTATTCTTTGATTTCAAAATTGCATATTTATGTGGTTTATTATAAGCATACAAAAAAATTGGGCAGTGTTAATTCTATCTATTTATGTTTGCCTAAATAGATAATAGATGTCGTTGATCCATAAACTTACAAACTACGAACTTACTTTATATATAAATTAGTTATAATGTGTAAACTAAATTATGTTAGCTATTGAATAATTCATCCTGCACTTACGCTAACAGTACGTTCAACAGTTTTAATTGTGAAAAATAATTCATGAAAAGTAAAAGCGCCATCTATATACAATACAAGCCAATTATCTGATTGCTGGATTTTAAATAATCTGTAAAATTACGCTTTGATTTACGAGTATAAAATTTCGTTTTCCTTTTACTTTTTAAAACCATAATAAACCATTCTGGGATCTATTTATTATCTTTTGTTTAATTTAAAATTTTACACAAACCAAAATAACAAATTGAAACATAATATAATGCCAATTATTTGAACTAAATTATCTTCGTTCCTGATGAGTAGCCATGCTTTAATATTCTCTTGATAAATATAATAACTTTCAATTTTAATATGTTACCTTTATTTAAAAATATGTAAATAATAAAAAAACCATGGGTGTGTACTGTGTATTTATGTACGCACGTATATACTTCTTTGGCGTAACAGAACAAAAATAGCTAAAGATTTCATCCCGTATATATAGCTCTGTGTTTGTAAAAGGAATGCAGCTAACTTCATCATGTCGCTTTTTGGCTGTCAGTTTGCGCGTGCAACCTAAAAACTTAACAAAATAAAAGATAGTAAGTATTTGAATACATAAGTACGACACTTCCCAGGTGGTAGGCGTGGCGAGCGTGCGCGGCGTGGGCAACAGCGCGCCGCCGCAGCTGTACTACGAGGTGCCGCGGCCGGCGCCGCATCAGCCGCTGCACTCCCAGCAGATACAGCAACAGCTCCGTCCCATCACTAGTAAGAGTCTTGGTGGGATATCGTTTTGTATGGTGGTCGAAATGTCTATATGTTTGTAGATGCTTTTCTTTAATTTTTATTGGTCAAAATCGTAGTCTTTTTCATTTCATGTAACATTGGCCTGGCAAATTTTGTTCAAACAATTACAGAAAATTTAAATTGAATTAAGGTATCCTTAATCGGATTGATTTCATGAATGCATAAGTTTGTATGTATGAGTGTGTTTGATACTCTTTTATACTGAAACAGCGATACGAATTTTAGGTTAAATTTACTACACAGATAAAGTATGGCCCGGAGTAGGTATAACATAGGCTACTTTTAGGCACATATGGAGCAAGCGAGTGTTAATATTTTTGCGTTTATAAAAATAAATCTTAATATTCATGTCCTAGCTAGAATATCTACCATATCATATCTATATAGAAAATATTGTTTTAAATTCACAATATAATATTAGTCTCATAATTGCATATCTTATAAATTAAAATATTATATAGTTGTATAATAGTTAATGTTGTAAATACAGTAAGCGTCGTGACCACCGCGCAGGCCGCGGAGCCGCGCCAGCAGCCCGCCTCCGTCCAGTCCTCTATCCTGCCCCGACCTTCCATATTACGGAAACGGGATGTTGAAGGGTAAAGCAACAAAACTTTTAGTACCAATTGACTAAAGAATGTTTTTAAATTCGATATACATTAATAAATATTATTTTTAAGACCTAATGCAAATGCATAATTAAATTAATAACTATCATAATTCGTATTTTTTTTAGATATATTTTGTTTGAAATATTTTATTCAAAAATAACCCAGATTAAATGAAAATTTGTTTGAATAAAATATATGTTGAGAAATTATTCTAATAAAAACAATATATAGACTATAGTCATTAATTTTAAATTCTGGTTTTGTTATAAAACAATTATGCTTCTTGGCACCTTAAAATAAACTTTTAAGGCGTCTCGGATATCAGTTGCGACATTCAAAATTGCATTCTGCATATAAAACGAAGTTTAAACTATATACCAGATAGTATTATTTCTTTTTTTCGTATAAACTTAATAGTAAAAATTATTTTTGAACAGATCTCCAACCAAAGCACTACACACACTGAACACGGTGACAACGATAGTCGAGAACATCAACGCTCTAAGCTACAACTCAAACTCAGTAGGACAAGTGTACCGCACTAGCGGGGGTGGTGGGGGAATAGGGGGTGCGGGGGTGGTGGGGGGTGCAGGCGCGGGGTGGGAGGACGTGCCTCGAGCCCCGGGCTCCGGCACCGGCTCCACGACCATATCCGCCCCATCCTCCCCTCCGCCAGATGTGGAGCCCGACCCCCCCACTCCTGAACAGGATCTGTCCCCTAGAAAGAAGCCAAGAAAGCAAACGTAAGTGTATCGATGTGTTATTATATCATTTATATTGTGTGTTGTATTAAAATGATCTGTCTGTTGAATTTATTGTTAATTGTTTGTGATCTTTAAAGGTTTCATTTAATCGTTTTGTTTTAGTAATACTTAACATATTCATTAAATATATACAGATATATAAAGTGTCTGATTGTAATGTCAAAATAACAGCTTTTTACTAAATGCATATGAAATTAATAATATTATACAGTACTTAAGAAAAAACACAATTTTAAAATGTTTGTTTGTTTATCTGTTTGTTCGGGCAAATCTCCGAAATGGATGTACTGATTTTGATGGGACTTTCATATGCAGATAGCTGACTTTATAAGGAGTAACTTAGGCTACTTTTATTTTGAAAAAGAATTAAGGTTTAAAAAAATTTAAACGTACCTAGGAACGCACTCGAGCGTAGCGAGGGTAAATCGCTAGTATAAAATAATATTATTTATACCACAGCTAAGTTTATAAGTAAATAGTTTTTCTATAAACCATAACATTTATATTCATGTTGCAGGTTAATTAATGAAATAAGGCAGTACGAGTTCCCCACAGTGCACGCGCCGCCCTCGCCGCCCCCGCCGGCCACCGTCACTCCCCTACCCAAACGTATGACTTTTATACATAATTTATTTTATTTAATCATTTATTTCAGACAATATTTACAAAAATATGTAATATGTACTTCTTTATTAACCACATATCTAGTGAACTAAATCCGTAACTTAATAAAAAAAAACAGAGGCTATTTGATATTAAACTTTATTTTACAACTTACATAGTAATTAGTGCAAGCAAAAATTTTTTTATATTTCAGTAATTGAAATTATATTTCGTACCTAGACCACAGGTATTCATATTTACGTGAATAAATTAAGTGAGCTATCGCGCCGGTACATATTAAGTTTATTTCACGAGACAGGCTACTTAATAATAAATAAAAATTGCATCCAAATAAAAAAACTGTTTTTACCAATATTATAAATTTGTAAATGTGTTTACTGTTGTGGTCTTCTTTCTGTACTAGGCATAGCTGTTTAACATTACCTCCATTCAAACTACATACTATGTCATATTCCTATCGCTAACAAGAAATGATAAAGATAGACATTTAAATAAAGTAACAGATAGCACACTACCTGGGTGGTAAGAATCAAAAATCATAATAAATCCTCGAAAAATAGTTCTATTTAAATTCCGAAAAGATAGTTTTATTTAAAACTAGCGACCCACCTTCGCTTCGCTCGGGTTCGTCCGTAGGTATGTTTTCACGCTTAGTATGGATTAGATATTTTTTTCTGATTTTTTCCGACCTTGTAATTATTAGTTATTCTGCTATTAGGGGTGAAGATAAATCCAACAAAACTAAGATCATAAAAATCGGTCCAGCCGTTCTCGAGTTATAAGTGTTGTAACAAACCCGACTTTGTTTAATATATATGTCTATATAAGATGTCAAAGGTTCGCGTAAATCTAAGTATGATAGATAGGTTATTAGGATCGACCCTTAAACTTCGCTAATAGTCTGGACATTAACACACGATCAATCGGCCCTGTATCCGCAGGCCCGTCCCTCAGCTCGAGCTACGTGTGCGCGTGGCGCAGCACGGAGCGGCACTTCGCGCGGCCGGCGGACGTGCGCCGCAAGGAGGCGCGCGCGCGCGACATCGTCGCCATCGCCAGCCAGAAGCACGTGCTCACCAGCGCCGAGGGCTGGAAGGTGCACCATCTCACCGCGCAGATGGATGATCTAGTGAGTCGTTCGCGAAAAAAAATATTTTTTTTTTCTTAGCTTGGAGGAAGAACTTTTGAAATAAAAAAAATATTGCTTAACATTTTGAAGTGGCCCAGGGATTTTTAAAATATGTAATTAATAAAAATTTTTGGTTTGAATGGATTTTTTTTGACTGGATTATTTTTGAAAATAATTCAAGAATTAGTCAAAATAGTCATTTCCTACCCAACTTTCACTGTAATATTGCATAATTGCAATTTAAAAAAAGTTGAAATAATTACATGTTACTTTTTGTATTACAGTGAAAATTTAGTTGAAAATGACTATATTCATCAATTGTTGAATGTTTTCAAAAATGACCACGCTAAAAAAAAAACATTCAAACCAAAAATTTAATTTAATTATTTATTTAAAAAATCAGTTGGTCAATTCAAAATGTCGAGTATTTTTTTTATTTTAATAATTTTGTTTTTTTTAAGCTACAAATTCTACCCCCAAGCTAAGAAAAAAAAAACAATTTTTTTTGCTCCACCCTAGTGTATATGTCTTACATGTCCCTGATGATGGCGGTATGTCTTACATGTCCCTGATGATGGCGGTATGTTAATCTGCCAGTTTGCATTGTGGGAGTGGCCGTAAAGAAAGGTAAAAAAATGGGGATAAAATATTATTGGAGCGCATCTGATTTTAAGAGAGGATGTTAAATGAACCTGAAAGTAGCTCCCATTCAAAAGATTGACGATTCGGACATGACGCGAAAACGCAAGACGTCGCGTCGTGGTGGTTTTTTGAATATGCAAAAAAAAGTAGCTAAATCGCTTTTGAAATACTCGAACGCTTCAGAGTTATTAACCGTTATTATTAATTTAATTTTTTACTCTTCTGATCGGCTGCCCTAGACGCATGACCTTGCAGATGGTTTATACATGGAAGTACTCATCAGAGTACAAGGTACCCTTATGGTAATATGCCGCGCTTGAGTAAATTTGAAAATCCCCTATTAGGCTATCCTACTATACTACTTTTAATCGATTTTAAAAATAAAGATAATATCTTTAATAATACAAAGGCGTACTTCTTTGTAACAAGTGTTAACAATACACCTTCTTCATTTCACGTAACATTTTATAAAATAAACAAGCTTTTTTTAGGTCTCTCTGGAAGCGGATGTGGGTGAGCAGCTAGTTGGTGTACTGCGTGCGTTAGAAGCTGCGTCCACGCGAGCACAATTTCCTATACAGACGTTACAGCACACATTACTTGAACTCATTAAGGTGATTAGTGTTATTTGTTCTATATTTGATTGATTGCAATTTTCAATATATATTTTTTGTAAGGTTAAAACTAGATACTTTTCCTTTTTATTCTTCAAATATCCATACTAATATTTTACATGTGAAAGTTTCTATAGATGAAAGGATCGATGGATGTTTGTTACTCTTTCACGCCAGAATGGCTACACGAATGTGGATTAAATTTGGCACAAAGATAGATTATAGTCTGGATTAGCACATAGGTTACTTTTTATACCGGAAAAATGTATGGTTTCTGTGGTATAGATTTGTTTTTGTATAAGCATATCGTCGCTAGTAATTCATAAATCAAATCTGATCAATCTTTTAATTTTTACAGGGTAACATACAGCGGAGTAAAATAGTATGTGAAGGAATCCAAGAGGCTCGTGAAGATATTCTCCGTGTGTTTAAACACAGAAATTTTGTTTCCGATATTCTCACACGTCAGGCTGACAAACGGTGTTTTAGGAAACATCGGTCGCAGTCATAGCGAAAGGCTAACAAAAAAAATAAAGTCAAACTGAAACAATCTTAATTTAAATATGCAGTCTTATTTCAACAGTGGTTGTTAATTTATGTTTTAAATGCTTCAATATATTATTTATATTAATTATATAATATAAATTACAATTAAAAACAATTACCATTATAAAATATGTGCTAAAGCTATATAAGACATAGATGTTTCTGTAAATAATGTAAAGAAATATATCATTTAATGAGAATATATAAGGATGTCTATCTTTTCTATATTTGAAGATTGCCTTGAATGATATGCAATTTGTGTTGTGATGTTATAATACTTATTTCGTATGAATATAATGTTAATAAGCCTTTTTGTTTTTCTTATAACTACCTACTCTTCAGTCTTAGTCAAACAAATTTAGTAAATTAGAAATTATTGTTAAAAAAAGTGTTCATATGTTAAGATAAAAAGAACTTGAAACTGGAGATGCATTGTCAAGAGTGCAGAATATAACTTTATTATTTTTATTTTAATTAAAAAAATTGTTTATTTCACAGTTTAATTGTAAAACCGAGAAATTATAATTTAACGGTTTGTACAATTTCCCTGTAACATATATGTACGCGTACATGATAAATGTAGTGTTAATAAATATATTCCAACATTTAAGTTTTCAGGCAACCCATGATATTGATAATCATAAAATAACAAATGCATAATATACTGTAGTATCTTGACAACGTTTAGGCCTTATATGTTCTAAAAAGCTCTGTATAAGCTGAACATGCACAATGACTTCAATGCCAATATAATGCAAGCTATATAGAGCGTATTATGGAACTAATTTACTGTTGTACGAGTAGGTTGCTCTATTACATTCACTTTGTTTAGTGGCTAGCGACTAGCGTATATGGTAGCATCAGCCTGGAGTTGGCAGCGTTACAATCTTATGCCTGAAAAATACGTAAAATCGGTAAGTTCTAGGCCTGATCTCTGACAGATCGTGATCAATTATATATCGTCTAACCGGAGTTTGAAAATGGGTTAGAGAAAGTATTTGTGTTTTGCGTGCCAAACTACCTAACAATGTCTTACGAGTCGAAATATGAACTACAAGGTATTGTTTGATTGTAAGATCAATGTTTTCGAGAGATTTTATCCTTACCATACTGTCTATTGATTAATGTGTAATTTAGTTGTACGTTTTTCATTTGGTTTGATTACTCAGGTTAGCTTAGGTAATTTTTTATAATATTTGAATTTTGAATGCAACTATACTCATTTTCAAAAATAAAAGCCTTATGGGCCATAAAATTGCCAGTTATGTGATCCATAGACGTTCAAGTAATTTGATCAAACAGGCTAGTTCAAACAAATTTTATCAAATTGGCAAGAAGGTCTGTGGGAAAATTTGATCAAATTTAATGAGTTGTCAAATGGCATACATTTTCGTATTTATATTTGATCAAACAGTTTGATCAAATAATTTAAACGTGCGTGTTGCGAGCGCTCAGTTGTCTGTTGCTGCTGTAAAAGCGTTTCCTTGCGGACGTGTGTTGCGTAGCATAATGTCGGACCGCGATGTGTAAGAAGAATTCATGTAAATATATCAAAATGAATCCTGTTTATGGAACGTAAATAATAAAGACCGCCACAGAGATATACCACAACAGAGATAAGCAGAATGCTGCTTATTGTAAACTAATAAAAAAATTTAAAGAACTAGAACCCAATGCAGACCGTGACATGGTGACAAAAAAAATAAACCGACAATTACTAAGGGGTCGTCTATAGACATTTGTTATAAAACACAATAACTCTTGCCCGCTTCGATGCATAACTAAAGCCGCTTCAAGCCTGCATGAAAGTGTGTAATATAATAATAATAACATAATATGTTGGGACTTTAACACACAACACCATCTAGTTCCATTGTAAGCTACGAGGCTTGTGTTATGGTTACCAGATAGTTGATACACTACACATATATAACTTTAAATAATTACATATTATAAATATAAACACCCATGACTGGAGTACAAACATTCGTGCTCACCACACAAATGAATGTCCCCAGCGAGACTCGAACCCGCGACCCCTGGTACGGATAATAGGGTCACTACAAACTGAGCCAAATTTTCGTATAAGTAGCTTAAAAGATCATGCCAATTTGATAAAATTGTTTAAACCAGTCTATTTGATCAAATTACTTAAGCTTCCATGGCTTGCATTAGACACAACAGAAGCGTAGATGGCTGACGGAGAAAACTATTCTTCGTCTATGTCATAGAGTATATTGCTACATGTCTATGTCTATGAATAGAACGCACAAAGCAAAGCGAGCCTTCAAAATCATATGTCAAGTGACATTTAATTTGACAAATCAAATTTCAAAAACTTATCGCTTATGTACCCATGAAATAAATAGGAATAGGTATCTCATAAACCTTTAATAATTAAATCAAGATAATTAAATAGAAATTCTGTTAGATATATTAGATTATTATTATTATGGCAACTAGTCGATTAGAAAGAATTGGGACTATATTTACCAGGTAAGATTTTTATACATAGAGGCATAGTATTATTTAACCTAAGACAGATTTTCGTTCATTTTTATAATTCGAATTTTGAATTTATTTTACCGGGAAACTGAAGTATCACTTAACATTAAACTTCTTTGGCGCCATTAATTTAAGATCTTCTAATTTGTAAACCCGCGTTGTAATTAACGTTGCTATTAAGTATGTCAGCTCCTAAGAAGACTTCTAAATCTAAATTTATTTCTGAAGACTTGAGTGACTTTATTAATGAATCCCAATTTTTAAATGAATCTCCCAAAAATAAAAAGCAACCAAGGCGAAGACCTGATACACTAGAAAAAGAAAATCCTAATGTTATTGGACATATGGTAAACAAAAAGAAAAAGTTAAATGAAGGAATAGAAGCTTGTGGGGAATCTCGCCAAAAAATACTGAATGTCATGGGTAAACAATTGGATTCCAGGTAAGTTGTCATATTCTAATTTATATATAATAAATATGTTATGAATAAGAAATGTACATATAACATTTATATCAATTGTTTATATATATTTTCAGAAAGCAAATACATGATAATTTGTTGAAAAGTTTATCTGATGTTTTATCACACTTTGAGACTGATTACAATGTTTTAAAAGAAAATGAACAAAAATTGGAACACCTCACAGGGTCTTTTATGAAATGTATGCAACAAGCTACTGCTGCTCATAAACAAAAGCTGAGAGCATTAAAAGAAATCCATTCAACATTTAAGAAAGAGCAAGTTTCATATTATTATATAAAATTTCTCATATCTTTCTATTTAACTTTTAAATAATTTGTTGTTATATGCATTTATAGATGTGAAGAAACAGAAGCTGATCAAAAAGCTGAGATGGACCAACTCGGTGATGAATTGGAAGAGGATATTAATAAATTAAAGCAGAAGTTAATAACTGAAACAAAAAGAACTGGTTGGGAAACCTTACGAAGGTCCTTCCTCCAGGCTATGCAGAATGACTTTTAACAATAATAAATATTTCTCTTTTATTGTATTAAAGTTTAATTAAAATTTATTTTAAAATTCCATGTCCATTTTTATTATTATTTAGAAAAATATTCTTATATTTCTCTCAAGATATTTCAAAGAGTATTTTAAAAAACAGTATGATCAATTTGAAAGGTGGCTAACTTCCTTTGTATAATATACTAGTGACTTACCCTCGCTTCTCTCGGGTTCGTCCCTAGTTTGGTTCAACAAAAAATTTCATCCACATTTTCACCCCCTTAGGGATGATTTTCGGGATAAAAAGTATCCTATGTCCTTCCCAGGGTCTCAAACTCTCTTATCAAATTTCATGTAAATCTGTTTAGTAGATCCAGAGATTACCCCCTACGTCACAAACTTTACCTCTATAATATTAGTAAGTATAGATCACTTACATATAATATGAGTGTAATTGATCGCTGTCTGTACTATTTTTGGAAAAACTATTTTTGGGGGTCTTTATTAACACAATAGAACCCAAAACAATGATTTTTAGAATTTTTGTGTTTGTGCGATTATGCGCGCTAATCACAGAAACGGCTTAACCGATTTGGGTAGTAAATAATGATTATCACTAAATATAAATAAATAAATAATTTATTTTTGGCATGTATCTTCAATTGAAATGAAACATCGATACTAATATTATAAAGAGATAAAGTTTGTGAATTGTGAGGTTGTAGGGAGTAATCTCTGGATCTACTGAACCGATTTAGATGAAATTTGGTAAGAAGATAGTTTGAGACTCTGGAAAGGACATAGGATATTTATATCCCGGAAATCAACCCTTAAGGGGGTGAAAATGAGGATGAAAGGTTGTACTGGGAATCAATCTAGGGACGAACCCGAGTGAAGCGAGGGTGAGTCACTAGTCTTATATATCAACTGCCTCGGTGGTGTAGTGGCTAGCATGTACGGCTGCACACCCGGAGGTCCTGGGTTCGAGTCCCGGGTCGGGCCAAGTTTAGTTATTGAGTCTTTCTGTATAAGTAAGCCTCAGTAACAGCCCGGAGTTGGGAAGTTGGCGGTGTTTCACCCCCGTGCCTCGGAGAGCACGTAAAGCCGTCGGTCCTGCGCCTTAACTCTCACCGGTCGTGTCGAGTGGTCGTCCCACCGGAGTATGAGAGTGACAGGAATAGAGAGTGCACGTTGTGTCTGCGCGTACACTTGTGCACTATAATATCTCCTGCGCAGTTGGCTAGTCTCAATGAGATTGGCCGCCGTGGCCGGAAGCGGCTAGGAGAACATCATCATATGAAATGATAACTTTAGTTCAAAGTGAATTATATGTTGCCTATTGTACATATTTCAGATTTTTCTTTTTGTTTCAGAGTTGAGGGTCTTATTTTACGTGGAGCAATGAAACCTGATGACAGACCATTGTGGTTTGATGTCTATAAGGCATTTCCTCCTACAGTTGAGCCTAAATTTGCAAGAACAAAACCAGAAAACAAATCTATTAGACAAATACTCTACACAGAAGATGTTATTAGAGCGTACGATTTTTTAATTTAATGTACTTACCTAAAATAATTTTTTTATAGTTAAAACATTTTTTTTGAAATATGTATATACACATCGTTACATACATTTTTGGTTGTACTATAATTTTGTCACAGACTAAGTACATATTATTATAAAATATGTTTCTAAATTCATGTTAACGTTTTTTTGAATTTGATATTTAAGGGAAAAATACGCAAAAGACATACGGTTTGTCTTTGCTCTCTGTGTATCGGTCAGTCTGGCTGTATTACCATTAAATTTAAATCACTACATCTGTAATTACAACAAATTACAATTACAAGTGTAATAGAAAAGCTTTTTACAAAGACAGTTTATTAATACATCGGATTTTAAGGATCTAAAGATTAAATATTTCTATTTATTAAATATTAATCTCTATCTTTACAGGAAATTTCATTCAAAGGGTCATGGAGTAAGTTCCAATATGTTTAACCAAGTTGGAGAAACACAAACCAGAAAACTTATTAAAAAGTATGAACTATTCAAAGCCGAAGGTATACCTGAAGAAGAAATAATTGAAAAATCCGTTGCAGCAGTTGGTAGCGAGCGACAACCGACGGAATTTGTAAAGAAACCCGAAACTTTGACTCCCAATGTTCTGGCAGAAGCCAATCTAAAGAACATTTTCAAAGAATAATTTCTTGATTTTAGTTAAAGAAGCTTTTTAGATTTTATTAATTAATTAGTGTAATAAAATACTATCAATATAATAATAGATTTTTTATTGTTGTATTATTAATAATTACTTTAGCAAATATCCATATAGGTCAAAAATAAAACAAGTTTTTATAATTTACAAAAAAAGATAAAGCAAGGCAGGGCTATGTTTTGTACTTTCTTTTCATTAATAAAGTTAGCAAAAGTTATACAACTTTTAACTTATAAAAATAAAAAAAAACAACTCCTTAAAAAAAGTTGAAGAAGGAAATAGTATTATGCAGTCGGAGATGTACCTAATGTTTCATTCTCGCTCTTAACGTCGGTGGCGCCTAAAATCTGCCATTTTCGTTTTTAATAATTTAATGACTCACGTTATCAAGAATCTAACTAGTAACGATATACATATAATTCGTAAAAATCGGTTAAGCCGTTTACGGGAAAATAATATTGGACATGAAAACATACACATAACCCTCCCTTGGGCTTTATTGCAGTTGGTTAAAAATAAATAGAAATGTTTCCACAAGAGTCACAGGTAGATTAATCTATACATATAATAAAACTGTAGAGTCGAGTCAGGGGGATGTTAGAAGAGAAATAGAACTAATCCAGATTTTTTTCAAAATTGAAGAGTTCCCGTGGGATAGTTAAAAAACTATAGCTTAGTACACAAAAACTAATGATTGGATTTTAATGAAACTTTACAATAATATAATTTATACAACAGAATAATAAATAGGCAACTTTTTATCCCGGAGAAATGTAGGGCTCCCGTGGGATAGATTTGTATTTGTTTGTCTGAACGAACGAAGCGAGGGTGAGCCGTTAGATTATAATAATAAGTTTATGTGACGTCAGAGCTTATAAATTTTGGACGCCATAATATGACGAAATAGTCTCAAATATTTATATAATATGAATCAGACACATAGTAGCTGCCCATATTATATTCTTCATTGCTATCAATATGTATGCCATGCTTTAGGTCGGTACTCGGTACTTACTTATTAGTAACAATGATAATGATTATCTTATCTTAGAGAGATAAGTGTCCTACGATGCAAAACACTCCTGTACCTCGCCCTACATTGTGTGCATCGAAAATTACATTACATAGATTTTTTGTTATAATTTGTGATTTTAAACAATAAATATGGCACAAAGGAAATCATTTTGGCTTTATCTCGCTTTTGTGCTCGGTAAGTAATAAGTGCCAAATTACTAAAAAAATCAGAATAACTGATCGCGTACCTATTGTTGCTTTACGCAACCTAAAAGAAAAGTGTATAAATATTGTGACAAATGTGCTTTATAAGTAATTTACTTTAAATAACAGATTCCTATGGCTATACTAAAAAATTTGGCCCAAACTAATAGTTCATTTTTATAGCTTTAGTGTTGAATCAATTATTTATTTAAAGTTTCCATATGTATGAAGTTTATTTATTTTTTTAATTACAATTAACACCTCCAGGTGAATTTCTAAGAAATTATTGAATAAGTGGAGGGATCTTAGTATAATGTACGAGTATAATATATAAGGGCAATTGTAAGGAAAATATTTTAAAAAATATATAAATTCATGGTAGATTTTAGTAGTCTATAAGTAATCGTAATTTATATTTTAATTTTAAAATAATATAAAACTCCTAGACTTGGTTATAATCACAAAATTACGTGAAATAATCAAAATATTGTTTGACCTTGCAGTAATTCTCAGTACTCTTGCAAATGAAGCAGAGGCGAGAAGAAAAATTTTGCGAGGAAGGCGTGTGATGACTCGTACATATTACCGTGAGTCATTGTATTGTTATTTTTTAAGAAATAAGTATAGGTATTATAATCAACATACTTAACATTTTATAACATGTTTGGCTCAGTTTGTAGTGAGCCTACTTGCTGTGCCAGCGGTCGCGGGTTCGAGTCCCGCTGGGGGCATTTATTTGTGTGATGAGCACGAATGTTTGTACTCCAGTTATGGGTGTTTATATTTATAATATGTATGTATTTAAAGTTATATATGTGTAGTATAACAACTATCTTGTATCCATAACACTAGCCTCGTAGCTTACCATGGAACTAGATGGCGCTGTGTCTTAATATTCCAACATTTTTATTTATTTATCTAACAACAGATGAATTAGTGTTCAGTTTTTAAACATTTAATAACATCTTTAATTAATGTGAGTAATTATATCTAATGAGATGTTTTTTGAACACATAAATGTTATGATTATAGCATTTCCACTGAATGCTTATATTAGTCACAACTGTTTTATTTTCTACTCATGTCTAATTTGGTTCATTCATCTGTGTCAAAGTTCTCTATGGCCACAGATCATATAATACTATACTAGCTATGGCTAAAACGATAATAATGGAACTTTCACAAGTGGGTACAAATCTACTTTTATTCCCGTAGATTTAAAATTAAACATTCCTTTATGACAACTACTGAATGCATTTAAATATATTATAATGTAAGCAAGATATTTGTTTGTCACACCAATGTCTACAATTGGTGCATCTCGAAATCTAAGGATTAAAAGGTTTCTCTATAAATACAAGTTTATAAAGTTACTCTACATACTAGTTTAAGTATTAAGGAATCTAACCATATAAAATGTATTTATTCATCATTACAGATGGCAATGCAGTACCCGCATGGGCTATAAGTTTGATGTCTGGAATAGGAATGTTGCTCGTGGGAGGAGTGCTGTATTTAATAATGAGAAAAGTTGTGCTCGCTTCAGAGACTGGTACTCTCAATACTTACCAACCAACATTACAACACGATAGTGTTTAAGAAAATTATTTGCAATATTTTATAACAATTTAATTTTAAGTTTATGTATAATTAAAAAAGAATTGCCATTTTTCATTAATTATAATAAATATATAAAATAAAAATAAACCAATCAAAGATAGATTTATTTATTAATTATCTGTTAGTACACTTAAATGTGTAGGTGCTACACAATTCATTCACAAAACATTTCATATTTACGAGATTTTTGTATTATCTGCGACGGCGAAATATAATTAATTAAAATAGGAAATTTCTTTAGAATTCTCTGCGATGATATTTGTCGGGGTCAAAGTATGAAGTAACGACGACGCGGTTGCTGAATTTGCGTCCCGTCAATGTCTGTTGCGCCTTTTGACAATCGGCGATGCTATTGAATTCCACAAATACCTGAAATTTTTATATTATTATTTTTTATTATAAGTTCAAATATTAGAAAATATAAATTGTTGTGTACACATAATAATATTTAATAATATTCATTATACCTTTCCACATCCTGGCACTTCGACACCTTCAATAGGTCTGGGAATTTCTATACTGCGTACACAACCATATTTGTTACATTCCTCTCTGAAAAAAATACAATTTTAATCTTCAGTAAAAAATCAGCAGCTTTTTCTTTAATCTTTGAAATTTATTAGAAATTTGATTCCCCATACAAACATCATTCCCATTTTCACCCCCTTAAGGGATTATTTCCGGGATAAAAATTAGCCTATGTCCTTCCCAGGGTATCAAACTTTCTTACCAAATTTCATCTAAATCGGTTCAGTAGAACCTACAAACGTAACAATCCTTTACCTCTTTATAATATTAGTATAGAGATGGGCCGAATGTGGCTTGAACCGAATACGAACTCCGGCCGAACATTCGGTAAGAATAAAAAATTCGGCCGAAATTCGGTTCAATTTCGCTGCGCTTTCTCAAGTAACTACATGTCGTGACACTTTAATAATCAAAAAAACTTAATGTTTCTGAGTGTTCGTTTGTGCACCAAAAGCGTGAATTTTTTTATTCAATTTACGATTGTAATTTGATGTTTGTTCCAAAAAAAAATACTAAGTTTGTTTCATTTTGTCTATAATTAGGCAAAGATTTTTGAGACTGTTTAAGATGAATTCATTTAATCTTTTATCGCATACGTGTAACCTCAAAGTTTTCGAGATATTTGCAAAAAAAAAACGTTTTTCAATTTTTTTATGGTTTTTTATTATTAATTTCTGAGTCAAATTTATAAGGGTCACATACCACCCTTATAAATTTGAGATTTTTAATTAAATCTACTAATAATATTTTTTAAATAATAAATATAATATTTACAATCAATAAACTAGAAAGAAATTCAAGTAGGTAGATGAAATTAAAACACTGTAGGCGGGCAGCCCTGTCGCGTGGTTACGTACCGCGTGGGTATAGGTAATTATTTCAAGGACAGGTCCGAGTCACAATACTGTATGTTTACTGTTTATTACCGTGGTAGAACTGACTTTTTGAACTTAGGTAAATCAAGTGACATTCAAAAGTAATTTTGCGTTGGTTATATAAGGCCATAAAAGATTTAATATGGCATTAACATGTACCTACAGATTTAAGATACATTCTAAGTAAGCTACATTATTTGCTTTCTTTATAAGTATAAAATAATTTTGTTCTGACATTACCCTTTATAATATGGCAGATACAATAATAAAATGGCTTTATTATAATTCTGCATAGACATTTTTTACTACCTTGAAACCTATGTATTATGATACAAAGATAAAAGGGCCAAATTAAACTCTTAAGTTTTTCTGTTAAGAAATTTAATAAGAAACAGTCTAAAGTTGGCGGTATTTCACCTTCAAAACTTTATGATCAGAATTCCTTGAAACTTAGTATTAATGCTCTTCATCACAATTAACTAAATACGTGTTTTAGCATTTTTCAAAATCCATCCCATAAGGGGGTAAAATAGGAGTTGAAAGTTTGTTTGAAACCTATCTTTTTGGAGTTTTTTGTAATTTTAGCGCGAGCGAAGCCACGGGTTCTGCTAGTTATCATTATACTTACTTGATATCTTCGAGTATGTCTTCATACTCCTCTTCGTCGCGTAGCTCGTCGGGGGTGACCATGTTGAGCAGGCACAGCACCTCGGTGGCGGGGCCCGCGCCCGCCAGAGTCAGCCCCGCCACCTGCAGCGTCACTGGCGCTGCACCCGTCATCGCTGAACAAATATAAGAAATAAATTATATGTACTGTATGTTGTATTTGAATAGTATTGTAATAACAATATATTTAAACAATGGACAGTTAAAAAAATAAAAATAAAAAGAAATCTTGTTAAAAGTACACAAATATGACATTAATTTGAAAAAATCGGAAAATACAATGTGTAAACTCTAAGCAATCACTTAATTTTAAATGACCCAATAAATATATAAATAACAATTATGTATATAACTAAATGTACCTACTTACGATCTAAACATAATACACCCTAATATTTAAATACCATTAACATTAGATTTAAAAAATACTTATACAACATTATCGCTAATGTTGTGTCAAGACGTAGACTTACCTAAAGTAGAGTTCTTGGCTCCAATACTGGCTCGCTGGACAATGAGCTTCTTGTCGCCCAGCTGCATACCATTTAGACCGGCAATCGCCTAGAAGTTGTTTTTTTTTTGTAGTAAATATGTTTATTTTCGTAAACATATTTAATAAAGTTTTGTGTAGTAAGTACCTGATCAGTCATTGATATATCCACATATTCAGCAAAGGCATAGCCCTTGCTGAGTCCTGTGGAGGAATCTTTCACCAAGTTGAAGGCTCGCAGCTGACCGAATGACATCAGCAGTTCTTTAACCTGGATATCAGTGCACGAATTAATGTCGAATAATCGAATAATTCGTATCGTTCATATCAATATTTAAATATAATATGATAATACTCTCTAGTCATTGATGTTTGTTGTTTAATTGTAAATTGATTGGTTCCCGTTAACATTTGCTATGCAAAGGCAGCAAACATATGAATGAATTTGATCTGACCTGTGTCTAGCCGCATATTAAATCAGATGTGAACGGAGGAGACTTGCCTTGGCGTGCCGACGTCTCGCTCAAGTACAAGACGTAAGGTGAGAATGAGAGACAACAGTGACACGCGGCCGCGAATGTGCCAAATCTAAGCTAGGGAGGGGCAGAAAGCAAACTATATCAGTGAGTTGTTTCAGAAGGTTCTGAGCGTGAACGCTCACGCTCATCCCAGATACGGGTACCTGAAAATTCCTGAAATGGAAATAAACACGCGGCTCTCCGCTGGCTCCACCGTAGCCCTGTCAACTGTTGAATCTCGCCCTGAAATGGCAGCGGCTCCTACTTCTACTATGGGAACCTAACCCGATTTCTACCCTAAACTGTAGTGTTTCGATTTTGTGTATGCTCGAACGCATAAATTTCTAACAGCAATGTGTAATTCACGGGCAATACATTGAGTCATTTAAATATGAAAGATTGAGTTATTAAAACATATGTCTTTACCCCACTATAAAAATACAAATAACTTCACCAAAGTATAATAAAAAATGTGGACTTGGTACTGACCTGGAACACATAATTTTAGATTTAATAGCCAAATTAAAAGATTGTACCATTTCTACATAAACTATATAGTAAATAAGTTACAACGTTACAAATAATTGTTTGAGTTTTTATGTATAAGTGCAAATAATATGCATTGGCCTCTTGTAACCATTTAACTGAGTAAATATTGGCTGGGACATATTTTTTCAAAGTCTAAATGACTGCTGCTTAATATTGTTGTTACTTTTTTATTATGACTATATATTTATTTTATTCAATATTATTATAGGTTATTATTTGAAAATGTCTACTTTAAAAATAATTTATATGAAATTAGCAAATTTTAAGCACGGGATAGTATTTTAGAGATTTATTCGTAAATTGAAGGTTCTATTGAGAAACATTAACTTGTGTGTGTAATTACCAATTCTAAATTTTTTTTTTGAAGAATATTAAAACTCAACCACAGGCATCTAATAAATTGTTGACAAAATTATTCACAGCAAAGTCTTAAGCATTTTCAATAATGGTGTGGTGAAAGCTTAAGATAATAATGTCTTTTTTTTATTTATAATTAAAAATTCTGTAATGAACTTTTATATTTTTTCAGTCAGTTAGTATGGACAATGTTACAGGGTTGATGCCAACATTGGGCAAACATTTGGTGATATGCCTTCACTCGAATTGGGAAGCATGGATATAACAAGCACCAAATAACATGCATTGTTGAAGAATATAATTTAAAGTAACAATACTAAGTATTGGACTATTGCCCCTCAACCAATTTGTTTATATAATAGATCTAGCATTAGTGAAGAAATTAGATTGGATAAACTTCTAAAACATGTTGGGATACTGAGATAATTTTAAAAAGAATTCAATTACAACTTTATCTACTTCATTATTTTTAGGTGGGAATTTATGTATTAACAATAAAAATATTTTAGAACTATTGTAACATCCATACAAGTGCAAGTGTTAGTATATAAAACACAGATATTGTTAAGAAATAAAAAAAAAGTATATAATTATCCTTTCTGCCAGAGCTGAGAAAAATAATATCATTAATAGTAGCTTATACAAATTAATGTTTTCAATAACCCAATGTATGCAATAGTAAGAATAACTTACTTGGTCCTCATTTAAATAGTTAGGCAGTCCTCCAATAAAGATTTTATGAGGTGAATCTGGAACTACAGTACTGATAACACCAGCTAAAAATAAATACATCTATTACTATACTTCTTTACATTACCTCTAATATCACCAACTTAGTAAATACAAATTAAGATATTGCTTAGAGTCTACATTAAAAAAGTATAAGAGTTAAACTAAGATAAGCAGTAAAATAAAAAAAATATATAAAAAAGATATAATCACCTGGTACATTAATGGCTGGATTTTCAGTCCCTGGCATTGGTTGATAATCATGCGGTCGTCGTATTTTTAAGCTTTGACCTTTGAAGTTTATGCCGTCAAACGCCATGGCTTGTGTTGTTTCATCAATGGACCTAAACTCAAGGAATGCAAAATTTTTGTCTAAATTAATCTGGCATGCAAGAACTGGATTACCGGCCGCTTGCGCTAATCCAGATAGATGCATTTGTTGGTTAAAGAATTCCATAGTCTCCTCTTCGGTGACTCCAAATGGTATATTTCCCACATATAATCTGCGTGCCTGTCGTGTTATCGTAGACCCGACTACAGGTACGGCGGCTTGTGGTGTGTCAGCCACAATGTTAGCCGGAATTTGTCCGGCCGCTTGCATGGCTTTATATTGTAACGGCGTAATATGTTCAAACCCTGGTGGTGGGACATCCCAATATAATGAAGGCTTACGACGACGTGATCTTTTCGATGGAGATCTGGATTTACTTCTTCTTTTTTCACGACGCTCCCTTGATCGAGAGCGTGAACGCCGTCTTTCTCTTGAGCGCGATCTACGTCGACGATCTACTACAACAAACGTATGATTATTTACATGATAGAAGTTGAATAATAGTTGTTTCTCAAAACATATATTAATTTACCTTTATCTTCTCCCATATTTAATAATTGAGTTTGAAGTACCAAACACAAATTACAAACGTTTTCATGAAAAGTTAAACATACGTAAGATGGCGTCGAATCGAATTGTCGCCATAAAGCATAGATTATATTGGTAATTATTTGTCGTTGATTGGTACCACAGACCTGTTAAATTTGAACAGTTGAATTATTTACACAGAGTAGATAACTTAGGATAAATTGAAGTTCAAGATTTGACTTGGCTAGTTTTTACATACAAATTATGTTATATTCAGCTAATCACTTACATCTGCTTTATGCTGTAGGACAGTTACTGTTTTTATATTGTAAGGTAAACATGTCTCAATCTTTTAGTTAGTTCTTTGCTTTAATGGCTTTAATGCGTGCCAGTTGAGCACAAATTATTTCGCCAATGTCACGTTGAATGGAGGAGTCACGTTCGAGATTGGCCGGTGATATTTTGAGTTATTCCACTAAGAGACTGGATTAACAGTATTAAATAGAAGGATTTTAATGTTATACCTCCACCTAAAAAATAGAAAAAAACAACACAAAAAATTAATTAAATTTTATTATGTAATCTCAATCTTTTAAAAACTTGCATTAAAAATATTTGATATTTCATCGACAAGCAAGTGACATTGACAACTAATTCTCTACTCTGTACTAAATGACGTCACTATCGGCTATCCCCCTGCCCCCAACACTCAATAACTTGAAAACACCAAATACGAATTGTTTCATTCAACTTAGAACTAAAAGTGAAAGTTTGCATACCAGATCCTAAATAAATGGCTTCATCTGGGCTTCCACAAAACTCAGGATTAAAAGTGTTAATTGTAATTTTGTAATAATGGTAAGTATTACTATAGTAAGTCATATATTTACTTGAAAAACTAAGAATACTTGATTATTAAAAATATTAATTAATTTTCTTCATTTTTGGTGTTTATTTATAATAGTTAATTTCTATTTAATATCTGTTTATTTGGTCTACTTTTTTAAGTAATGAAATTACATATTTAAGAAATAAAATTACATATTTATTTTTAATATAAGTATTTATACAAAAGTCAATGATTCATGGAAATATCTAATGAAATTAATAGAGTAATGCAACATATTAGTATTTTTTTCATATTTTTCTAAGTTATTAAAGTTGGTTTTATCATTCAACTAAGGTCATTATTTAATTTCTGTTTTTTTAGGATCTTGGTGATAATGAGGGTGATGTTAAACATAGAAAACAAAATCAATCAGAATTAACAAATATTAACAGTAACACATCTAAAATTAAAGCAAATAAAAATGTTCAAAATAATAAAGTCATAGGTTTAGTGTTTATATCACTGTTGCTAGATCTTTTGGCATTTACAATGATATTGCCACTCTTGCCTTCTTTGCTTGATTACTACAATAAAGAGGAAGGCAAGTCAAATACTGTGTATACACTATTACTTTATATAGTGCAAAAATTTCAAAAATTAACTGGTGCACCTGATCGATTTGTATCAGTTCTATTTGGAGGTGCTCTTGGCTCTATGTACAGCTTCTTACAATTCCTTACAAGTCCTATAGTTGGTAGTCTCTCAGATGCTTATGGAAGAAAACCAATGCTTTTAATTTGTTTGGTAAGTATTTGTTAGTTTGTAACCTTTTTTTACTCATACCAACTTTATTTTTGCTAAATATTTTAGAAACAAAAAAAAAATTTTTGTATATTAAAATTATTGTTATATACACTTTGGAATCTTTATGTAAAGGAAACTGGGATATATTATCAGTACTTAAGATAAATCAGATATCAACTGATACTTATCAGTTAGATTTGGCTTCATAACAGTTTTATATCTAACAATAGAAACCATCTGTATTGTTCAATGACGTTAATTTGTAATGAAAATTAGAATTTTAATTATCATTTTACATAAAAATGCTATTAAAACTAACAACAAAAAATAAGGACAGCGCTGTAATTTTATTTTAATGGTATTCATTTAAACCTGTTTGTTTTTGTTACCTTTCTTGTTAGGTAAAATTTATGCATTAATTATAAATGTTTTAACAAAATTAAAAAATATACATACATTTTATTAATGTTCATTGATTAAATAAGTATGTCTAATTTTTAGCTCGGTATTGCATTATCACATGGTCTATGGAGTTCTGCAAGTACTTTTAGCTTGTTTGTACTAGCAAGATTTATAGGGGGATTAAGTAAAGCCAATGTAAGTCTCAGTATGGCCATAGTAACAGATGCCTCTGATGAGAAGACCAGGCCTAGAGGAATGGTAAGTTATAAGGAACCTAAATATAAATATTTTCCAAATATAATCATGTGGTCTCATCTGGAATAAAGAAAAATTACTTTAATTTATAATATTTTGTTAATCCAATTTCTTTGGAATGTTTGTATAAATTTAATAAAAGAAATAAAAACTTTAAAAAAACCCGACTTCCAGGCACTAAAATGTAAAAAATATCAAAATGGGGGTTTTCATTTAGAATAGATACTTAATTAGACATTTTCGAAGTCGGTGCCAGCCGATGCAAAGCAAATCTAATATATTTCAATACATAAACTACATCACAAATTGATGTACAATATTTTTTAACTATAATTAGAGTTCATATCTAATTATATTTACCTATTAGATATTGATATCTTAAAATATTATATTCATATATAAAAATTACATTTAAGACATCGTTAATCTATTATTTTCTTGTTCTTTTTAAAATTAAATGCATTGAGTTGCATTATTCATAGCACTTGTTTTCTTCATCATTTCAGGCTTTGGTAGGTTTAGCTTTTTCTATTGGATTCATAGTAGGACCTCTCGCTGGTGCTTGGTTTGCGAAGAGTAATGACCTGTGGGGTGAGAGGCCAGCGCACTATGCGCTTTTCCTTTCACTTGCAAATGTTGCTCTAGTCGCATTCTTTGTGCCTGAAACTTTGTCTAAGGTATGTTAAATTAAAAAAATAAACATGTTTTAATATTGTTAAAAATTAATTTGCATTAATCAGTATTATATTGCTTATATTTAAGTTAAAATGAAAAGAAAAAAATTGTTTTAATTTAGAATTACATATTATATGCTTATAATTTAAATATATATTTTTCTTTGCAGGACAAAAGAGCACCACTTACTCTATCTCTTTCTAAGGCGGTAGATTTCATATCTCCTTGGCATTTATTAAAATTCACTGCTGTTAAAAACCTTTCTGTCCGCCAGAACCAAGTATTATCTAAACTGGGATTGATATATTTTATTTACTTATTTATTTACTCTGGTCTTGAATTCACTATAACATTCCTTACACATCATACATTTGGATACACCGCAATGCAACAGGGAAAAATGTTCCTCGTGATAGGTAAGTCTGTGTGATATTTAAAAATGCTTCAAATCATGACATCATGTTTTAATTCCTCAACGACCGCGGACACGCCGGCGTTACAAGTAACAATAGATTTCTTAGAAATTTACCTGGAGGTGTTAAATTGAAAAATATATTATTGTTTAAAATGAGATTGAATATTATATTATGAATGAATACGAATACATATTAAAATTAATTATATGCAGTACCTAATGCGGGACTGCAGGCACAGGTTCCATTTCACATCACAAATCACAAAAAGAATTTTTCAAATCGGATTGGTATTTCCTGAGATTAGTGCGTTTAAACAAACTCTGCCTCTTTATAATATTAGTACAGATATATAATGTATATACTATTTATTTAATACTAACCGTTAATATGTATGAAATATACAAGACAATGTATTATCTCAGGGATAATAATGGCGGTGCTGCAAGGCGGGGCAGCTCGGCGGCTGAGCTCGCGCGGCGCGGAGCGCGCGGCGCGGCTGGCGCTGGCGCTGACGCCGCCCTCGTTCCTGTGCGTGGCGTGCGCGGCCGCGGCGCGCGCGCCGGGCCTGCCGCCCGCCGCCTGGCTGTGGGCGGGCCTCGTGCTGTTTGCTGTTTGTGAGTGCCTAATGCCTATTTACCAGAGCTGCCGGATCGTATAATTGGATACAAACATTTTTTAAATATGGTTATTTTATGTATATTTCATTTTAAGTTATTACGTATTTGTATTGAAATGTTTTATCCATCACAGTCTTGTTATGTATGTATTTTTCAACAGTTTTGTTAATTTGTATTTTAAAATTTGATTTGGTATAATTTGAGTGACCCAGTGGTATAAAGTAAGTTGGCTCTACTGGCAGCAGTTGTCTCTATTGGCAGCCCTGCTATTTACTACTAATCATCTAACTTATCTTTGCTTTGGTCCCTGTTTTGAAAATGAACCGTGAGAGCAGCTCTTTGGTTGTTGTGGTCTGCCTCGGTAGGCCAGATGTCGGGACGTCATATGTGAGTGTCTGATGAGGAATAATTCTGCGACACCCCGTTAAGACGAGATGAGCAAGTAAAAGAGGCGATATAATGACGACAATAAAGTGAATGAGTAAAAGAATTTTAATTTCGAGGGTTAATTTTGAGGGTTGCATTTGGCATTCAGATGCATCATGCACGCATGTATCATGTAAACGGGCTCGTTATTAAATATAAAATTATTTATTATAATTTTAAAATGCAAAGTTAAACAGATATCCTCTGCCCAAACTCTCAACTTTACTTAATTTTTTTACAATGGACAATAACGCGATTATTAAATGAAGTGTTAGGATAAATTAGTGTATATGGTTAATTTTTTACCATAGTTCCTACTAATATTAAACACGAAAGTTTATGAAGTTGTATGGATGTATATTTGTCACTCTTTCACGCAAAACTACTGATCAGATTTTGATAAAACTTTACAGTAATATAGCTTATATATCAGAGTAACGTCAGTACAATCACATATATCATAAGCTATATACAATCTATGTATGCTATGCTATAATTTATAAAAAGGTAATAAATGAATTAACTACGAGGGTGGGGCAATGGGAAAACGTAAGTATATTATAATTGCGAGAGATTATGAGTCAGTGTGTTTGTTAGTTTACTCTTTAATGGTTCTACGGATTTTAATGTAATAAATACTTACAGATCTAACAAGCGAGCTGAGCAGCTTATAATGCCTCCCTACGTCGAAATGTATTTCATTAATATATAGCCCAGTAGTTTCTAACGTTCATATAAATATTAAATAACGGAACCATACTTATTTCCGATTAGTACATTTCATTAAAATACTTGTCCGGCAGAATTTGGTCACTAAGAATCCTTAAAAACGCAATGCCTTTATTATTACTGTGGGTCACACGGCAAGTGATTTTATTCGCGGATCCGCTCGCATACTTGAATTATGTGTAATTTTTAAGTTTTCCGTTTTCAAGCTATATGTTATAGCATGTAACTTTTCTTATTAAATAGTAATTGAATAAATAGTCAAAAGATGATATTTTTTAAATCGGACCGGTATTTCCGAAGATTAGCGCGATTATTATTAGCATAAACGAACAAACAAGACAATAAGTTGGTAACTTCAAGAAGGTTGAAAAAATAGGATGATCGTCATAAAACCGCAGACGCATATATGCGTTCGAAGTTCGATTTTTTAATTAATTGAATGAAAGTCACGATTTTTTAATTAATTTTTGCCCATGACTCCACTCGTGTAGTACTACACAGGCCATTAAAATAATATTTGTTAATCCGGATACGTAAGCGATCTCCATTGAAAATTTAATTAAAAACAATTGAAGAATTACAACATATAGAAGTAAACGAACGCACTCACAAACTTTCGTATTTATATTAAGGTAGTGTGATATTCGTTAACATCATTATCTTTTTAACAGCGACAGCGTTCGCGGTGTCGTGTATGACGGCGCAGGCGGCGGCGCTGGCGCCGAGCGAGGCGCGCGGCGCGGCGCTGGGCACGCTGCGCTCGCTGGGCGCGCTCGCCCGCGCCGCCGGCCCGCTGCTCGCCTCCACTGGTAACACTCGCTTTGGTCACTATAACGGCTTGGAATTCATTTTAAATAAAACTATCTTTTCAGATTATGTTGCGGATTTATTTTGATTTTTGGTCCCCGACGTTTCGAATACTTTACAGCAATCATGGTCACGGGGGAGACTAAGATTGTAGACGTCTCATAGGCATTATATACTTGTTACAGACAGTGCATACCCACTATTTTCATTTAATGTAAATTAAGGATGAATAACTCTTAAAATATAAACAACTTTTTCTATGAACTCGAAGTGCAAGTCTATTATTTATTTAATTTATTGGCCCTTTATTTTTTACTAACGGTTTTTGCTTTTAAAAATAAAAGCAAAACTATCCCACGAGAACCGTACATTTTTTCGAGATAAAACGTATCCTATGTGCTATTGCAGACTACAATCTATTATCTTTTATTTACTTTCAATCAATCATAAATCGGTACATATAACGCCATCTGTTGCCATTTATTGGAACTATTTTTCTTTATTCTTGTTGAGACCTACATTGAGTTTCTAACTCATCAACTTTTATTTGATTAATTATTAAAATATTACAATTTTCAGTGTACTGGTGTTCGGGCGCGGCTACAACATACACAATTGGTTCAATCATATTAATACTGCCAGCTTTTATGCTATTCCGACTGAAACAAAAAATGAACAAATAACTTGTCTTTAAAAGTTTTTAAACAAAAGCAATAATACCATCATTTATACATGAACTAGATGTAAGATATATTTAATATTTATTGTACACATTTTTTTTACATTTTTTGTGATTTTTTACTATGCTTTTACACAGTTTAATTTATCTCGAATAAACAGTATTAAAATAAATATTTTATTTCAATTCAAATGTTTTATTACATAAAAATACCTTTTCGCTGTATTATGTATAGATGCATGTACAACAACCAAATTTAGCATTGATTATTATATTCAATGTAATAATTATAAAACACTAGCGGCTCACCCTGGCTTTGCTCGGGTTCATCGCTAGGTACATTTTAAATAGATATAAATAGTTATTAGCCAGCGTTAGCCATATAAATTATAATTTTTTTTATTAATAATATTGACAAATATTGACATTAATATTAATACGTATGATATTAAAGTTCTAATTGACTTTTAAGTATTATAGTAATATTTTATATGGGAGTATAGAAAAGTGTTGTTTTTAGACTTTTTCAAGCAATTGTTTAAATTTTTCTCTCCGTAAGAACCATTCTCGTACTTCAAGGAATATTCTAAAAAAAGAATTAGCGAAATCGGTTCAGCTACTCTCGAGATTTGCGCTTACCAACACATTCAGCGATGCATTTTTATATTATAGATTAAGTGTGAATTGGATAGTTTTCCTTGGGTGTCTGAAATTATTCTGTTAAATTCAATCGTGTATCTGTACCTTTACATCATCCACATAAATAAAACTTTGTTATGTCAATAAAGTTGCCATGGCGACGGTATTTTTGTCAACAAATATACCGCATGCCGAACCATTGTTAGAAAATATTAAGTAATATTATAGTTAGTGTTTATTTAAGCAAAATGCCCTTATTCAGCAATAAATTCACCCCAAAAACGATTCCCGTAAGAAAACATGATACTTCTGTTATAAAAAACGAGTTGGGTAGTGATTATGCATCAAGAGAATTATCCATAGATATTGCACCTCTCAAGTTGAAATTAGGTGATATTGAATTATCTTTTGAGGAAGGACAATGGATGCCGGGTTAGTACTTTAAGTTGTATGCGTTATGTTTAACAGCAAATTTATTTATTTTAGTAATAAAAACTGTTTTTATTACTATAAAAAATATGGTGACTACGGTGTTTTGTTCATGGCTAATAATTAAACTCGAATTTAAAAATATTGATGTTTACTTTTTCAAATAGCATCAGGTAGGGCGGGCGCCGCACATAAAGAAAATGTACGCCTCAAAAAAGAATTAGAACAACTCGAGGAAGAAAATAATATGTTGCGTTTAAAATTTGAAATTTTACTAGACATGATGACAGATAAAACGGTAGAAGCTGAACAGCAGGAAATGCAAAGAGCCCAAAGTTTAGGCTCTTTAAAATCAAAGACGAAAAAACAGAAATGGTAATTTTATTTATAAACTTCCATATATTATTGTAGTGAATATTTATTATATAAAGATATTTTTACTATCATATTATGTACATTATATTGTTAAGTATAAAAATTTAATTACATTACATTTTGCCATTGAGTACCGTATATTGTAATTCAACGATATAAAAATAGTTTAAAAAATGCTTCTTTTATACAATTATCTTGTTAGCACTTTCTGTAAAAAACATTAGAAAAAGCTTAAATTAAAATAAATATCTTTTCGAACTTAGTCGCGATTTTATACTTATTGTTAAGGAAGAGCCTAAAGTTTTTATTATCACAAAGATTATTACATAATATCAAGTATGTAGTCTGTAATAGACGTCGGGAACAAAAACTGAAATAAAAACGCGACAAAATTCGAAAAGATTCATTCATTGTTTGGGCAGTTGTTTCTAAAGTGCCCCGGCTGATGGCACGCGCTGCACTTGCGTGCCCCGCGGGTACCGGACCCGCTGCCACTTGAGCCCCGACCTCTGCCCCTGCCTCTGTTATTTGCTAACTGTTCTCCTGTATAGAAATATATTGAATGAATTAAATTATGTTATTATAAACATTTTAATTACCTTTATTAGTTACTTATTAATATAAGATGTTCTTCTATTATAATAATAATTATGATATATCAATTAGCATATTTTAATAATTAATTTTCTTTACAATTATCTAATATACAATATATATGTTTAAATACATAGCAACATATTATATGTATGGCAGAGATAATTTAAAATTAATAAAAAATAATTATTTTCTTCTTTTAACTTATTGTAAAGGACCTGAATTTGTAGTTTCGTCAGCCCATTGGAAGAAATTGCAACGACGATTGTCTTTAGAACAACAGTAGAATAGACGGCCTTTGTTTGGTCCCTCTTTTTGCACTGTCTTTCTGTAACAAATTATAATAAATTTAAACTACATAAATGCAAAATTCGTCTACACATTGATATACAAAAACAAAATAAACTAGCATCTCAAAAGTGTGCCCTCAAAAAAAATTGAAATGAGGCTTATTTCAAATCTCCTTTGTTAATTGCTTTTTGGATCATAAAATTAAAACGCACGTTTTCGTTTAAAAATAGTACTTTATGTGGTGTGCGTAAGTTCGATTCTGACAATTAGATCCAGTTTTGAATCTTATTTTTTTTTTTATTTTACATCACAAGTCGACGCTACTTCAAAAAGTGAATAAGTGAGAAGTGAAGAAGATATTTGTTAGGAAATGTGTCGATACACAAACTTTATTTTATGACATTACATATTAAAACGTAGACATGTTTTAATACATTAATGCCTTTAAAGTAATCTTTGTATTAAAAAAAAATTGAACATACTTTGAAAATAGGTGAATAGCAGTCTATTGCAATTTAATTAAAAAAAATCCCATGCAATTTCTATTAAAAAATCCTTAATATCATTAAATGGACTATCAATCTTACTTGACACTGGCCCAGCCGCAGTTGCACTCCACTTCTACCCCTCGCGTAGAGAAAGGAACGGTAAAACTCCTTCCAACACTATCTCCGCTTGAACTTGATGGTGTTTCATTGGTGTTTTGTAACGAATCTACTGGGGGACCCCATTGGAAAAAGTCGCACACATTCGCTTGACATTTATAGAACTTTCTTCCTAAAATACAATTTGTTTAAATAAGAAGTAAAAATGATGTTTCTGATATTTAATTTACATAATTCATTTTATATATTCCAATTTTTATGTATAAATAATGGTTAATATCATAAGACGCTCTATCAAACAAATATAACAAACACACAAACAAAACTTTGGCAAAAATAATAGTAGTCCTATATAAAGTTTAAAAATATGAATAAAACAAAACATTACCAAATAATCATACCAATAATGAAGATTTATAAAATAAACTAGTGACTCACCCTCGCTCGGGTTCGTCCTTATTTACGTTTTAATGGTTAGTATGGAATAGATAGACTATATATTACATGATATACAGCCTTATAACCTTCCTCAATAAGCGGGCTTTCTAATGCAAAAAGATTTTTCCATATCAGATTAGCACTTCCAAAGATTAGTGCATTCAAAAAAAACAAACAAACTCTTTATAATATTAGTATAGATAATATCTCTTACAGTGATTTTAAAAGAAAAAATGAAAAGTTACCAGCATTTTCGTTCTGCTTCCTAGATGTGTACTGTGCTGTGGGCTGCCCACATTTGCACACAATTGTGTTATCGCCTACATTGAGAGCTGTTGCGTTGCGAGTTGAGTTCCCTGTACTTGCATCACTAACAAAACCGGAAGAGTCTGTGCTGTCATTGCGTATTATTCGGTTATTTGTTCTTTCATTGGTGTGAGAGTTTGTTCTGGTATATGGTGGGTTGTTTGTACGAGCGTTCATCGGTGGGTTTGTATGTGGGTTCATCGGAAGGTTTGCACGAGGGTTCATCGGAGGGCTCGACGAAGGGTTTGTTGAAGGGTTCATGTGAGAGTTCACAGGTGTCCGGTGTACACCGAGCACATCGTTGAGCGTTGTGTCGCAGCCGCCGATGCAGCCGGTGTAAGGAGGCGGGTATAAATGACTTATCGAGTTGTTACTCCATTCGAACTTCAGATTCTTGTTGTTTGGACCACACTGAAAGTAAGTTGTTTATTAGAAACTTTAATTTATCTATAAAAAAAATGGCGTTTTTTATGGATTTGCATATTTAATTCGATTTTTACAAGAAGATTCATATTATTTATTTTGGTGAAGTTTATAAAAATATTTATTTTTAAATATTTGTCGAGCTTACTTTCCTTTTTCAATGCGTTATTGGATTATTACGATTTCGATATAAATTAAAAAGCTTCAACTTAACAATATTATAAAAAAAAAAATTACCAACCACTGCACACGAGTTTGGTAACACTTCAATATTTTTTACAATTGAATTTAACCAGAAGGCTTTCTTGCACTGTGGGTACGACACGCAGCCAATGTAGAATTCATTTTCGTTACTCTTCTTTCGCCTCAAATACATATCTGATCCACACATTGGACATTTTGTTACTGAAAACAAGAGAATTTTTTATTATTTTCTTTAAATTCTTTTGACGACACGTTTGGCTCAGTTTGTTGTGACCCTACTTGCTGTGCCAGCGGTCGCGGGTTCGAGTCCCGCTGGGGGCATTCATTTGTGTGATGAACACGAATGTTTGTACTCCAGTCATAGGTGTTTATAATTATAATATGTATGTATTTAAAGTTATATGGGTGTAGTGTATCAACTATCTTTTTTTTTTAACGTTGGGAAATGCTTTTACGCACGAAGTGTGGGACTCACCGGCGAAGCCAGTACTACCCACTAAAACCCAACAAAACCTTCCCCCGTCTTAATGGGGCATCGCAGGATCGCATACGCATTTAACTACGACGCCCCGACGGCAGGTCTGCCGAAGCAGACCACAACAACCACGGGGTTGCTCCACGGTCCACTCTGCTATCAAAGAAGTACCAGGAGCAACCCGCATGGTACACCGCCCTCCGAAGAGGGCCACCTCCCAACGCCCACTGAGGCGGGCCAACTCCCAGTGCGCTTCTTGGCTTCGAGCCCGACTGTATTGCCGGGCACTACTGAGCCCCCCCACCACGACAAAGTGAACGCACGTTGAGGGGGAGTGTATCAACTATCTGGTATCCACAACACAAGCCTCGTAGCTTACCATGGAACTAGATGATGCTGTGTGTTAATGTCCCAATATATTTATTTACATATAAAAACATTGATACCTAACAAATATCTCTTCAAAAAGTGGCGTCGTAATATGACGTTAAGTCAAACAAAAGAATAAAATAAAAAAAACGAATGTTCAAATTGTCTAAACACAAATTAGAACTTACGCAAACCACATAAACTACTTCTTTAAACGAAACAACGTGCTTCTTAATTTTGTCATCCGAAAAGCAAGGAACAAAAGAGATTTGGAAAAAAGCGCATAATTTCGTATTGTGCGCTTCTTTTTGAAGACACTTTTGAGATGCCAATTGCGTATCTTGAGTTTTCGTATAACAATGAACACAGGTTTGCTGAATATTTGATGTTTTTATATTGCTTTAGACATGAGATTACATGACTCATTCAAGTTGTATTAGACATTAAAACGTACAACAAAATATTTAGTTGCCAAGTATAATGGGATTCTGTTACTAGATATTTAGCGATTCACGTTTATAATAAAATATCTTTAGATGTTTAACTAAGTAAAAATTGATAACATGAAATACAGATAAAGAAATCTAAAAACCGAAATTATCTTAAGTGTCTTTGTATAGTATCCCCTTGAAGTAAATTTATGTATATGTAGATAAATAAAATTGAAGTGTCTGTTTGTAATGTCAAAATAACAGTTTTTTACTTAATGCATATGAAATTATATACAGTATTTATAAGAAAAACACAATTTTTAAAATTTTTGTCTGTCTGTCTATTCCGGCAAATCTCCAAAACGTCTGGACTAATTTTGATGGGATTTTCACTGGTAGATAGCTGATATTATAAGAAGTTACTTAGGCTACTTTTAGTTTAGAAAAAGAATTAATATAAATACTTGGGGACGCACCCGAGCGAATCTAGGGTAAATCGCGAGTTAAAACCATATAAATATCATATTGTAACCCCATTCCAATTTGATTATATGCACAAATTTATATATATATATATATATATATATATATATATATATATATATATATGTATAGAATAAATAAGAAATAGAATAAGAATTAAAATTTTAAATCTCACTATATATTTTGTCTTCATTAAAAGCTTGTCATGCATCTTTACCTGGAGTGGAACTGCGGAAAGTGTTGTTAGCAGTAGGCGTGTATGCTGCAGGAGTTACGTTCAATGTTTGAGCCAGAGCATCGTCCAGTTGTTCCGCCTCAGCTTGCAGTTTCATGTACTTATTCTTATAAATATCTATCTGAAAATATTAAAACGAATTTTGTTACTGAGTTCAAAATTTATAAATAATCAGAAGAACCCGCGGCTTCGCTCGCGCTAAAACTGCAAAAAAAAAACTCTGAAAAGGTAGTTTCATACAAACTTTCATCCCCTATTTTACCCCCTTATACGATGAATTTCGAAAAATGCTAAAACACGTATTTATTTAATTTTATTGAATAGCAATAATACCCAGTTTCAAATAATTCTGATCATAATTTTTTTTTGAACTGTATTATAACGTGTATTCCCGTGGGAATTAGATAATTTCCCGTGGTAATCTTAGACTACTTTTATTTAATAAAATAAATAGGGTTCCGCGCAAAAATTTAACCTTTCTTTATTAATTTAAAGCTTATCTAGGGAAGTCACTAGTAATTATTATTAGTATAGAATGTAGATAGTTAAATGTTTATAATCACGAATATAATAGTCCAGGAGGAATCGGCGCATGAGTACCGAAAACTATTTCACCTCAATTTTTTTATGCGATCCTCTTCAAATTGCCCTACTGATGATATAAATGCATTTTGCCATGGGGCAACCCCGTGCCATATTGTTTAAGTTTAAACAATTGCAAAGAATTGTTATTTTTTAGCCGCACATTTTTTTTATATTCTTTATTGAAATACAAATAAAAAAGGTCCTATGACTTTTCGCGATAAGGTTAATATTTTTAGTTATTAATTTTTAAAGGTTAGAAAAATCTCAAATTTGGGTACTTTTGACCCATGAAAAATATATTAAAAAAATGTATAAATAATATATATTTTTTTAATTCTTTATACAATAGTTAATAATATTCCTAATAGAGATTTAAGAAAATTTCATTGTTTATACCTGTTTTTTAATTGATAATTTCGCGCGCTCACAAGTATGCGTCACTTACCTTTAAGTATCGCCGTCTCTATATCTATCATCCACCAGTCTCATACTTTTCAATATGAAAAAATTTTTTTTGCCTGACACACAGTGGACAGATTCCTTTCGAGTGCAACTAACGACTCACCCTCGTTTCGCTTGGGTTCGTCCCTGGGTACGTTTTAATTTTTTTGAGCCTAATTCTTTTCCTAAAATAAAAGTAGCTTATGTTACTCCCTATAACATCAGCTATCTTCCAGTGAGTCTCGTCAAAATCAGTCCAACCGTTTCAGAGATTATCCGGAACAAACAGACAGACCGACAAAAAATTAAAAAAATGTGTTTTTCTTATAAGTACCGTATATAGTAAAACGCTGTTATTTCGACATTACAAACAGAAACTCCAATTTTATCTGTATAGATATAGATAAAGAAAACAAGTATACCTGTTTCCTGAGCACGTCGGCGGGGCGCTCGCTGCCGTCGCAGAGGGCGCGCAGGGCGGCCTCGAGGCCGGCGCGCAGCTCGGGGCTCGCCAGCTGCAGGCGCATGCGCTGGTAGCCGCGCACCAGCCCCATGCCCAGCACGCCCGGCACGAAGTGCTCGCCCGCCAGCGCCACGTACTGCCGCGACTTGATCGTCTCGATGTGCTCCGCGTGCGTCGCGTCTGTGCCTGCGCATCGTCCGATATACATATCATGTACTAGCGTTTTTCCGTGGCCGCGTATTTCATTTTTTATCTATTGCTTTATCTGTATTAATATTATAAATGTGAAAGTTTGTGAGTATGTATGGATGCTTGTTACTCTTTCACGCCAGAACGGCTGAACGGATCTGAATGAAATTTGGCACAGAGATAATTTATAGTATGGAATAACACATAGGCTACTTTTTATCCCGGAAAAATGTACGGTTTCCGTGGAATAGGTTTGTTTTTGTTTTCCTAGAGATGAACCCGAAGCGTGGGTGAGCCGCTAGTATTTTTATAAATTACTAGCGGCTTACTCTCACTTCACTCGAGTATGTCTCTAAGAATGAATGATTTAGCAAAAAGGAGTAAAATACAAAAAAAAAACTTTTCTTTTTGGGCCAGGAAGCTTCACACGTTTATACAGAACTCATCGGTTTCGTTACCATCATGAGTGGTTAAGGCATTAAGTACAAGCAAACAAAGAACATTCATTTACTTTTTTTTATTTACTGTTATACATTTACTATATTATACATTTCCTTTTACTTATATAGATGCGTCATTCTAATGCTATGTTACTGTAAATTTTAACCAAAATCCGTTCAATAGTTCCTGCGTCAAATAGTGATGATGTTCTCCCGACCGATTCCGGCCACGGCGGCCAATCTCATTGAGACTAGCCAACTGCGCAGGAGATATTATAGTGCACAAGTGTACGCGCAGACACAAGTGCACTCTCTATTCCTATCACTCTCATATTCCGGTGGGACGACCACTCGACACGACCGGTGAGAGTTAAGGCGCAGGACCGACGGCTTTACGTGCTCTCCGAGGCACGGGGGTGAAACACCGCCAACTTCCCAACTCCGGGCTGTTACTGAGGCTTACTTATACAGAAAGACAATAACTAAACTTGGCCCGACCCGGGACTCGAACCCAGGACCTCCGGGTGTGCAGTCGTACATGCTAGCCACTACACCACGGAGGCAGTTATAACAAATAGTAACAAACATACATCCATACATTCTGACATACTCTTGTCATATGTTCACATATGTAACAAATTATTTTAAAATGCTTAAACAGATTTTGTTATTACCAATGCCGTGTTTCTCCATGAGTGCAATGAGATCTGCTTCTGTGAGAAGATTTGGCGGTGACGTTTTGCCTTGCACCATGTCGATGCTTGTGGGGTCGAATATTTGACCAGACTGCAAAAATATATTTTATATGAAAAAATTTTTTTTGTAAAAAACATACAATGACATATGAAATGATCACCTTCATGTTGTGTTCGTGTATTAACCTTTTCAAATATTTTTTTGATTATAATCACAGTGAATTTTAGATATTTCCATACTAGCATTTTAGCAGATCAATTAAATTATTAAGAATGTGTGTCACTTGTTTAAAAATAAGCAAACTATTGTCTATGCATATGATATATTTTTTTATTTCATTGCCAGTAAAAATGAGAGATTCAATAGATCTAGTCATTTTAATTTTTTCACTATCCAATGAATTATATACATACTAAGTAATAAATAGATTAAAATATTAACATACGTAATACATAACAAAAACAAACCTGATACACATGTATCTCCTTAGACGACCACTTGTCATACGGATACACTTCCAAGTAATTCCTAGCAATGATCATGAGGCCGTTGGCGCTGAATTTCTCATTAGCGATCTCGATAGTGACCGTAGTCTCTTGACCCTCTGCGTTCTTAGAACAACACGCCAGGAACGATCTCACTATCAGCTCGTACACACGTTTCTCGTTGTCGGATAGATCTACAAATAATATCAGCAAGACTAGTATTACTACATTTTTTTTTAATTTTTATTAAAATGAGTAGTAGTGAGTAGGAGTAAATATATTGGTATATAACATACATACATATGTATATTAGGGTGGAGCGAAAAAAAAAATTTTTTTTCTTAGCTTGGGAGTAGAATTTGTAGCTTATAAAAACAATTTTTTTCAAATAAAAAAAAAGTTTTTTTTTACTTAATTTCTTGAGGTGGCCCACTGTCTTTCTAAATAATTAATTTAAATTTTTGGTTTGAACGAAATTTCACACGAATATAGTCACTTTCTATCCAACTTTCACTATAATATTGCAATTATTGCAATTTTAATAAAAGTAGAAAAAATAACATGTTACTTTTTTGTCTTATAGTGAAAGTGGAGTAGAAAATGACTATATTCGTCAATTCTTGAATATTTTCAAAGATGACCACGTGAAAAAAAAATCATTCAAACCAAAAATTTTAATTAATAATTATTTATTTTAAAAATCAGTGGGCCACCTCAAAATGTTGAGTAAAAAAATTGTATTTTATTTCAAAAAAATAGTTTTTTGATAAGCTACAAATTCTACCCCAAAGCTAAGAAAAAAAAAATTTTTTTCGCTCCACACTAATGTATATTACAAAGGGCATCACATCACGAAAACATTGGTAAATCACTAGTAAGATTATAAGCACTCACTGTCAGCATATTTGGTGGGATGTATGGGCGGATGTGCGCCATCGTTCTTAGTGCCTTTCCGCGGGGAAGGCCCGTCGGCGAGCACACGCGCCGCGAAGGGTCCCCACTGCGGGTCGCTGGTCTGCAACGACACCAGCTGGCCCAAGTTGATCTCCTTGGGAAACTCCGTGGTCTCGGTACGCGGGTAGCTAATGAAACCCGAAGTATATAGCTTCTCTGCTATCCTCATTGTTTCTTTGGCGTTGATTTTTAGTTTTGTGGATGCTAGCTTTTCAAGTTGCTGGAATTTTGTTCGTTTAATTATAAGTTGACTTGAAGTTACAAAATTCATTTTGCTCAATTTACAAGTATTCCAAACTAAACAGCTATTAATAAATATATAAGATGAATGAAATAAGAACATAGAAAAAATATAATCAAATTAATAGTACTGGCATATTTTTGTACAAATACATTGTACAACCAGAAAACAAGTTAAAAAATAAAAACCGACTTCAAACAAAAGCACTAAAAAGTAAAAAATAACTGATTGGTAGTTTTCATTTACTATACATACCTAATCAAATATTTTCGAAGTCGGTGTGCTCTGCTTTATATGGGCTGGCACCGATTTCGAAAAAATTTGATTAGGTATGTATTTAATAGGAAGCTTTAATTACTTAGCTAAAGCACACCGACTTCGAAAATATTTGATTAGGTATGTATAGTAAATGAAAACTACCAATCAGTTATTTTTTACTTTTTAGTGCTTTTGTTTGAAGTCGGTTTTTATTTTTTTGTTAAAAAGTTTTTATTTTTCCCTTTTTAGTGTAGACAGTAGTAGCAAAGTAAGGATTCTAACGTGTTAGGCTTGTCAAATCAAACAAAATAAGCCCAAACTCAAAGTATCTACTATTAGCCGTTGAAGAGTTCCACCTAACCACCTTCTGGCCTTGCCAACAGATCAGGTCAACAACACTGAACCACTGTACTATCAACGGAAATAGAAATACTTGCAAAGTTTCAAGTCAATATGACAATTAGAAGTAGGTTAAATTCATCATTCGTTGTTTTTCCACCCTTAGGGGTGGTATTTTTTTTTGAAATTTAAATGGGACCAATCTGAAAGTATACCCTTTCAAACAAAACAAAAATTGTCCAAATCGGTTAATAAATGACGGAGTTCTGAGGTAACAAACATAAAAAAAAAACAGTCGAATTGAGAACCTCCTCCTTTTTGAAGTCGGTTGACAAGTCACATTCAGCAATTTTCTGATGAATTCAACTTCTAATCTTACATTCATCTTACCTTTTAGTGAATATTAAAAATACTTTGTGTCAAAATCATACTTACTATTGTATCTAAAGGCAACGGTCTAAATTTACTCTTGGGTTTAGTTATAACATTGACGACTTTAGCTTGGCGGTTTTCTAAGCACATATTATGAAATATTTGACATGCGTCCTGATCAAATAGTCTCACTCGGTCCCATACAAAGTCTACACTTAAGTTATTTAGTGTATGATTAACTGCAAATTAAGCAATACAATGTTAAAAAAATACTTCAAAAAATAGCTGCCTACGTCTTCTACCTTCTCTGATAGCAGAGTGGACCGTGGAGCAACCCCATGGTTGTTGTAGTCTGCTTCGGCAGACCTACCGTCGGGGCGTCGTAGTTGAATGTGTAAGCGATCTACGTCACCCCATTAAGACGGGTTTTTGTGGATAGTACTGGCTTTTCAAGCCGGTGAGTCCCACAAACCCACCAGTATATCTACAGTTGGTATGCGTAAATGCATTTCCCAACATTAAAAAAAAGGTATGTTTTACCAGTTACTATGGAATAGGCAGACTATGTATAGGAACAGAAAAGTAGGTAAGTACTTAAAACAATTAAAAAAAATTATATCCCTTACTTGAGAAATGTCTCAAGCTATCTCTTTAACTTTCATTTAAATTTGTTCAGCAGATTAAGCTTGAAAACGTAACAGATAGTTAATTTCTCATTTATAGTATTAGTATGGATTTTAAGGAAAACTTTTGACAAATTTTTGGCATATAAAACATCATCTTCTATGATTGAGGATTAATATTTAAAATGAGTTTAAATAATTATTTTTCATTTTAAAAGAAATTATGGAAAATCAAATTACAGTATATCAGCAGTTATCTGTTGATAGTGGTCTGATTCCAGATTCATTCTTTATATACCTTTTATTTTCCAAAACGGCTCCTCTATAAAATCATTTATTTCATTATATCTTTCTACAACAAATCCTAATGTGGGAATCTGGCAAGAACCATAGCTTACTACTCTTCTGTCAAGGACTGATGGAAAAACTTTTTGTAGTCTCATGGTTTGAAATCTTGTAAATGATGCACCTAGAAATTAATAAAAATATAAAATATAAAAGTACAGTCTATATTGGTAAAGTTGAAAAAAACCTTTCAGTTTTTTTTCCTACCAATAGTGGGGGATTTACTATAGATGTCTTGGGTCGGGGCTAGAAGGTCCCAAATAAGCAGATTAATTTTGAAAACCTTCCATAATAGTTATCTTTTTTTTGATTTAATAAAAACCATTCACAATCACAGTGAATATACGATTAAATAAGGAATTAAAGTGTTTGTGCTATTATTATTACCTATCCTTAAATCTAATTCTTGCCTGACATCCACAGCATCACTGATGTTTTTGTTAGGTTGTTCTAAATTATGAAGTGCTCTGGTCACTGACACAGCTGTGATTTCTGAGAACTTTGCTCTGTATATTTGAAGGTTAGGTTTAATTTTTTTACAAACATCAATGATCTCAAATCCTATATTCTCTCCTTCTCTATCACAATCAGTCCATATGATAAGGCCATTACAGGTTTTTACTTCATTTTCTAGTGTTCTCTGGAAAGATGAACATACATTTAAATATTCAAAAGCTTTTTTCTTCATAAGGTATTTTGTTGCACTACATTACTTTTAAAAATAATTATCTATTTTTATCACTAGCAGCTATCCCACAGGAACCAACACACCACATGATAAAAATTAAAAAGTAGCTTATGTGTTATTTCAGACTATAATCTATGTCTGTGGCAAATTTCATCCAGATCCATTCAGCCGTTCTGACATGAAAGAGTAACAAACATCCATCCATCCACTCACAAACCTTCACATATATAATATTAGTATAGATCTCATCATTTTATAAATACCTAATTAATACTTTCTTAGATTTACGCGAATATTTGACATTTTAAATAAAACTATCTTTTCGGATTTTGTCGCGGATTTATTTGGATTTTTGTTTCCCGACGTTTCGAATGCTTTACAGCATCCATGGTCACGGGAGAGACTGAGGAGTGAGGTGTTACATGTCTTGAATGTATAGTTGTTACAGACAGCCTACCCACAATTAACAAAATGAAAATTGCACCAATTACATTACAATATTTTTTAACTTTAAACATTTTTATAATTTTAATTATAATTGAATATGGAAAATTATTTATTTAATTTTTGCTATTATTTTTATAATTATTACAATTTTAAAATATTAATTAGTACTCTATATTTAGTGTTGCCATTATTATATTTATAACCATAAAGAAAAATATAAAATATAGTATTAATTATTTAAGCCATATAATTGTTCTATGTGTAATTTAAAAAGTTTAAATTAATTAAGGATAATAATTTTAATTTAGTTTGCTATTATTTAAAACAACTTACTAAGCAACACTATTAATATATACTTTTACAAATTAATTAAATAAATAATTTTCCATATTCAATTATAATTAAAATTATAAAAATGTTTAAAGTTAAAAAATATTGTAATGTAATTGAAGCAATTTTCATTTTGTTAATTGTGGGTAGGCTGTCTGTAACAACTATACATTCAAGACATGTAACACCTCACTCCTCAGTCTCTCCCGTGACCATGGATGCTGTAAAGCATTCGAAACGTCGGGAAACTAAAATCCAAATAAATCCGCGACAAAATCCGAAAAGATAGTTTTATTTAAAATACCTAATTTTGAGATCTATTAAGAAATCTATTTGTAAAATTATCTGAACTTGAAAGTATTATACCTTTATATTCTTCTTATCATCAGGACAATCTTTAATGACTTGTGCATCAAAAAGAGTCAAGGGATCACAATTATTCCACTGAAATTCAGGTGGGAACTTGTACTCCAATAAGTGTCCAGATACTGATGTCATCACCATAAGAAACCTTTGTTGCATGAATTCTGCTTCAAATTCATATATTTTATTATACTTTGAAAATCCTTCCCTCTAAATCAAAATAAAAAAATATATTGATTTGTACAGACATAGAATTCAAAAAATAGGCTTTCTAAATTATGTATTTATACATTTTGATGCCTTATACTTTAGAAAAACTATTTTTTAATTATATAAAATACTTACATTACATAAAAGTCAAAATAGATTGTTTTCTACTTTTGTATCTTGTGTTGTTCTTATAAAAACTAAATGTTACTACAGGATATTAAAAACAGAACCATAATAAATTACTTAATTATTTAGATGGCATACAATATAAATTTTCAATGTGATAACAACATTATAAACTACTCCAAGAGCAACATATACAAGAATGAATACTATAGTTTAAGTAGATCGATCTGGACTTTTTAATATTATTTTAAGTAGAAAAATAATAAAACCTAAAATTTGTTTTAAGTAATATATTCAGAAGTGGTGATCCAATTAAAACGATTGCCAAGTTGAACTGTTCGATAGTAGAAATTGATAAATGTTTGAAATTACATAAAATAATTTGTTTTTAAGGTGGTGGCGGCCGGTGAATGTTACAACAATACATCTTAAAACTTACTCTTCTTGCAGTTCCTCTGGATAGATGTAGAGCAATATTCTTGGCGGCATCATTTTTTTCAGCTACATTTAAGAATTTACTTTTAAACATTTTTTGATATAACAATATACATGTGTTTTTGTTTGTAAATAAACGAAAATAATTATTTTGTTTAGGAATCAGCACATTTTGCAATATAAATGTCATATTTCAACTGTGAAAACCATTTTCTTCTACTATTTAGAGTTATTTATAAGTAATTTATTAATTCACAGAGATATTGCATTATATGTACTAATCTCATGATAGCAAATTCATCAGTGCCGAACAATCGGTAGTAATTAAAATTTTATAATTAAAACCAGGAACAGCAAGATTAAAAGTTAAAACTATTTTGTATTTTATTTGTGTGACAGGTGAGTGCAGGCGGCGCCAGGCAGTAAAGGCATGGATGACAAATAAAAAGTAAAGGCCATAGATAATGGTTGACACTTGACATATAGAGCAACAAACAGATAACTATCGCGCTAACTCTCTTTCACTTTAGTCTATCTTTGCCATGGTAACCGTTGTTATTGTCTGGCAAATGACATATAATATTATATTCTTTCCTTCTTTTCTTTCCATTGCGGCCATTTTTATTTATTTATTTATTTATGTACCATAAAATATACGTTATACAAGATAAAATAACAAAATGTTGACAAAGGATACCTTATCTCTTTAAGAGATTTCTTCCAGAAACCCTTCAGAAGTGAGAAAATAAGTTAATATAGTGCGGGGTAGGTACAGTACAGCATTTTACATAGGTGAGAGGTATTTTATCATGCACAGAAAAAAAAATTAGCTTTAATTTGATATATAAATGATGAATATACGCCATGAACGTATAAATGTAACAAAAACACTTTTAATGACTCGCAACCACTTTTGCGGCTACTTTTACATAGGCAGACGTACTTTATCAGGTACAGAAAAAATTGCTTTAATTTGATATATAAATGATGCATGTACGCTATGTACGCATAAACATACCAAAATATGACCCGCTTATACTTGGCTGCGAAGAGGTTGCGACCAAATGCGCAACGGCAGCTATTATTTTTCAAGATCTCTACGTATAGTTCTGTGAAGTGGAGTATAATTCATTGTAATAACAAATGCATCGTTTTTATCCCAAAAAGTCAACTATTATTTAGTTAATTAAACATACTAGCGGGCACATTTGAATAGGCACTCCGGTCAAAACATATTGTCCCTTTTATTATTGTATATGTATAAAAAATTGATTTCGATTAAATACGCAATGAACGTAGTAATCTTGCAGTGGGATCTCGATCCAATATATAAACTCCTACCACAAACACGTGTCACGATCCGGGCTAGTGTCGCCTGTCGGTTTTAGAATACAGATCAAAAGAAGCTTGCGGCAAGCGCTTGTGGCGTATTCAGACGTTGGTGCGTGTTTAGTGTCGCTCTCGCTCACGAGATCATGATGATGATGTTCTCCTAGCCGATTCCGGCTACGGTGGCCAATCTCATTGAGGTTAGCCAACTGCGCAGGAGATATTATAGTGCTCTAGTGTACGCGCAGACACAAGTGCACTCTCTATTCCTATCACTCTCATACTCCGGTGGGATGACCACTCGACACGACCGGTGAGAGTTAAGGCGCAGGACCGACGGCTTTACGTGCTCTCCGAGGCACAGGGGTGAAACACCGCCAACTTCCCAACTTCGGGCTGTTACTGAGACTTACTATACAGAAAGACTCAATAACTAGACTTGGCCCGACCCGGGACTCGAACCCAGGACCTCCGGGTGTGCAGCCGTACATGCTAGCCACTACACCACCGAAATCATAATGTCTATTTCAATAAGATTTTACAAAAAATATTTAATGTACAAACTCAGTTTAGTTACAATTTTGTTCTATGTCTAGTTAAAACTATGTCAAGTCAAACGCAATAGTCGACACAACTTCAACGTCCACGTCTGCACAGCTTGCCTATCCGGAACCTCCCTAGAGTAAAAATGTTCCTTGTCCGGAACACACTAATGCACTCGCATTTCACAAGGACAAGCGCGTAAATGGCATCAAGCGTTTGTAAAGGCTCGGAGCTTAATGTAGATGTTTGCCAAGCCTCGGTAAACGTGTAATTGTAGCATAAGAATTTTGTAGAAGTCGTATAAATCACACTTCACGACAATGTAGAGATGTATTTATAAGTCGGCGAAAATCGGCAGCGTGTACTCTAAGCATGATGATGATTTATTAAGCCGTACAAATTTGAAATTACAATGCGTCTGGTCAATACCATAGATGTTAATACTCAATGTCAATTGTGAAATGTCAAATTTGTCAATAGCCATAAAATTGTTAATCTGTTAACGCAACTATAAGCCATTTAAAAAAAAAGTATTAATCATTAACATAGAGTATATTGCTACATATATAAAATCATTAATCAGCAGTGTTTATTTGTATATAGTTTTGTGTTTATTTTAAGATCAGGTCAGAATTCTTTGTAAATATTTTTTAGAATGCACACATTGCAACAAGTATATAAAGCATATAGAGATTTAAATTTTGCTAGAATGTGTTTTCTTGTAAATTGTTTGAAAAGGTTTAAGAGTTCACAACAATGGTTAAGTCGTCAAAGGGCAGATCCTTATGTTGAAAAGGCTAAAATACATAATTATAGGTATGCTACTTACTACTTAGTTACAGTTTTATTCTATTATATTTCATGCATATCACGAATATACTTATAGTTTTAACATAATACATCATTTATAAATTACAGATGTCGTAGCGCCTTTAAACTACTTGAAATGAATGAAAAGGCTAATATCCTACATCCTGGACAAACTGTTATTGATCTTGGTGCCTGTCCAGGCTCTTGGACGCAAGTGGCTGTGCAAAAGACCAATGCCGATGGATCTGACTCATCCAAACCCAAAGGAACAGTTTTGTCTATAGACAAATTACAAATATATCCTATTCAGGTAATTTTATACTACTCTTTTGATGCTTAATACTAGTTGATTGTTTACAATACACCAATATATATCTATGTATTATTTTCAGGGAGCCACAATAATGAGCAATATGGATTTTTCAACAATCGAGGCACATGATAAAGTAATAGAAGTTTTAAATGGTAAGAAAGTGGATTTGGTTCTGTCAGATATGGCACCCAGTGCAACAGGAATAAGGGAATTAGATAAAGATAGAATTATAGGTCTTTGTTATATGGCTATTAGATTTGCAGCTCTTGTCACAAGAATAGATGGCAACTTATTATTTAAAGTATGGGATGGTAAAGAAGTGCCTATACTAGAAATGGATTTAGGGAGATTTTATAAAAGCATAAAGATCATGAAACCACAAGCCAGTAGATCAGATTCTTCAGAGAAGTTCATTCTTGCTCGAGGTTTTAGAGGTATTCAAAGGCCATTAGAAAATGGTCGCTGGGGATAAATTCATAAAATGCTCAACACTAAAATCATTTATACATAATATGATTTTATTTAAGATCCGCATTATATAAATATAATTCATAATAGTTTAATTTATATATAATTTAAAAGACAAAAAAAAGAAACTAATAATATTTTATTGACTATTGTAAATAATACAAAATGATTTAAATAAGTAGACATAGCAAACTGTAGTTGAAGTTAATTTTGTATTAAGAATTATCTACATATGTAATCAAGATACTAATCAATGTTATGCCTAGCCATCATATAAGTTTTCATTTATGTATATATGTGTATGTACTAAGTAAGATTGTTAAAAATAAATATATTTTGTTTCTGAATATAATATGAACAGTCTTCCAATAATAATATTAGAAATAATATTATGCAGGTAAGATAATTGGTAGTGGTCTTGTATAAAGACAATAGATAATAGGGTGAGATGAACTGATAATTTGACTTTGATATAGTAACATAATTTTACCATTCATTTTAAATGTTCTATAGGAAAATGTTTGTATTTAATTTTATTGATAAGACATTTTGATGTGAAACATCTATCTGCACGCCTTGGCAGTAAAACGGCGGCGTGACGCTCTGGACTCTTGTGTGTGCGCGCACGTATACTATACACGCTTAATTGTAAAACTCTCCATTAAAAAATACTTAAATAATATCTATTATATTTATGAATATATATTTTGTAATTATTATTATAATTCATAAGAAAAATAAGTTGAGTTTATTAACGAAACTCTATTTTATCTTTATTAATAATTAATATGGAGTAACCATATTTCGTTATAGGTTTCTATTAATTATAAACATAGATGTTTCACATCTGCCGAGCGTCCCGTGACGGCAATTTTTTTTGTTCTAGTGACGTATGAGAATATAAATGTGCAAATATCTAGTTGAAGATATTACCTAATATTTTAAATATATAAATTACTATCAACTCAATAAAAGTATATGTCTTTGAATTTATTTCTAGAGAAATTTAAGTAAATTTGATTTGTATGAGACAAAAATATAGTTACCCAGGTCAAGTAAAATAAAATGGACATTTATAAAATTAATTGTTTTATTTTCATAATTATTTTAGCATATTGAGGCATTTGCTTAATAGCTGTAGATCGAATTTTGTACAATAAAATATTCACAATGTTATACAAAATGAAAGCTCAAGTTAAATAAAAATAAATTCAATATACCACCTTAAAACCTTTTTAAAAAAATATCACAAGTAATTATTGTAAGATATACATCTGTATACATACATATAAGCATGAACTACTTAGCGCTAAAATTGTGGACGTAAGTTTATTAAAATGTAGAATAGAATAATAAAAAAATATCCATATTATTGTAAACATATAGTGTAATAATCTAACATCACCAAAAGAATATAATTCGTCCTGATGTAAGCTAGTGGAATTCTATAATATGTGGATAAAATTCACTACAATTTATGCGTTATACTTCCCCTATTTTGTGCATTGACACAACCAAATTATCAAAATTAAAATGATTCTTTAATTTTTAATGGCTGTACTAAGCAGCGGGTAGAACAAAGAAATCACATAACGTACACCTACATACATACATGTGTTACACGTAAATAATGTAGATTAAATAATTGGAACCTACGACGCGCTGCTGTCGTTTTTATATAAGTGTATAGATTCTATAATAATAGTCTATTCTGGTGATCGTAAGAGATGTTTTACATTGCATGTTGGCTATTTTCCTAAAATACAATAATACCAATAATAATAATATAGTATTCTATATATATAGGTATAGTATATATGTACCAAAAAGAAAATAATGTTTCTTTTGTTTTTGAGTATTTTAAAATAATTGTTATTACGTACTATAAATCAATATATTATCATTTATATCTTTATGAAAAGTCTAGATTTTCTCATAACTTGCATATACATATTTATATAATTTAATAAAAATCTAATCTTGGACATAGAATTTTACATTACGTTTCGAAAAATAATCAATTTTATTTTATGTTGAACAAAATTTGAATAATTCGGTGATACGCATAAGCTTAGTAACAGCCATGAAATTGCAATTGACTATATAGGGTTTAAACAAATTGTGTTCTTGTGCCATGGGACAGCTTGTTCAACTGTGCGGCGGACAGTAGGCTGGAGTGTGCTGCGTGGTCCAGCAGCAAGAGTCGCTCTCCTCGCTCGTCGTTAGCGAGAGACGCGCGGGCACATCTCCCTCCTCCGGTTTCTAACGCGAAACTACTCACCGCGCATATTGCGTAAATGAATGTGAGTACAAACAGGGCGCATCCAAAATCTGTTAATATAAAATGTTCAATTATTCACTTTATTTCGTAAGTTATTTTGTGTCTGTCCAGCTTGACTTACTGAGTCTCAGATTTCATACAAACTTCGAATTTCTTGGAATATGTGCAGTTCCTTTAAGTTTATTATGCAAAATACAAATTAAACTTTTGTACAATATACTTACGATAAAGATTATGTCCTCCGAAGAGATTAACAACACAAGGATAACCGTCTCCTATCACAATAGCCACTATTAGCAGCACGACAGCGACGCAAGCAGCCATGATCCAAGGCAACACATATTCTCTCTTATATTTCACAGCTCCATGGAGTAGTGAGATACAGCACATAAGATATATCGACGTCAGTATGGTGCTCGTGTACAGGAAGATCACTGTGACTAAAAATGTAATAGCACTGTCTTAATAATTGAAATTGAGCTCCTTTGGTAGACCCAGACTATCTTAATTTATAAGGATAAAATATAAGTAGATTTATATTATAAGTAAAGGCATTTCAAGAAATTATATTTAAAAACAAACCTGAGGCTAAATGTTGTGCTTTAGCGAATCTTAGTTGATTGTTGGTGCTCACTACGTCTCCTTCATGAAAGGTTAAATGTTCCCCATAAGCAATTTCGTAGAATCCCCGGCGCTCAGCATCGTCTTCCATGTCGTTATGAAGCATTGACAGCATTTCACCAACATGTGATATGCCGACGAGCAAAATTATAAGTACAAACGAAGATAACGCCTGCAAAAATATAAATAGCAATTAGTTTGGAAATAATGCAGATGGCAGAACACCATTATTTTTTGACGCATTACTTACAATTTGATGGACGGCAATAAGAATCGTGCCTTGTCGTAAATTAAAAACATACAAAAAATTATTTAGTCGAATCATCATTTTGTGAGACAGTTTACATTGCTTGTTTCTAACAAACATTTGTTTTATTTATAGCACTACGACATATCTGGTGAAAGTTGCAAACATTGTTTGGATAGACAGTATCTACTATAAGCGCGCATGTTATTTAATATCGATCTTTTTTTACCAAATGCGTTACGCGCATGTACTCGTATAAACCGCTAAGCAAGCTATTCATATCAGAATGCTTTTGGAAGGCAATTCGAAATCACCAATTTTATACTAGGTACATTCTTTCTAAATTTTCAAATAGCGGCCTATTTGGTAGAAATTATTTATAAAGTCACGGTTTGAATTTTCAGCATCTCGTGCTTAGATATTTTAAACTTTCAATGTTTCAGACGCTCTAAGAATTTTTTTAGCAGTCTATGCTTTTATAACAACCGAAGTTAACATGTCCGTGGTTAGGATTAAATAAATCTTAAAAAAATTATCTTTGGAAATTATTTAAGCTACATTAAGAGAATCTCTTTACTATAACTACGCCGTCGTTTTAAAATAGTATAGGTACTACGTTTTAATCTATTTTGGTATTGACGATTATTATAGTTTTCGTTTTGATACAAATCCAATAGACACACGGCGTGGCAGTCGTATATTTGAAGATTTTGCTACCTACTAAATATTCCTAAAATATTACATTGTAAATGCTTATGCTATTTTACATAAGTATCTTTTGCAAATCGCGAGTTCGATTCTGCACAAGACATAAAATAATCGTAAGATATGCTTTAATCAGTGACTGAGACAAAAAACAAAGCAAAAGTATGCATGTTGGATATGAAGAACATATATTATTTACTAGCGGCTCACCCTCGCTCCGCTTGGTTACGTCCTACGTCCCTACGTTTTAACGTTTAGTACCTATAGATTTCTAGTAATAAAGCAGTATATTCTAGACAAAAATTCTAATAACTATAGCCTCGGCCTTTGTATCGATAATAATGGCTATTTCAATAAGATTTTCCAAAAAATATTTAATGTACAGATTCGACTGTTAGAATTTTATTATATAAATAGGATTACACCCAATCTCGCAAGGAAATCAAAAGAAAAGTATATTATTAAATTAGTTTTATTTCACAACTTACTATAGTAGTGATAATGACTGTATTACCGGACTTTTAGCTGGTATAAGTATATTTGGATTACATAATAATATACTAAATATGGATCACATAATAAACACATGTTATCTAACGAAACATTAATTAATAATAATATATACAAAAGTTAATTTTAATTAATATATCAAAATTTTTATTCAATTCAATTTTTTGTTAATGGCTATAATCAAAGCGTGCTAGTTGAGCACAGATTACTTCGCCAATGTCACGTAGAACAAAGATTTTATATGCGAAGAATTAAAGGTATTTAGATTAAATTAGAAATGTAGTGGAGAGTGTCTGTACTAGTGGCGGCCTATTAAGACTTTGTCGAATTCAACGAGGGCTATCGTTTCTGGTGGCACCAGTTGGCACCACTTGCGAGTAAGGTCTTATAGCTGTCGTTAAAAAGTATTTGTTAGTGCACCAGGGCCATAAATTTAATATAATAATAAAAATATTGATTTTTCTTAGCTCTTTTTTTAAAGCAACAACATTTGTTGAGCCGTACCGTGTCCGCCATAATTAATCAGGAATGGCACAATGTTTACAATAATTATGAATAATTAGTGAAGATCCGCGATGAAAAGTTCGCAAATTGTTAACATTCATTTGACAGTTCTAGAGACCTCACTCTACACTAGCGCCCTTCGAGGCGAATTCAAGCGCGGTAGCCATCATTGCTTCATTGATATCAAATAGTATAATTATTATCCATTATTACTTAATAATTATTATAGATAAAAATATATTTTAAAAATATACTTTTTCTATCAAAAAACTATTTCAAAAGCTTTTCAAACGTGAAATAGAAAATATTAAATAAACGACTGATAATTTGGATTTAATTTTGAGATATTATGTTATGGAATATGAAAATGACATGTTACGAAATATGTTCGGATTTCAATTTTTTACAATTTCTATTTAGATTTCAACAATACTTGGTATACAAAAATTATAATACGTCGCCACAGAAATTGTATATGGCTATTTAAGTTGATCAAATGAAACTGTTAGATGAATCTTAATCTATTTTAGTGCTAAAACGTGAAATAATATAACAAAGAGTTACACGCAATGTTAATTAAGGGTTTAATAAGGAGTTTATATGTAAGTGCTATAAAGTAAGACGTATAATGCGCAATATATCATATTTACATCAACATTTCAGACACAGAGCTTTTATTGTACTCATTTAAATGATTATGAAACGAGTTAATATCGACTTATAAATTCTAATAATTTAAATTTCATTCAGTATAATAAGAGTAGTACAAATCAAGCCCTAGCAAGGTATTTGTATTATACATATTATATCGTAAACAAAATGTTAATGCGTAACATTACATATAATTAAGTAAATAGTATTGCAAGCACAGGAAATTTTTCATTATTCTAATTATCGTATAAAGAATCTCAAAAAAAAAAACAACCCGAACCGCCAATATATATAAATAAGTATATATACATACATTTGTTAGCAAATAACAAACAAAAATATGTATAAAAAATATCGGTCGTTAAGAATGTGTAATGTGCTAGAAGAGCAGCTGGCGCGAGTAATGCAACCACTACGAACAATCAATGACTCAAGTTACCTTCTAGGGACGGATTGAACCAAACATGTATTGTATGACACAGTTTATAGGTTCGATTTATATACAATCCATTACTAACAATCTATAAACATGCTAAGCAATGTAATGTTAAATGCAAAATAAACGATGTATTGTCGCGACAATTCACACACAACCGTATTATGTAAGGAATAACAAAAATAACTCACGTACGTTACGTTACACCTAATCATTGTGCAAATCGATAAATGTTCAGAAAATAGCCGATTCCACTTCGAGATAAGAATTTGGCAAAAAGTAGGTTTTCTTATAAGAAATATTTGTAAATGTAACTAAAATATTCAAATTTACGTCAGAACTATCCTTATTATAATGGACATTATGTGACTTATTACTATACTTCTATTTTTCTTAATGTATAAAATTGTACTTGCATAACAACTTAAGTTTTTTACTTTAATTAGGGTTTTTGAATATATCCTGAACGTGATATATATAAAAATCAAGTGAAACATTTGTATGTCTTTTTGTATTGAATATCAGACCTATATTGAAAAACGATATAAATAACTTATATGATGTAAAAACGACTTGAATTATGTGAGCTTTAAACATATAACGATTTTAATGATTATATTTGAAGTTTCTCACTATTATAATGAATGTACAATTATAAAGTACACTTTCATATGGCAAGGATATGTGACATGTGCAAACTACGGACAGACACTTTTCTATAGGCTTGTATTAAGTTTTTGAAGGCCTTTACTGTTTCTATCACCAGATTATAATAACATTAAAATTATAAATTATAAGTAGGCACAATATAGAAATTTTACGTGAATAAGTTGATAAGTCAAATAAGATTTCCAATTCCGCGCTTATACGTTGTGAATATATGTACATATATCCTAAATAAAACTTAATTAACGACAAAAAATAATCTTCCAAATAAATAAATAAACTCATAAAAATTGAATTAAAAATAATATAATTTCTTAAAAATTCAACAATATTGCTAACTTATCAACTTATTCACGCCGCCATTATTAGGTTAGTCTACGAATAGATGGACAATAGTCTAGTTGCCACTACAAAATATTCACATACGGTTATAATTAAATAACACTTATATTCACAAAATTCACAATACATAATGTTAAGTAACAATATCTTAGCCTAATCTTATTCTAATAACAAATCCGTTGTCAGTTACAGCCTGTATGTGGTAGGATTCTCATTTGGACATCACTGCGTTGATGCTTTCAAAGTGCTTGAATGGAATTGTATAGAACAATGGCCGTCAGAAAGTAAGGCTTTGTGAAGCATGATACAAATCATTTGTCGAATAGTTCATAAAAAGATGTTGCGTGCACAATTATTTCATATAATCAAAACATGCATGATTTTTTTTTACACAAACCTATTGTGTGTTTAACACATTTTCCATGACACACATTACTATTCTTAATCAATAGATTATATTTAGTATTCTAAAAGTAATTTATATAAAATATATTATGCAAATATTTTTTAAAAATATAAAAAGAAAATAATTACGAATTTTGATATAAAAAAATAAAAAGGTATATTTACATTATTTTTGGAATTTATATCACTAAACCAGTCAATATGCAGCTGCCATAAAGCGTCGCGCAAGCTAGATAATAACTGGTTGTTTCATTGGATTCAAACTTGTATTGTGTCTGTTTTATAATCTATATAAAAAGTGTGAAGTAAAAAAGTTTTTATATGTGTAAATATTTAAAGTACACAGTACAGCTTGTGGGACTAGTCTAACAATATGAAGCAAATTATTGAATAATTTGAAATTGAGTAGCTACATGTCAGCGATTTTTTTCCATTTGTATATTAAGAGGTAAAAAAATAGAGATGTGAAAAAAACTGAATTTGAAAATGCATTCATAATATGAGCCAATATCAAAAATTCATAAGCACAATTAAATTCCCTTTTGTAGCATTAAACAGTTAATTCCTCCGTATGTACTCCAAAACCAAATAGCCTGTCAAAATATTCGAGATTTATATCATACTACCAAAGTCAAACATCAGTCAACAAAAAAAAAGTTGTCAAAAACAATTTGAAGATCTATATCGTACTGTCAATGTCAAAAATGAAAAGTAAATAAAAAAAACAAGCTACGCAATAGTGCAGGAGTTCCTGCCGGTGCAGTTGAGGCGCGTGTGGTGCGGGTGCTTGGTGGCGCGCGCGCGGTGGCGACTGGGCGCGGCGGAGATGGCGTACGACTTGAGGTGAGACTTGAGCGCGGTGGGCAGCGGCAGCCGCTCCAGCCCGTACACCGATGTACGCGCCACTATCGCACGGCAACACAGCTCTTGGAGGCTGAGCACTGGAAATTACATTAACATTACACTAATTGCAATGTGAAATATTAATACCTAATAAATATACAGATTTTATTTATTTTCTAATATTGTTTACTAGCATTGCCCGCGGCTTCGCCCGCGTTCAGATGCCAAAAACCAAATTCTTAGGTTTTACTACTTAGTATACTCTTATATTGCAGTTTTTGCATTTTTTCTCAAAAATGAGATATTTTCCCGCAGTAACAAGTATCCTATATGTTGACCCGGATAACCAGCTATCACCATACCAAATTTCATCAAAATCCCTCCAGTGGTTTTTCTGTGATGCGGTAACAGACAGACAGACAGACAAAAATTCTAAAAACTATAGATTCGGCCTCTGTATCGATAGTAAAAATAATGTTTATTTCAATAAGATTTTCCAAAAAGTATTTAATGTACAGATTCAGCTTAGTTACAATTTAATTATATGTATAGATTATTAATAGTAATTTATGTTTTTAAATGTAATTATAATTACATCACTAAGCAATAAATGGGCCATGTTTTAACTTACTACATTTTATAGTCTAGACTCCTAAGAGTATAGAACTATTAAAGTCAAACTTAGCTATGCCGAAAAAATGCTTAACAGGTACAAAAACGTAAAATTGTTGATTAGGATTTAATTGAATTTCAACAACACTAGATACGCGCCAAATGTTCAGTCAAATAGTTACATCGAATATTTAAATAGTAGGTATTATTTTAAGACACATGATAAAGAAGCTTTATTCTGAGAACCGCATTAAGTATTTGTAAATTACACTATACTACTTACGTTAGTATAAAAATCATTGATTCGCAAATTTTTTTTTTATTCAACCTTTGCAAACCTAATCCTTTCTTAGATGTACCCGAATGTTTGGCATTTATTTTGAATTTTGGCGCGCGACGTTCCGAATGCTTTACATGAATCAAATCTGTTTAGTACAATTTCGAACGAATATTTAGATAATTTTCGTTCGGATTCGGGCTAGATTTCCTAAATTATACTATCTCAGCTTAGTCTCAGCCGAAGATGTCCACTACTGGACAAAGGGCCTCCCTGAAACCATCCCCACCCCCATCTATGGAGAGGCCGATGTCCAGAGATTAATAATATATTATAATGTATAGAAGAGATTAAAGTATATCAATCTCAAAGTGATTCAAACTTTTAATAATGCTCAAAGTAATTATCAACAAGTCAGTTCTAGAGCCAACAAAATTATTTATGAAATGATGGATGAAGTTATAACAGTGGACTGGAATAAATGAGCAATAATATTAATTGACAAGATAGTTGATAAACAAGACATAGAGAATTAAAAAACCATTGGTAAAAAATTTACAATAATTGTAATATAACTGTATGGAGATTATGAAACTCTCTTGAGGAGAACCAATTGATAAAACTGGCAGGGTGTAGAAACAGCTTCTCAACATTTGGCTATGTCTATGTTGTAAAACTGGTTATGGAAAAATAGATATTGAAGGCTAAGCAATATGGTTAGCAATAAACAAAGACGCCATAACTAGTATGTCACTTTTTTGTAAACCTGTACACAGCAGTTTAAATTAAAAACTAGACTAAAATTTTCAATAGTTTGAGAGGTCAGACATGCAGACCACCAAGTCCCACCTAAAAAAGGTTCAATCATTTCAAGTAGAAATGTTTTTTTAAAACAACTTGGAGAAAAATGGCATGAAAATAAATGGAGAAAGACTAGCATTTTACATTGATCTTCCTAATAATACTTAATACTTGATATTCTGGTGATATAGATTATAGTGATTGTTTTAAAAAAAAATTGGGTTTGACTCATGTTTGTGATGTGTTGTTTATTTAGAGCTCTAGAAAATATAATAATGTAACAGTTTACACTTAGAAGAAAGCAAAAAAAAATTACCTTTATTACTCCTCCACAACCTCTCCATGCCATTGCGATGTAGTGCCATTCTTGACAGTTCACAGAAGCTCTCACGTATATTGAAGTCACACAGTGGACTCACTTCAAAGAAAGCCATGTGATTTTTAGCTGCATATAACTCAGCATCTCGCTCTTGTACTTGACGTTTGAAAGCCAGATGAAGACGGTTACCAACTAACACTTTTGGTACACCCGGTGCATGCTAAAATTTTGTAATGCATATATAACTCAGTTGCAAAAAGACTTGTAATTTTGAATTAAATCTACAAAAAGATGTAACTTAAGTACCTTTTCCACTTCCTCCAACCACCTGTCAATACTGTCAAAAGACCATTTATTTGTGATGTCATACACAAGGAGGATTCCTTGAGCACCTCTTGAGTATGATCGAATAATTGTACAGAATCTGCCTTGACCTGATGTGTCCCACAATTGCAGTTTAACTCTCTTGCCATCCAATAAAATTGTGGTGGTTTTGTAAGCTTAAAAGTTACAGAAATGTCAAGACTAAAAATATTTCATAAAACAGATTGCTTACTTTACATAAGAATTTCAAAGAGCTAAACAAGCTATATGAATAAAAAACAGTTGACTAAAATAACTAAATATTTGTAGACAGAAGTTATTAAGTAATTCCAACATTTTATATGTTTATTCTGGAATGCTAAATATTGCAATATACAAAACCAGTTTTTCTTTTACTATTTTCATATTGGTCTTTAATCTTTGACAAAAACGTAGTAACTTACAAGTAATTTATTACTTTTACAAGAAAAGACTTTACAGAAAAGAAAAAAAGCTTTTACAGAAAGCATGTTTTTAAAGTTACTTTTTAAATGATTGCAAAACAATATTGAACTTAATTAATTATAAATTGTTAATTGTTAGACTTGCCAAAACTCAAAAATGGCTGGACTGATTTGAACAATTCTTTTTATGTTTTGTTGGGGTTTTGCAGGAGTGGTTTAAGTATAAAAAAATAGGGAAAACCCATAAGAACAACAGGAAATTCGAAAAGTTCAGAACTGTTTATTTTGTGGGAATATCAGATTACTTTCAATAGATGGGGTCAGTGGCAGGCCTATCATCTACATTCTACAAGTCAAGTTCAAGTTTAAGTTGGAAAAAAATATAAATAATATATAGCTTATTCCACACTAACCATTAAAAGATACCCAGGGATGTACCCGAGTGAAGCGAGGGTTAGTCGTTAGTTTGTTAATAAAAGTAAATTTCACTTACCACTTCCACTGCAGAATGGAGAATCAGCAGATCCATCTTCTAAATCTTGCAATATTTCTTGTTTACCTACATCGGAATCACCAACAAGTAATACTTTCAAGAGATAATCATATGATTTTGGAGCTGCTGGTGGCCTCCCTAAAACAAATAATCAAAAAGGTTTTTTATATAGAAAAAGTATTTTTGTTTAATATACATTATATTAGTTAAAAACAATGAAAACAAATGTAAGCAATGTAATTATGTACTAGATGTGATAGATGATCTTAGCAACTGCTACTGTACAACATTTCCATGTATATTTAGACAATTTATTTTCATATTTAAATACAAAATATAGCTAATTAAAATTATAATTATTAATAATATTTTCTATACATAAATATAATCTCTCTGCTTAGCCCACAAGAGAGTGTTATGGCATGCATGTCTATATACAAAAAAAGATATATTTAAAAGCGACCTTTTCGAAGAAATTTCAATGATTAATTCGAATACGTCATTTGCAAAGATATTATTCTAATATGAATATTATATTTGTTATTTTCACCTGTTCTCTGGTGATGGGATCTAGGCAAGGTAGTGCTGCCATTCTGTGCGACTTGTCCAGTCGCCTGCTGAGGTGCTGCTACCATCCCCGTCGTAGTGAACATACTTTCAATGTAACTCTCCTGATTCTCAGGCGTTTACCCCACGCAAATGTATACATAATATCGCCGAACACTTAATATTTAGCCTTATCCATGTAAAGTACAGCAATTATGCCATTTGAAGACATTCACAAAGCAGTTTTTTAATAATTATTTTGATTCAATACAGCAAAAATACACTATACGGTCACTTCAATAAAACTACACTTATGTTATAGTTTACGCAAATTTGGACATTTTTACGTTTTACGTGTGGCCGTTAAAATTCTTTTACGTGTTGATCAATTTGACAACATTTAAAATAGAGTAATGGTTGTAACTTTATTAACTTTATGGACACAATAACAACCCAATTTTCAAGAAAAATAATAAATTGTGAATGGTGAATGAGTACATAACACTATAGGTCGAATTCCACAGATAAAACTTCTGAGTTCTGACTTCCACGAGCTATCGACTGTTCATTCGAGAGGTGACATTTCACATTATCATCTAAATTATTTTTGAAAGTAGCAACAATAAAACAGATATCATGTTATTGCTTTGCTATTCTGTGATACAAATACAGTACAAAGAATTTAATAAGACGTCATTTTGACAGTTCGCCTTCGCAGCATGACATAGAGTATATTGCTACAATGAGTAGACACAACACCATAGAGTATATTGCTACACAACACTTACAAATATATTTTTAGCAGTAGGAGGATAATGCACAGGGAAGTAAGAAGATTAAAAAAAGATGTAGACTACATAGGTACTTAGTCCATATCTAATCTATACGTAAAGGTAATAAAATTGTAACTAAGCCGAATCTGTACAGTAGATATTTTTTGGAAAATCTTATTGAAATAAACATTATTTATTATCGATACAGAGGCCGAATCGAGTTTTTAGAATTTTTGTCTGTCTGTCTGTTACCGCATCACAGAAAAACCACTGGAGGGATTTTGAATTTTGATGAAATTTGGTATGTTGATTGCTAGTTATCCGGGTCAACATATAGGATACTTTTTACCGCGGGAAAATATCTCATTTCTGAGAAAAAATACAAAAACTGCATTGTAAGAGTATACTAATATGTAAAATCTAAGAATTTGCTTTTTGGTTATCTGAACGCCGGCGGAGCCGCGGGCAATGCTAGTCTATCTAATATATTTAAACGAGCAATGCTTGTATATTTATTTAAACTGACGATCTCGGAAATGGCTCTAACGATTACGCTAAAATTTGGTATGTGAGGATTTTAATTATTATATTTATAGGTATTATTATTATAGATTAGTCTGGGAAAACGTGTGTTTTCGAGTTTTCATTCTGTTTTCTTTCGCCACGCGAAATATGGTCGCTATTTTCGCATACTCGGGAATATGCATTGTGGTCAAGCGGCCGAGGCGCAAGAATGACTATCACAGCCTACAGGTATGTATTTTAAATGAAAACCCCCGTTTATTTATTTTTACATTTTAGTGTCTGGAAGTCGGTTTTTTTAAGTTTTTATCACACAAACAAATTTTGCTTTGATTTTCGATATTTTTTTTGATTGTACCTCCATCGTAAAAAGCATGATACGCACAGATACGAAATAATATCGTATACTAGCGACTCACCCTCGCTTCGCTCGGGTTTGTCCCTAGGTACTTTTTTAAATGGACATAACTCTTTTTATTTATGAACTGATTGAAATAAAACAAATATACTAAACGTTAAGTGAAGCTTACCACAATAAAGTAGTAAAAACCGCATCCAAATCGGTTGAGCCGTTTCTAAGATTAGAGAAACGCACAGAGAAGAATTCTAAAATTCATTGTCTTGGATTCTATAGTGTTAATAAAGACTACCAACAATAGTTTTTCTCAAATATCTTCTCTATACAGACAGCGATCAGTGTACTTTTATTAAATGTATAGATTAATCTTATTTTAATAATAAAAACACTATGTATTGTTTCAAATATATTTTATTATAAAAATAAATGAAACGCCTAATACACTATATTATATAAGGCACTTTAAATCTGAGTCCGTAACACAGAAATAATATAAAAAGTTAACAATATGTTGTCAAAGTAACTTAATAAGTAAAGGAATAATACATTATAAATGCCACTAAAATTATTGATAGTTTGTCAGATCATATTAAATATTTTTTCATTTTATAGATAACTATAGCCTCAACCACAAATGTGTTTATGCATAAGTTAAACACATAACTTGTCATTTATATAACTTGCATATAATTTGAATATGAGCAATTTTAAATTACCAAGTGCATCATATTGTAATTTCATTTCATCTGCTTAATATATTTCATATCCTGGTAGAGGGAACGTTTGGCTGTATTTTTCAATTTCTTCTTTGAGAGCGCTAACTTTAGCTTTGATATCAGTATTTTCCTCAATTACTTTGTTAAAATCTACCAATTTTGGACCAGATAAATCCGTGACTTCTTTACCCAGTTTAAGAGCTTTGTCAATATAGTCAGCAACTCTGACAATATCATCTTCCTTTAAGCCTCTTGTAGTTAAAGCAGGAGTACCTATAAAATAAAGATATTTTTAAGTTGTTAGAATAATTGTTTAAAATTAAAATTTATATTAACATAAAAAAAACCGTTATTCTTTAGTGTGTTCATCATGGCTTCATATTAATAAATAATAATTAATAGTAAATAATCATTATCAGGCAGCACACACATACTTGTATGCCACTATGTATAAAAAAAAGCAAAATTAAATACATCCTACCTAGCCGTATGCCACTAGGATTAAGAGCACTCTTATCTCCAGGCACAGTATTTTTATTAGTGGCTATGCTGACAAGCTCCAGTATGCGCTCGGCGCGCGCCCCGCTCAGGCCCACGTTGCGCACGTCCATCAACAGCAGGTGCACGTCCGTGCCGCCGGTGGAGATGTTGTAGCCGCGCGCTTTTAGACATTCGCAGAGCTTTTGAGCGTTCTTTATCACCTGTTTTATTTCATTTATATTATTATTTAATATATGGATAGAAAAGTGGTTCTCAATTTTTTTGGGAAACTTACTGCTATTAATGACGAAAAATTGGCGTTTGTATATTCTTTTTTTTATAGTTTTAATTTACGATACTTTCTTTACGAGAAATAGCACAACAAAAAAAATATTATGATATTCATCATTTATCCTTATATATAAAATTCGAATTTATTTTTCCATACATCTTTTATTTTGATATGAGGTGAGAATAAGAATTTCATTTTTTACTGGATATACAGAACCTTAAACACAGATAAGCTCTAAATTCTTACTTGTTTTTGATATTCCACAAATTCCGGTGTTGTGGCTTGCTTCATAGCGGTGGCTATGGCTGCGATCGCGTGGTTGTGAGGCCCGCCCTGAAGCCCAGGGAACACTGCTTGATTAATCTTAGATTCAAAGTCATACATTATCTTTTCTCCCTTTGCATTTACTGTTTTCAGTCCTTTACGGAAGAAAATAACACCAGCGCGAGGTCCTCGCAAGGTTTTGTGCGTGGTCGTTGTCACTATATCGCAGTACTTAAATGGACTCGGAATTATACCTGCAAAAAAAAAAAACAAAAAAAATCTGTAAAATATCATATTGGGTTGGCACCTTAAAGTATTTTCTTGTGTGTGTGTGTGTTATGGTTGCATCATAATATATATATTGTAATATTATGTATGTCCGACAAAACATTCATTGTTATTTAAGACACAGTGATAGGCACGAAATAAACATTAAAAATAAGGATAAACTGGTTAAGCCTAGCTTTCGCCTTCAAAAAGTGAATAGATTGTTTATGGGGCAAAGTGTATGCATGTATAATAGAATTACACAACCCATGTTGAGCTTGCCATTTAAAAAAATTAAGTCTAGAATTAAAAATGTATTACTGAATAAGGCTTATTATACTGTCACGGAATACTTCGTATATATCAATGTGTGGAAGTAATGTCTGGTTGGGTCTCATGTAGGGTAAATAAATAATTATTGTATTATAATATTGTACACAATTATTATTTTAAAAGAGCAACTGTTGAGTTTCTCGCCGGTTCTTCTCAGCAGAAAACTGCATTCCGAGCCGGTGGTAGTTTCCTAACTGACTGACATCACTGACATTTAATTTTAATTTAAAATGTAAAATTGACGATTCAAAAGAGCGTGTAAAAGTCTATTTGAATAAAGTATATTTTGATTTGATCTTGTATATTATTTTTGTATTTATAAGACCCATTCAATTCCAGTTCAATATTATCTGTGTAATGTACTGATAACAAAATGCGAAAGTTTAATTGAACAACACTTATGTATGTTGCTAACACGATAAGGAGGAGGCTTGTTGCATTATGTCAAGTGTTTCATCATGTTTCCAAACGGTAAAAAATGTTACTGATAATATTTAAAGTATATTAACCCTTCAGTTATCTATGCCCAGACCAGTAAAGTATATATTATGTAACATTATCAATAGCACCTGCAATAATAATCATTATTTACTTTTATAAATTCACTTCTTTACTTCCTAATATACCTTTTGTCTTTAAAAAAAAAAGACATGGTTGATTTTTTTTTAATTTTTTTAAGTACATTCTTCCATATTCTTATGAGCTTAAAGGCTAAAAAGCATATACCAATTAATTACAAATTCTTAAATTAAACAGGATAAGATGAGCTTTATTTTATATTTAGTCATTAAATTATTTTTTTCTTTAACCATGTGTATAAGTAGCGACTCAGCTTCGCTTCACTTGGGTTCTTTCTTAAGTATGTTTTAACAGTTATTATGATATCCCACGGGAATTGTACATTTTTATGGGATAAAAAGTAAGTAAGATAATCTATTATTGTGCCAAATTTCATCCAAATTCGTTCAGTCATTCTGGCGTGATTGAGTGGCAAACATTAATCCATCTAAAATTTTGCATTTGTAATATTAATTAATGAGGTTATATCTCATAACTGGCCTAATTAAAAGTAGTAAAAATGTTGATATTAGAGTATATATTTTTTATTTTTATTTTTAAAGTTAGAGCCTGCTGTATAAAAATTGGAAATACATTATTTATTTATATATTACCTGCAGCAATAAGTCCAGATACATGAGCCATATCTGCCATCAAAATAGAACCATTTTCATCCGCGATCTGGCGGAAGCGCTGGTAGTCAAAGCAGCGTGAATAGCAACTCATGCCTGCTATTATTAAACGGGGTTTAAACAACTTGGCTGTTTCTGCCAGTTTATCATAGTCTATTAAACCTGTTTTTGGGTCAACCTAAAATAATTATTCATTATTATAGGATATACAAAAGTCTTAGTAAAGAAACATTTAGGCAAGATCAGATAAATCAGTTTTTTAAATTAATCTTTTATTATAAATTTCCATGACATTTCTCTAAAGAAAATATTTTACAATACACAGTCTCTATTATATTTTTGTTTATCTAGTTTGTAACTTTTACAATACCTTATAGGGCATGCTTTCAAAAAAAATAGAGGTAGCTGATATTTTCTTAGTAGCAGTAAAGAAGCCATGGGTAAGATGACCACCATCTGGCAAATCTAAGCCCATGATCCTGCCATGAGGTTCTACAAGTGCTGTGTATACAGCAAAATTTGCTGGTGATCCTGAAATACATAATACATGTTTTGAATTAAAATTTAGAGATTTATAGAACAAATTCTATGAAACATCTTTCTTTGGTGTCATTTAAATTAAAAAAAATCTCAACATAAGAAACTTACTCTTTCTTTATTCAGACTTAATTTAAATTTTTCTATTTACCTGAATATGGTTGGACATTCACACCCCATTCCTCAGGGTTAAGCTTATATGCTTCCAGTGACCTTTTTTGAGCCAAAATTTCAATTTCATCTATATATTCATTGCCACCATAGTACCTAAAATTATATATGAACATTTAAAGTTTTGATTTGATTTTTTCAGGAACAAAAAAACACTTCAAAATAAGTGAATTTTTATTTTACCTTTGATGTGGCATGCCTTCTGAGTATTTATTATGTAGACAAGAACTAAGGCATTGCAGAACTGAAAGTGATGTAAAATTTTCTGAAGCTATCATTTCTAATCCACTTATTTGGCGTACTTTTTCTTGTTTTATAATATCAAACAATTCAGGATCAGTGTCCCACAGGTTTCCATTCAGAATTTTGTTATTCATGATTGAACTACTGTAAAGATTTCTAGCTAGGAATGTATTCTGTAATGATTTAAAATTTTAAAATTTAATTACAAAATGAATAAATGAATGTTGAATGACGAGATATTAAATACTGAGTGAAGAGACAATCATCACAAGGTCTTTTAATATCCTCAAAATCATTGACCTATGATATTGGCGTCACAAATAAAAGTTGAATGCTTGATCAATTCAATATCAAACTAATTTATTATATTATTCTTGTATATTAAGATGTTTACAAGATAAATATTGTTATTCTAAAAGTTTTGCTGTAATAACTGACGTAAAACTACTTATTTATCAATTGGTATATACATAGGTAGTTCTTCTAAATGATAACGTGAACTTTTAAACTAACCTCTTATACTTGAAAGTTGTAAAAGGAATTGCACCATTCAATTTGTTTATATTAAACGAATTACGAACTTGACACTTACTTTAGAGAGTATTTTTGCTTGCACTGTAAGTACTGGTCTATGAGCTGAGTGTGCACTCAGAGTACTAAATCTTCGAGACAAATCGTTTAAGCAAATTTTAACGAATTTGTTATGCATTTTTAAACTGTCAACACCCAGACCTCACGAAATACTTTGCGTTTTATAACTTCTTTTTACAAACAAGTATTCATTTTATCAGTAATGATAACCTAATATGAACTTTATAAGCATCAAATTTGACGTTTTAAATGTCTCGCTTAACACCACAGTCTACATGCCACAGCGCTCCTCTAGACAAGTCTGCCAATAATAAAATATTATATAGAAGTTGAATGTGTGATGAAAATGTTAATATGGGTATTATGTTTAATTAGGTAATTTATAATATAAGTAATATAAAAATATTGAAATTAACGTTTGCTAAAGTAATATTCTTAACTGCTTGATAAATATTCTTATCTCCTCTACGGCAAACAAAAGTTAGACTTCTATATTATCCAAGGTCTTTTTGTAGTTTTAACATAATGTAATCAATGGTGTTTTGTAATACGTTCTATTGTTCACAAAACTAGCAAAAAGTGTTCCGAATCCAGTAGCAACGAACATGCTCACATGTTTATCAGGGCCGTATTTAACCTTAGCGTCGCCCCTGGGCATAGTAAAAAATGCCGCTATATTAAATCGAAAAAAAGTCGAAATTTTGCATAAAATAGGTAGTTTCGATAAAGTATCAATTTTTTTATTATTCATTAAGGATTTCAATTTTTCGAAAAGTGAATAAGTATTTTTTTTAATTATTCATTTTGTGGAAAATAAAAAAGCATTTTCGATAACGTGAAGAATTTATTTTCGCTGCCTATGAATTTTGCCACCCCTAAAAATTTGCCCGCCATATTGTTCCGCCCTGGGCTCTAGCCCAGAGTGCCCCTAGTGTAAATCCAGCGCTGGTTAGAGGAAAAGAGTATGACACAACTAGCATACAATTTTTACGACTTAAGAATCATATAACTCCGATAATATGGGCTTTTAACAAACATACTAATAATAGGCTAACATCTACGTTATTTTAAAGAACCAATGTTATGTACACCTGAAACTTACAGTCTTCCGCCTTTCTCTCCTCTTTTAAGTTACTTTAAATTGCCATTTAGCTATTATGATGTTTATTTTGTTAAGCATTTTGCTCGCAACCACGTTCGCGTGGACTAAAGAGTTGACTCAGTTTTAATTTCCATTGAATTTATATGTTCTCATATCGAATTTGTAATAAATATTATATGTACATTTATGCTATTACTCTAGATTCAATTGGCTTAGTCTGTGCTAAAAAGTCGCAAAAAAGAACTTATAATTTAATTAAGAACCCCTTCCTATACCACATTGGTGGTATATTGTTTTGTTGTTTGTTCTATTGTTATGTTGTTTTTAAGGGTCAGTGTAGCACGCTCACTAAGCCAACCCAAGAGTTCGTTTGTATATCAGAGACATCCAGGATACACTCTAGTTAGGTTCTCTCTCTCTCGTCTGTTATAGTTGTCACTGCTGTGCCCAGCCGACAAATTATACATATTTTAACAGAACATAATGAACAAAAAAAATATATAAGTTCAAAAGTTAATAACCTGTGTCGCAATTATTAGCACCCTTCTCCACTACTCATATAAAATCATGTTGAAAATGATCCACTCATGAAATTGTCAGATGCGCGACACTCAGATTTAAACACTCCTTTCCAAGAAGGCTTGGTATTAATTAATACTAATGCCAGTAACTAAATTATAAAATTAAACTTTAGGCTTCGACGAACTAACAATTAAATTATTATTACTTAACGTACGAACTGTTGCTCGTCTAGGTATTATGTGTTAAGCTTAATTTTATTATAGAGATAATTAAATATTTAATAACGTGATTGTTTTTAGTTAAAATAAAACTATCTTTTTGGATATTTTCGTGCATTTATTTTGATTTTTGGTTTCCGACGTTTCGAATGCTTTACAGCAAACATGGTCACAGGAGAAATTAAGGTTTTAGACTTCATGATAATGTTGTTGACCAGACAGTATATCCACAAAATTATATAATGACTAGCGGCTCACCATCGCTTCGCTCGAGTTCGCATCTAGGAAAACATAAACAAACCTATCCCACGGAAACAGTACACTTTTCCGGGATAAAAAGTAGCCTATGTGTTATTCCAGACTATAATCTATCTCTGTACCAAATTTCATCCAGTCCGTTCAGCCGCTCTGGCGTGAAAGAGTAACAAATATCCATACTTCATACATCCATATTCACATACTTTCACATTTATAATATTTATATACAGATATACAGATTTCAAAAAATACAGTAATGACTCTAAAGTACCTAATAATATTTGTTAACTTTATTTTTATAATTATCAATGTTTGTTAATTTGTTGTTTTTGTACTTAAGGCTTAGCAAGGAAGCAAAAGATCAATCGATTTTCTGTTTACTGAACGCTAAAAACTTTCGAATAAGTTAAACACAAACGTCGAAGCACATTGCCTTTATTACTATTTGCACATCAGTTAGTAAACATGGTGCCGAGTTTTAGCTACAGTTATAAAGGACAATCTCGTTGCAATTATGGCAAACATTAGCCGGATGTTGCAAAAAGCTTCGTTGTAAACAGATATTACTGAATAGAGGCTCTACATTTTTTATTTATGTGAAGGATAGAGTTATGCTGAAGTGAAACCTCTGGGTTTTTATTTTGTTGTTATTATTTTAGGGCTTAATAATGCTACATTGAAGTCATAAAATTATAATTAAAATGAAAGAGCAGTTTTGATCGGCTTCAAAGAAGAGGAGGTGCTCAATTCGGAAACTTTGGAAACATATTTTTGATACTAAGTGAACTGCGCCTGATTGCTGAGAGAATCCTGGTTTTTGGTGTCTAGAATCTAGATCTTGATGATTGAGCGAGTAACATACTTTCCATTGATATTCCTTTAACTAAATTTGGGACTCGAAATAACAGCTTTCAGCAATGACTGTTTTAAAAAACTACCTTTCACCGTATAAAATTTTATAGTTGGTATATATTGCATACCTACCTAGTACATTTTATAGTTTTAAGTAAGTTCCTAATTAAAACTACAACTATTACTAACATGTACAAACAACTAAACCAACCTTATAAATATTTTACTTTAAATAAAAAATATTAGTGACGGAAAGGATTCATTTTGTTTTTTCCTTTTTATTATTTAATAACTATACAGTGTAGAGTTGCCAAATATTAAAAACGGTTTTTGAACATTTTTAGTATAATTATTTAAAGGTATGTATATTTAAAATTGAACAAATACCTACGCCTTAATTTCATTTATATGTATAATAATATTATAATAGGATACGGACTACTTATATTTGTCACGGTGATCAATAACAATTGAAATAGGAAAAATCATATAATAATTTTTTTATCAAATTACCTTAATTATTTTAGTGGTTGCCGAGAAAGCAATATAATTAGATATGGTTATTGTCTTTGAAAATGCCATTAATAGGTAAATAGTAGCAAATAACATGTCTATTAGGAAGGGAAAAAATGGTTCAAATACATTTTAACGGATGATGTTAACTTATCCCATTTAAATCTTGAAAAATGTATAATTTTATTAAAAAAATTTACTCTCCACGTTCCAAAAAATAAATTGTTTATGTTCTATCGCGCGAAAAAGTTTCTTCTTTAAGCAGGTACCCGGGATCCCGGTATAATGTGTAAAGTGGTAATTACTTTATCCCTTTATGTCCCAGAAACTTTCCTAAAATAAAAAGTAGCATTTATTTATCTTAGCTGAATTTTTAATATGATAGTAAAAGTATTAAATATAAAAATTGACCTTAAATCTTTTTAATGTTAGTATAAGTTTGTTAAGTCTTTATTTCAGTTTGATTCTCACGTGGGATGGGTACGCTCGGAGGAGGATAGGATTGAGCAAATATTGTAGTCGATATTTTTTAAAGAATGTAGCTTTTGAGCTTTTTTGTTTTTATTATTCTTAGTATTCAAAGCTGCGTGGTAGTACTTCTAGTATATTCTCTAAATTATACAATTACTTATGACATAGATAACTCTCACTAAATCAAACTGCAGCTTAATAGCATTTTATTTCTGTACTTTAAGAGATAAATTGAACAATATTAAAATATTGATTGTTGATATTCAATACCAACGTTATACGTTGGCAAAAATAATAATGATGGTCAGATGGTCCCAACTCCCAAGGATGATTCAAAGATGTGCCATACAATAATAGTAGGTACCAGAAGCAAACTTAGCATATAGTACATATAATTTAAGTACACAGACGTAGTTTTTTTTAAAGTAGGCCCGCCCGGGTATACCGTAAACGTTTAAAAAAACTTTTCTTCATAGTTTTTAATTTAAATAAAGATAAGTATAAAATAATTAGCATAACGGCCACAGTTAGAAATCAAATAAAAATTAAAAAACGAACTATAGTGCCGCTCATGTACATCATTGCTGGAAAGAACTTAGCGAGTATAAGAGGATTTTTTCGTGAAGTTTTTGAGAAACAAAGGTAAGTAAGAAAAGTTAAACTATTTATTAAGTGTTTTTATAAATATTAAAACTACCTATAACTAATCAGCAGAAAGTATAACTACGGGCATTCCGTTGATGTGTTTATTTGACAGTTATGAAGAATTTATTACAAATAAAAATAATGGAAATCATTTTCAGTATAAGATTTTATTTCTTTATATATGTAGGTATAAATGTTAAAGATAATGTCTGCTTATGTAAGAACTTAAAAAGAACTTAACGAAAAAAATATATAGCTTATTGTAAAATTAAAAGTGTGTTACAAAGATCTAAGGTTCTCTTAAGTCGTAAAACTATGTGTTTTATATATAAATGTGAATATTATAGTGCATTCGTTATTAATTAAATTAATCATAACCAATAAATAAATTAATTATCATATGGTCAATTAGGTGGTTATTAAATTGCCACGATTTATTTAACTCGCTATACCGCTTAGTCAGCATTTCAAAGGACCATAACATTTATATAACGGTTTAGCAAAAAACTGAAAGTTTATGAAAAAATGCTTTTTTAATGTCGATTTTGTTTAAAATATTAGCAATTTTTCCCTCCATTTTTGTTAATAGCACGGACCCGACTGACACATATCCAACTTAAGAAATTTGAGTATAGTATTTTTGCATAAATTCCACCTGTCATACAGAAGTTTTGACAAACGTTATGGGGATAACTTATTTCAAACGCGAAATATAATGTACAAAATAGACTATTTTTGAACGTGACGTCACATAAAGCTAAATTAGTATCTTGATTGTAATTAATGCTTTTAAAACTACTTGGCTTTAACCGTTTTAAATAGTTTTGAAAATAGTATAAACCTACAATATACAATATAAGATTACGGCGCATTATAAAGCTAAATAAAATATTATTAAGTAAAATGGTTCGCAATAAGTACATTGAATTGTTCATTAATAAATTAGAACCAAATAATAAAAACAAAAAGTTAATTATATTGTTCAATTTCACTGATAACATGATTACGACACTAATTAATCTATAAACCCGAATTATTATCCACAGTGCCATTCTTAAAGTTATTTTGTTAAAAGATATAGAACGATGTGAACTTCTTTTGAAAAATGATGTTTCTTCTTGAATATCTTCTAAATATAAGATTTTTTCATGTTCTGCTAAGTGAAATAAAATTCCAATAATTTCTGGTAAATCTAAGCAAGCAGATGCATCACTCATAATATTCCAGACATGGAAATTGGAGGGAGAATGGTTGTATTTAATTCTACTCAGTAGTGCATGTCCTATCCATATTTCGTATCCTTTAGATACGAGACGGTAGGTAATTATGCATTCAACATCAGGTGCTATCCATTGACTTTGGAAAGGAAGTAATCTGCTTTCCGGCAAGTTGTCTTGATGGTTGCTTGGAGTACACAATGAATAATGTTTTTCTCTGAAATCCTCTTCATTATCCTCATTTTGTTCTTTGTTAGATAAGGAGTATTTTTTAATGAGTTGACTGTAATTTAGCTGAACGTGTTTGTTTTTCATAATCCATCTATTTTGCGGCAAAATATCTTTTGTAATTTCGTAATTACTATAGCTTTTCGATAAATTGATGAAATCTTCTGTTAAAGATAGTACATCGGATACAAAGTCGAAGTCAAAGTCGTAAATTGGATTACTAAAATCTTTTAAATACAATATTGTTATAAAAAGCAAGAATTTGCTTTGCATCACAATTAAATCACCATTAAACATCTTTGAGAGAATACTAAGTAAACCTTATGAAATGGAATACACGCAATTTATATAAAATGCCATAATAAGTAGTATTACATGGTTAAATATTTGAATAGCGTAAAATTAAACAATTTGAAATGGTACCTATTGGTATCGAAACGTGGCGTAGCAGTCCTTCATATGACATTTTTCATGTTTATATATTAGTTTTATATTTTTTGTCTGTTTAACACAGGCTGTGTTTCGGCATACAGCGCCCACCCCTCAAACATTGGCAAGAATACTAATGTAAAACTAAATAACTAGACAAAAATATTTTTAAAAGTGCTGATTTTGCGAACACAACGTTCAGGGTATACAGTGCTGTGAATGTGCATACATGCATTGTAAAGTATCGTCGCTTCTGACCCAGTTTTGACTTGCATAATATTTTTGTGCAGTGCAAAATATGTATAACAACTCTTTTGTTTTACCTTAGCTATTCTCTAGTTGCAAATAGCGCAATAAGATATGTACTATTTGCTATTTTTCGCGTAGTACATTTTACTGCATATTAATATATGTATACATATTTTTAATAAATTAGAATAACGAAATTATCACAATAGGTACTATTTTTACTCGCTTTTCCGTACGCGTGGTAGGTTAAGCATCGTCTGCGATAAATCATTTTAAGTCCTTATATGTATAAATAGATAAATTATATTGTAGTATTAACTATTAAATAATATCGATGACCGGTCGTGTTTCTTGGATGTATACTAAATAAAAGGCACACTAAAATGAAGTAATGTACCTTATTAATAGCTATAAATTTTTATTTTTATTTCTCTAAAATTTTGCTTCATTTTTAATAATTATAACTCAGAAACGGGTTTTTCTGATTTCTAAACAGAATCCAGAAATGTTATCTGGTATTTTTATAGAGTTAGATATTTATAACGGTGTGTCGGTGTTAGTAGGAAGATAATTATTAATTTAACACATCACAAACAAAATGGTTAATACATATATGTACATATATGTATATATATGTATATACTATCCTTTTTACACTAAAATTAAATAAAGTGTGTAAAGTACATTTTTTGTTTGCACATCTATACTAATATTACAAAGAGGAAAGATTTGTTTGTTTGTTTATACCGAATAGCCTTCAAAACTACTGAACCGATTTAGATGGGTAAGAAGATAGTCGGAGACCCTGGAAAGGATACAGGATAGTTTTTATCATGGAAATCATCCCTTAAAAGGATGAAAATGGGGATAAAAGTTTGTACGGGGAAGCAACAAAAAGTAAGTACATATATAATTTTTAAAATAAAATTTACTTAATTTTTTAGAAAGAATCATTTTAATTTTTTTTTGAACAATAACTTTTACATTCCAACATTTATATTTAAATTTTCTTCGGTTCGTAATCTTAATTAGGACACTGATCACATAATACTATATTAGCTATTAGGGTAAAGTTTATTTACAGATTTAATCGTCGTCGTCGTTAGCATCGTCGTCGGTAGTTGATCTAGACCCTGACGTAGCACTTTTAGGTTTATTTTTTGTAATATTAAAATCTAAAAAACGTTATGTAAGGCTAAAATTGTGTAAAAAATGCCACGGGTTTAACAAAATTTTCCATGTTATGAGGTTTAATTTCTCAATCTCCTAAGCGAGCTACACGTTGATGATTTTTTCTTTGATTTAGCTACTATAAATATTTAATCAAAAGTTTGTATTCATCTTTGATTGCTTTTGTTTTTTCGTTTGATTTGTGAGTAGTACGACAAAACGAAGAATCGAAACTTCTAAAAAGAGTTTAAACCCGAAAGTTTTACTAGTAGCATTATATATTGCACTGGCTACACCATTAGATAAGCTAGATGGTACCTAGTGTGTTTTTATGCTGATAGAAAATTTCATATTCACACAATATTTAGAATTAGGTTAAAATCGACTATCAATATTTTACTAAAAATATTCAAGAGAAGCTAATTTACGCGTGTTTACAAAGTAAGTAAGAAATGAGAGATTTTACTATACGTAGCTAATCAGATATTTTTTTGATGCAAGACAATCAAATCAGTGTTTTAACTGTAATGGATTGTTAATTTTGCCTTTTATATTCCTTTCAATTCATATACACGAACAGTATTTAATAACAAAGTGTTAATATGTATGTACCTATCTATCGCGATAGCCTATATCAATATAGGAAGGAAATAGTCGTACGTACAAATTGTTTTTAAAAATTATAATGTTAAAAAATTTCTTTAGCTTACTGAATATGAAATATTTTTTATAAATGCCCGAGAAATCCTATTTACTGAATGACAGCACTTACGAACGTTTGACAGTAACGAAGATGTATTGAGATAAATTGTATGTTATACGACACACGCGATGTTTTCTGATATTGTAATAAGTGATCTGATATTGTACTCGTATTTAATCAAGCTATCTGTGCAATTATGAATTTGATGAATAATTATATTACAAGTGGTTGTGGCTTTATAGTAGTCTTGTTGCCTGTCCATTAGTTTATGTACATATGTATTAATATTGTACCGCTCCAGTAGTTTATTTATTTATATCATTGTTCCGCTCCTAAAGGGCCGTAGTTTTATTAAAATGCAAACAGATTAGAGAACAACAAGACAAACAAATTTTGTATTTCATTATAGATGTGGCTTATTGACTAATTCACTGTTAGATCTCTCAGTTTTTCTGTTAAGACTGTTATTTCCTTGTAAAAAATCTTTATAATTAACGTCTATTTAAAAAAAATACATAAATAAATTAAATTTATATTTAGGTTCTAAATAAAACCTTAAAGTTTATTGCATAATTATATAAATCGTTAAATTCACAATATGAAGCTCTAGTTTCCAAACAACATCAAAAGGAATAGCGTTTTAAGAAGTTTTAATCACTAAATAAAACCTTAGTTTACTTATTTCTCTAGCTATTTTAAATGTTGTTATTAGTTTGAGTGTTATATTATATCCACTATTTATAATCAATCGGTCTTCAAATTTAATAACGGGGTTTATAGTTATTTTAATTCTTACATAAAATACTACCATTTATATTTTGTTCATATTTAAAATATCATTATAATAATCTATTAAAACGTTCAATGCTGGGAGCTACTTTGTTATGGACTAGCAACTCACCCTCGCTTCGCTCGGGGTCGTCCCTGGGTACGTTTTAAATTAAAATGGATATAGTATATTATCCTTAAGAGATAGACATATTATGCCATCGCGGACTTTTCTGTAGACCTATATACATACATACATACATACATATTGTAGTTGAAAAGCATATTGAACAGTACATTTTGAAACAAACAATTTAGACTATCAATACAAATAATACGGTTGTCTCTGCTGCCGTACTAGGAGACCTGTATTACGGCATACAGTATATAAGATACACAATTCCACCATACATTATTTTGTTATATCTTATAGGGTTTAGGCAGCGTTTTCGTTAAAAGCTCCCAGACGGCTTATTTTTTCCGACACCAACAAATATCGTTATATTTTAGCCAATGTATACAAAAACTTAACAAATTATATACTAAAACATTCCTCTTGAATCACTATATCTATTAAAAAACTGCATCAAAATCCGTTGCGTAGTTTTAAAGATCTAAGTATACATAGGGACAGATAGACAGCGGAAAGCGACTTTGTTTTATACTATGTAGTGATACGGAGTTTTATTTATACAAAAGATTATTTAAATAATGTAAAATCTGTGAAATTATAGTCACTTTAATTGGTATTTCATAGAATTATAATATGTCATTCCCGTATATTTCTTTAGATTTTAATTCTTTAATGACTCAGAAAGACATTGCTTTATTCTCAGTATTAGTGATTTAGAGTATCATCTTTTGTAAGCTTGATGATTAGTATAAATTAAAAATAAACATGAATTTAAATATTAATTGTACGAGTATAACGCACTACATATTTAAGCTTCTCGTGTACGCGCGTACAAAGCGTGGGCTGTATCTAGTGGCTATGGATCCATCGCGTACAAAGTGTAGGGCACTTATCATTGAAAGGAAGGAAAGTAAACGCTTTTCACGTGGGCGAAGTCGGAAATATAAATCAGTTTGCAAATACATATGTTATTCTAACTTTTTACCCCATGAAATGTGTTTGATGCAATTCAGAATGGTATTTTTTTTCTTTGTTTATTTTAATTAATTATTTCGTTATAACGAAACAAAAACCTTTTGCGTTATAGCTGGAGTCATGACCGAGAAGGATAAGTTCTGACTTGTCTTTTAAACCGACTTCCAAAAAGGAGGATGTTATCAATTCGTCGGAATCTTTTTTTTAATTTATGTATGTACACCGATTATTCGAAGACGCCTGAACCGATTTGGATTTTTTTTTGTTTCAAAGATTTACTTCACAAGTGGTCCCATATAAATTTTATCGAAATAGGTCGAGCGGAATTTTAAAAAATCAACAATAAATTATTTTTTTAAATAAATTGTTTAATCGAATATGTTATTGAAAAACTTTCTTCTTACAAATTACTTTAACAATAAATAACTTTAACTTTAAAAAAAACCGACCTCCAGGCACTAAAATATAAAAAAGGACTAAACGGGCGTTTTTATTTAGAATAGATACCTAATCAGATATTTTCGAAGTCAGTGCCAGCCGACAATATTTTAAGATATGAATATCTAATAGGTAAATATGTATTTTACGTATCGAAATAAGTGGTAGCCTAGTGGTAACGCGCTCGCTTGGGAAACCGAGTGAAACGGGTTCAAATTCCGGGTCTCGAACCTCTGATTTTTTCACGTGCGAATTATTCCTAACACGATTACCACTTGTCTTATAGTGAAGGAAAACATCATGAGGAAACCTGCATGTCTGAGTGTTCGAAAAACATGTGAAGTCCGCCAACCCGCACTTGGCCAGCGTGGTGGACTATGGCCTGATCCCCCTCGTATTAAAGGGAGGCCCATGCCCAGCAGTCGGACGTTAAAAAGGGATGAATACATATATACACTTGCTTCGCTGAGGTTCGTCCCAAGGTGCATTTTGAATAGTTTTTTTTTCTTTTTTTCCGTGGATTTTTCAGATGTTTTAATCTGCTATTCGTCTATATTTTTCCCGTGGATTATTCAGATGTGTTATTTTACTATTCGGGGTGAAGACAAATCCAACAAAACAAAGATCATAAAAATCGGTCCAGCCGTTCTCGAGTTATACCTTAGTGTCGTTAACAAACCCGACTTTGTTTTATAAATAACCAGCATTGCCCGCGACTCTGCCCGCATTCAGATGACCAAAAACCTAATTCTTAGGTTTTACATATTAGTATACTCTTACAATGCAGTTTTTGTGTTTTTGTATTTTTTCTCAGAAATGAGATATTTTCCCGCGATAAAAAATAGCCTATATGTTGACCCGGATAACCAGCTATCATTATATCAAATTTCATCAAAATCTGCCCAGTGGTTTTCTCGTGATGCGGTAACAGACAGACAGACAGACAGACAGACAGACAAAAATTCTAAAAACTATAGATTCGGACTCTATATCGATAATAATGTCTATTTCAATTAGATTTCCAAAAAAATATTTAATGTACAGATTTGACTTAGAATTTTATTATATGTATAGATTTAGTATTTTACAATTAATGCTTATTAACTTAATACCTTTTTTATGACGTGACAATAAAAATGACAAAGTAAATATTTGTTTATTTTACATGCACATAATACGGGCACAGCGATGGCAATGTTCTGAGATAACGAGACATGGCAACTTGTATAAAAATAATATATTAAGAAAGTGCTTGAAGAATATACAAAAATTTTATTTTTCGTATATTTTTTATTTTTGCTTTATTCTTATTTTAAATTAAAACAGTATGTCGGAGTAGTAAGTAATGGACCATTTTAAAAATTAAATATTAAATTTACCCGACTTACTAAATTTTTTTTTTATTGTCGCTCGACAAGATGACTCCATGACGCCTGATGGTAAGCGACAGTGGAATCCAGAATGAGATCCATCGGTTCCGGGACTTGATCTCGATTCCGATCAACCTCACCTCGTCGGCCTGCAAATGTGCTTTTTCACGCTCCGTTTAAATGACCCAGGATTATAGAAAGAGACACGTGAGACGGTAATGAATTCCATTTCCTAATAGTGCGGCACAGGTAGGAGCTGCCAAACCTTTTGGTACGAGAAGGTATGGGTAGTACCGTGTGAGGATGGAATTTCCGACCAGCACGTGTGGTTTTGGGGAGGAAAGGAGAGGAGGGTATAAGTTGGAAGAGCTCTTCTGAACACTCGCCGTAATAAACGCGATAAAAAGCGGCTAGAGAAGCAACATCTCTACGCAATTGCAGAGATTCTAAGTACAGAGTAGCCTCAGGTTTATTGATTATGCGGATAGCACGGCGTTGCAATCTATCAAGAGCGTCTAACAAGTACTTTGCGGAGCCATCCCAGAGGTGGGAGCAGTACTTAACGCATGATCGCACTTGAGTCTTGTAAAGTAGACATAGCTGCTCAGCCGAGAAGAACCGCTTCACCCTGTTCAGGACCCCGAGTTTATGCGAAGCTAACGAAATGACACTCTCGATATGGTTCTTTTGGTTCAGATCGCTGCGGATATTAACTCCGAAGATGTTGATGCCATCCTGCATAGTAAGACGAGTGTTCTGAAGAGAAGGAAAACAAAGGAATGGAGATTTTTTAGCCGAGAACGCGCACACCTGCGTCTTCTTGGCATTATTATTACGGTTAGTACTACATAATACATACGTTTCCGACTGTATAGTACTATTACTACGTCATCTTGTTTCTACTTTTTTAATCGACTTCCAAAAAGGAGGTATATTCATCGATTTTTCGGAGGTGGCTTGACCGATTTTGCTACTTTAAACTATATTCTATTAAGGTAGGTGCCCAATTAATCCCGGAAATTTTCTTTGACATAGAATTTACCGTTTTCGAGAAAATCAGAAAAAATATGAAATTTGAAGTATGATCTAATTAGTCTTTTTTACCTATTTCTAATTGTCATATCGACTTGGAACTTGCAAGTCTTTGTATTTCTGTGTGATAATACATTTATTTGGTAATTTCGACCATTTATACATTTGGAAACTATTTATTTTCCTTGCATCGGTTCGGTTAGATAACACAATAAATAAATAACAAAAAAAAATAACAAAAGAATTTCCCTAATGATTGGATAATATGTACTTATTATACATATATACCCTCCTTTTGGGTTTTGCCCGCAGACTGGTAAAACAGAAACAAACTTCTAAGCCACGAAACATTCTGTAAATGCACTGAAAAATAACCATTTTTATCTCTCAGCCTGCAATTTGTTGAATGTTGTTATAAGTGGATTCTATTTGTTACGCTTTCTACGGAAACGAGTTCTTGAGACCATTGCACGAATAAATCTTGTGAATAACACTAGGTCGGGAAGGACTGAGTTCGCCTACTTAGAAAATTGAACAAATATTGACAGAATACTGATGTCAGAACTGACATTCTGTCTTCAAGGATATAATTAAGAATTTAAACGTTGTTGATACAGAATCTTTTACCATTTTTGGTTAAACCTCTAGTTAATTTTTTATGCGCAGATAAATATGGCATGAATTTGAATGTATCCAAACAATCATGTCATTTTCGTTAGCCATGTCTCTAGCTCGGTCTAAAATTTTCATGTTTTGTTTTTTTTAGTAGACCAACATTTTCGTGTTTTATTTGGTAACGAAAATATATTAAACAGATTTCTTCTAACTACAAAGTAGTTTTGTCCAGACAGGACAGAATATGTTTTATTTTATATGAATCATTGTCCGTATTGACACTGAGTATACAATTGTGTAAGTGATAAACGGTATGTATAAATATATTTATATGTTACAACTTATTGTTTGAAAAAATCTTAATGAAAATATGTTACAAGCGTGCTTGGCACTGCAATTAGCGCTTTTCGCTCCATGAGGCATATTTATAAACGCCTGTTGCATTGAGCATTCATGCATAATATAACGTCTAACCAAGTGTAAAAATGTAAGGTTTTGAATTTTTTATTAATTTTTTAATGTTAAACTTTTTTATTTTTTATTGATGATTGCTCATAAGTTTAATGTTTGGCAAATAATTTAATCAAAAGTACACTTGAACTTTATCGCCAAAGTTATTCAAAGAAGTATTGATAAATTAAATACGTAGGTATATGATATAATATCCATTAAAGTTAGAAGTAAAATTTCCTACATAACTAACATGCAAATTTGTTGTAAAAAAAGTAATTGCTTACTTTTACATTAATTGTTATTTGTTTATTAGACTAGATTACTGTGTCGAAGGAAATAGAAGAAGTTACAGATGTGATTATGTATTTAGTAACCAGGATTAGGTATTAATCAAACAAACTCAGCGTGATTTCGCTAACTTCAATACAATTACATATAAATAATTCAATAGAAACATTTTTTGTTACGAACCTGACGCTACATAAATTGAACGACGAATACAATTTCAATTATAGGAGGTTTAATATGTAATCAGTGCTAATAGAAAATATAAATACAAGTCTAGTTATAAAGGGTTAAATAAGTAATTGTTCCTCAGTGTTTATAGAAATCTATGCTTGCATATACATAAGTTGAGTCCTTAGCTGAGGCGGAGTTGGCAAAAATGTTGTTTCGCGCACCGTAGCCAGATTGTGTGTGGTGTTATTGATTTTGTTATTTGTATACTTATTTGTATTTAAAATCATCTCTAAGTAATAAAACTTTGATGTTTGTTAGCATAATCATAGTAATAATCTTCTAAAAAATCCTTTTTTTTTGTAATATGCCAATAAGAATATATATTGGTCTTTTATTAGGAACTAGCGACTAAGTTAGTTAGCTACCCTAACTCACTCGGGTGCGTCCCTAGGTACGTTTTAAATAGATATGAATAGTTTTTGCGAGTGTACCTTAGGAGAAACACTTAATATGCTATTGCAAATTTTTCTGTAGGCCTTTTTAAGATCTAGAATTTTCTAGAACATTATTTTGATGTACTACTTAAGGATTAGCCAGCGTTAGCCATCTAAGGATGACTCTATAGAAGAGTTATTGTGTTTTTCCGCTGAAATGAAAGATTTTCCTGTAGTAAAAAGTATCCTAAATATTAACCCGAGTAATAAGTTATCACTACACAAAATTTAATCAAAATCGGTCTAGCACTTTGTGCGTGAAACGCGCACACCCAAACAGACAAAGAGACATACAGACAGACAAATTTTTAATAACAATTGTTTTGGAGCCTATATTATGTACACAACACGTTACATTACATTGTTTAAAAAAAATGATTAACAGATTTCGCTAAGTTATTACATTTAAATCTTTAAATGCTATTAAAGTTGTATACTCATGTTAAATCTAGGTAGTTATGTACAATGTATACATATATTTAAATCCTTTTGTTACCAACGCTACCTTACAGCGAGATTGATGGCATTAATCAAATAAAATGAATCTCTTTCATGTACAATAGAACAAGTTAAGTAGAAATTGACAAAGGCTATTATAATATTTTACTTAGACTAGATAAATAAAAATATTTAGAAGTATTATTTGGTCATAACTTTTTTTAAAACAACCTTTTGACCAATGGTAAAGTGGACGTGGGGACTTGTAAAAATAAACCTAAGGTGTGTGATATTATGTAATCAGTAAAGAGAAGAGGCTTTCATCATTTCATATTTTGTTGGATCAAATTATTGTACCTATTCTCATCTGGATTTCATATACAAATATTCAAAACGATACAATAATAAAAAGCCGTCGTGGGACGCCTGGCAGATGTGATACATCGAAACTATTTTGTATAGAAAATATGCGTGAGAGGAGTTTTTTTTAAAGAAAGAAAACATAACATTATTAAAAATAAATTGTGTATTTTTTATTGATATTTTTTTCTTTATATAAAAAATACAAATAATTTGATACCAAAATTAAAAATTAAAATGCGAGCTCAGCGCGGTGTGAGAAAGAGAGAGAGAGGAGATCGAGCCGAATAGGAAGAGAGTCGTGAGAGTTTCGAGTGCACGACGCGTCGCCACGCCAACAGCCGGTTAGACCCACCGCATTAGATGTTTCACATCAATAATAAAGGAAATATTATACTATTATTATAATAGGATACATTGAAATTACAAATACACTTAATAATGTGTACTAAACAAATGTACGCTTACACAATAATTAATTAGATAAATTGACTTGCACGGTTTGAAACACAGTATCTAGTATATTAGTTAGATAAACGAGTAAGTGAAGCTAATAAAAGTGTGTTGATAAAAAATGATCATATTTTAAAAAATGATCACCTTTCAAACTATTATATATTGTGTAGTACGCTTAGCTACTATATAATTAAAGCAATATATTTACTGAAACTGAATTTTACATTATATATTACAAAGGCAATAAGATTATACAGCGATGCGATGTTTTTCACCATTCTCATCAGCATTTGCTACGTGACCAAGCCTGACTGGAGGATAAATTGATTCTATTTTGGTCTGAATAAATTATAACGTTTTATTTGTTTTAATTACAAATTGTTTAAAACTCCAGAAAAACATATTAAGTCGAATTCCGAATTACCTACCTTAAATAATATACCTTTGTATATTTTTGGATTCATTTTCCATGTTAACATATTTTAGAGAAATGTCTGAAAATTTTGTGGACGGGTAACATCTATAATCTATAGCAGCCATACTCAACATTTTTTTATAGGGGCACAAACACGTTTCAGTCATGGTGTCGAGGGCCGCAAGCAAAAATTATTAAGTTATTTAACGATTTAGTTACTTTTTTAACAAAGATATGTTATAATGCGATTTTCGATGCTGCCGCATGCGGCCCGCGGGCTGCAGGTTGAGTATAGCTGATCTATAGGATAGTTTGTAGGAAATCTTCTAGAATTGTATTACTAGGATCTTTGGTTATTGTTTAGATTGATCTTACTAATATAACACGAAACAGCCCATGCGCGATACGAAGTGGGACTAATTTAATTTCCCTTTTAAGTATTTACTTATTTATATTATTTTATCCGATGTGTAGATTTTTGTGTAAAAGCAGTGTTTTTACACGTATAACATATATGTCATTTGTGGGGGCTTATATATAGGTGGACTAATGGTTTTCTATTTCCTCTAAGTAATTATATTTTAACATATTCGTATCACGATAACAAAATGCTATAATAATACTGGTTGTCAATGAATGAGAAGACGAAATTTATTCTAATTAGAACTATTGAGTGTACTAGTAATATATACAAATCAAGGATCTTAATCACTTTGATAGGTTTACGAAGACTTAATGTTATCCCAGCGGTTCCATTACAGTCCTATACATCTAATTGAAAGATGTACGGGTTAATAAAACTACATTAAGTAAGTAAATGTTTTAATATTCAATTATATATTTAGGCTATAACTTTCTTTAGTTTTTCTAGTGAGGATCATATTAATGTTTAATAATAAACCTAAATTCATTTATCGTCTCGTTGAGCTTGGATTGAAAAATAACACTATATAAAAAGTAAATATAAGAAAAGGTTTTATGTACTAAGCGTTATATTTGACTACATAATTACTTTTCTTTAAAGTTTTAATTGTCGAACATTAAAAATTTGACATTGATTTGAATCTGTAGAAAACACACATGTACGAGTGAGTATGTACATTTCTTCCGTAGATATTGTCGCGTAGTGAATATACTAAAAATAATAATTAAAAATGGCACGTCTGGAGCATGCTTTATATATTTTAAGACAATTGTTAACATATGACAGTTAACAGTTAAGAACCAGTTAATTGCAAATTGCTTGTGTAACAGAGGAACGACCCATTTTCCAGAAAACAATTGAAATTATTACAAAAGTTTCGAAATTTTGTTTACTAGAATGTTCTTTGTTTATGCATATAAAAAGGCCAGCAGTGTGTCGAGAGATCAGTTGAATTTCGGAGCTAAGAGAAGATTGAAAAAGTGAAAAAGTGAAGGTGAGTAGAGTACAGTAATAGTAAAAGTGTAGCTAGTGGTAAAAAATATTGTTCAAAGACTGAATTATGCCAGAAATGTGTATATACTGCGTTTATTTCTGAACCACTAAAAGTGACTGTTGCGAGCCATAAGTAATAAAACATTTGTAGTGCAGAAGACGTACTTTAATTTCCGATCCTAGAACTCACAGAACGTAACAATATATACATAATATAGAAATTATCAGAAAATATAAGAAGGAGAACAAAACAGAGATCAAATTTACCGTTTAAACAAAATGTTATTGAATGCTTACATACACATACATATTACACATGTATAAATCATAAAAAAAGATATTATTATAAAATATAGTAGTAAACTTTATTTGAGTTGAGGTGGAACTCATTAAATTTAAAAAGATAACTATTATTTTATTTATATAGCTTACTGGAGTCTATAAAAAACTAAGACCTGAGCAATATAGAGATGCCCGGATACTACCGACTTTATTCGCGCAGAGGCAGATGCCAAGAGGAAATGAGCGTTTGCTTTGCTTCTCAGGAATTATGCACGATTGCTTGTGTAAGATTATGTAGAGGTGATTTAATGGTGGATGAATGTCTTTCCCTTTATGTTTATTACTTGCAATTTTCATTACTATGAATTTACAGAACTGTGCTATAACTTTTTATTAAATGGCTTTAGTAATATGTAAAGTACGTAAAATAAAATGTAACTCTGTTTTTAATTAATTTTGGCAACCAAAAGGATGACAGTGCCTTTTTTTTTTTTTAACGTTGGGAAATGCATTTACGCACGACGTGTGGGACTCACCGGCGTAATACAGCCAGTACTACCCACTAAAACCCAACAAAACCTTCCCCCGTCTTAGTGGGGCATCGCAGGATCGCTTACGCATTCAACTACGACGCCCCGACGGCAGGTCTGCCGAAGCAGACCACCACAACCATGGGGTTGCTCCAAGGTCCACTCTGCTATCACAGAAGTACCAGGAGCAACCCGCATGGTACACCGCCCCCCGAAGAGGGCCACCTCACACCGCCCACCGAAGTGGGCAACCTCCCTGTGCGTTTCTTAGCTTCGCGCCCGGTTGGATTGCCGGGCACTACTGAGCCCCCCCACCACGACAAGGTGAACGCACGACGGGGGGGTAAAAGGATGACAGTGCCTATCTATGGACATATTGCTTTTGTCTGTCATTACTTTACGTAGGTAACCTTCACAATAGCTAAGTAAAATGTAAATGCTTTATAGGTAGAGTGAGTATACGTAATCGTGTGTAGGAACTAGCTCGTTTGTCAGTATAAAGTTTCTTGTGCGTACTAAATAGTCTATAGCTGTAAAAGATGATATATTTGAATTCATGCTTTATTATTATAATACAAAGCTAAGCATGATCATTAAATTATTATTCAGAAATGTATAGTATAATACTTAGACATATATAAATCAATATTCACAAATGATACTTTTATATTCAATGTGGGAAAATATAAGTGTGTGTAAGAATAAGCTTTGCATAAAAATACGATTTCACAATTAGGTACTAACACACATTTAGGTAAGATAAAGTACTAAATACCTAAGTATTACGTAAATACATCATAAACATCGAGAATTTATACTAAAAAGGTCAAAGTTTCATGCATAAAGACTTTACAGCTATAATTGTTAGCATTTGAAAATATGGCTTTTTGTCGAATTTGCTTTTAGCAGTAAATAATAATATTATACTAGTAATTTGTTTTAGTAAGCTAAAACGTAAATATTAGAGATAATAGTGAGATATATATATATATATATATATATAAAAACTAGAGACAATCTATGGATGTTTGTTACTTTTTCACGTCAGAACGGCTGAACGGATCTAGATGTTTGGCACAAAGATAATCTTAGTCTGGAATAATACATAGGCTACTTTTCATCCCGGAAAAATGTACGGTTCCTGTGGGATAGGTTTGTTTTTGTTTTCCACTAGTAGTATAATACTATTAAGTTTAAAATCGTTTTTGTAGCTTATGTTGTTGTTATTTATGTTTGTTTTGTTGATCGTCATCTGGCATGGAGGTTGTGGAATCGTGTATCGTTCAAGCCAAATATTTATACCGATCATATAAGTTCGTACAGCTGTCATGGGTTACGAGTAAATCCACATATACATTTTAAGGAATTTAACAAAATATATTATTTCTGAATATTTCTCCAGTAAAGTATGAGTGAGGCCCTATATTTCGTATGTTTTTTTTTATTTAAGGCTTAGTATTTAATTTATGGTTTAAAGTCGCATTTATATAGTTTAATGTGCTTTTGAAAGTATAGGTCCACCGCAGTGGCGCAGGGTCTTTGAACATGTATTGCGTTGTACGCGGTGAACCACAGGTAAATGGAGCATTACAATTCCTCTGTATTGAACCACACAAATGCTTCTCTCGTATAGACTAAGATGAGTTATAGATAATAAAATATATTATGTAGCTAAGATGTAACAGTAGATAATATGAAGTTATAACTAATAAGTTTATTTTTTTTTGATATATATAAAATAAATCATTAAAAATATTTAACTAACATCGACGCTATAAGTCTGGGTCTTTACTTAATATTATAAATGTGAAAGTGTGTTTTTTGTTAGTTCGTTCCTTCGTTCGTTGGTTCGTCCGTCCGTCCGTCCGGGTTTTTTTACGTTGGGAAATGCATTTACGCATACCACCTGCATCTATACAGGTGGTCACCGGCTACAAAAACCAGTATTACCCACTAAAACCCAACAGAACCTCTCCCGTTTAATGGGGCGTCGCGGGATCGCTTACGCACTCAACCACGACGCCCCGACGGCAGGTCACAATAACCATGGGATTGCTCCAACGATCCACTCTGCCGTCACAGAAGTACCAAGAGCAACCCGCATGGTACACCCATCGAAGTGGACCGCCTTCCAGTGCGTTTCATAGCTTGGCATCTGGATGAACCACCGGAAGCTAATGAGTTACCCCACCACGACAAGGTGAACGCATAATATCAACCCACAACAACACATCATACCTAGCTATAGCGAAGGTGAGTCGATAAAGTATTGAAATTACACAACATGACGTAAATTTGGCTTTAAAGTAAAGGAGTACTGTAACTTCAAAATGATATTATAAAGTTTTTCAAGCGGGTTAGTATGGTTGAGCCACTTGGGTTGAGCACTGGCTTCAGGACTACTGGAGGACAGTAAACTTAATTGGTTTCCGATTTGATCATAGAGTAATAAATACGTACTAATAGTATACGTACTGTATACGTACATAAAATAAGTATATGTAGAAATGAGGTAAGACGTCATCATTTTGATTTTTTTTTACAACTTTATGTTATTTTTACGTATAAATTTATAGTTAAACTACAGAAAGGTTATCCATTAAGAGCACGCTCGTTTTGGAAACTAAGTGAAAGCCCCGCCCCAGTCGCCTTTGATATTCTTATATTCGACTAGGATTTTTCACATAATTATTAATTAGCAATAGCGTTTTCCACCGACCTGCATCTCTCTTTCTGTGGCCTGCATCACTGCAGGGAATTGAATTGAATGCAAAAGCGATTATTATCAATAATTTAACAGTACAGGTACAACAAATAAGTATAGTTGTGTAATAGTTGCTAGTAGGTAGAGAGTAGGAGAGAGAAATATCATTAATTTGATGATTATTATTGTAGGTACTTCATTTAATTGAGCCTCTTTGATTATTGTCACACTGACCTAGACCACTAGCAAATAAATTATCAAAATATAATCATTCGATTTCCTATATTATTATACTTACTGGTTTGAAACCTAAAAGCGTGGCACAGACGGGAATGGCCATTTGTTATTTTAAGTCCCCACACGGTCCCTGTGTTGATTAAAGTGCTGGATGAAATCATGAAGTAATATACAATGTTGTTTAAATAATACAGTTCTATAAAGGTATCATTACACAAATAAAATGTACTATTAATTTAAAATTGACTTCTACCGAGCTATTTTTGTAAAATAATGTTTATTTCATGCAGTGTATTACTCTTGTGCAATTTGGTTCTATATTGCATTTTAAGCTCTGTTTATTTGTCTGTGGATACAAATAAACCGTTTGTTTATAAAATTGGACTAGTATATGATCTGGTTATGTAAGGATGAGTAACTTATTGTAAGAAACAAAGCTTATGTAGCTTTTCCTAATGTAAAAGACTAGTTTCTGCCCGTGGCTTTGTTCGCGTGAAGTATTTTTTCCATTTCGTATAAATATAAGTAAAATTTTTGGCGTTGTTCTTCTTTTGGTAAGCTTACAACTAAAACGTTGTTAGAATAGTATTATGCGAATTATAGGAACGTGCTGCTATGTATATGTATGTATATAAAGTGTCCAATGGTTAATGTTATGTACTCGTAATATTAATAAAAGAATAACAAATGATTTGTGAGGTATTTTCTATTATTAAAAATTAGTCGCCCAGTCACTGAAATTTGTTTTCATAATTTAATCAAAATTAATTTTGTTATATTTCTCGTATTTTAATAAATGCTTTATACTAAAAAGTATGCATTGATGCTGTTCTATTTCCTTCTCAGATCTCGATCGATCGGGCAACTGTATTTGTACCCGTATAGTGGTGGTATATAGGAGGTCTATGGGCTATAGATATGCCCAGTTTTATTCAAATCGGTACAATTTATTACATACGTGTGTGTACACGTTACAAAACATACAACTACAAAACATACATCCGTACTGCTAAAACTCTAACTCTTTAAGCATCCGAGTATATTTCCAAATTTTCACCTTTTATAATATCAGTTGGATTAAAACGACAAATAGAATATGAGATAAGCAACTTTATGTATCTTATAGCTATTGCATCAGAGACTTCTACTAAAACTGACCTCATTTTTTGGACGACTTTAAAATGCAGGAGGAGTCTAGTGTTCTATTCTTCCGTATATTTGTGAATATGTTACGCGTAAATCGATTTTTATAATAGTTTTTAATTAATGGATTATACTTCAAGGGTGGTTGCATGAAAATTAAAAAAAATCGTCCATTTTTATTTCCAGTACATATTTAATGTCCTGTGCGTTTGTTCCACGATGGTAGTTAGAGTCGATATATATAAATTATAAGATTTCATGGTTTTCTTTAATTGTAAGATACAATGTTTGTTCGAGAGATCTTATCATTATCATAGACTGTATTTGTTAGTTTACTGTATTTTTTGTTGGTTCGATTACCCTTCAGGTAAGCTTTTTTTTTAAAATAATTTAATACAGTTATTATTTTTTTTTAAATAAAACAATGTATCCTTTGAGTAAAACTTCAATATTTAAGGTACTTTCCTTCCATGCCCTATCCTTTTGTTCCAACCTGGTTAAAACAAAATGGCGTTCCATTTTGTCCCGCGTCCTAAACGTGTCTGCAGTAAAATGTATAGAGTCAATTTTCGTAAGCGCTTGCAACGTTGAGAAGAATTTCAATCATATCAGTGTTTTCTTTTAGACTTTTAATGAAAGTGCAGCTAGTTCAATTTTGTAGTTATTTTTCAAGAATTTCAAAATGTTCATATATAATAATATTTCAAACATATATGTATATAACTATGTTCTCTAGTAGCACGCGTAAATGCCTTTAATAAATTGAATGACATTATTTTTGTTTGTCATTGAGTATGTTTGTTACTTTTTATGATACGTTTATCATCATGCGAAGGAAGCGTGTTTAGACTTTTTACTTCATATTATACATTCTAATTTTATTTTAACAGAAAATATGAAATACTTGCTGCTTTTAACATTATTAAAATATTTTTTTAGTGTACTTAAGTCGCAACTTAAGTCATATTTTTTTAGTTATTCAGCTTTGTAACTTATATCAAAATCAATTTGAATGAAACATTAATATTTTTCTTACTTATACACTGTATTCCGTACGAGACCAGGGCATGACTGAAAGATTAAGTAATTCAGTAATGTAGTTCCACAATGTCGTTGATTTTTTATACGAAGCATATTTAAAAGAGTTCTTAGACTACATTTTAGTATTGGCTGCACTGATGATTTTAGTTTTGATGCTCTGAGACATACCCAGTGCGAGATTGTAGGAGTCTCGATAACCCTCGTGTTGATAGCTACGGGAACAGATGACACAGAACAACTGAGGACAGAGATAGAGAGAAACAAGTTATACTATAATATGTAACATTCAGTTATTTTATGTGCCAGTTCGTGGATTTTGAATATAGATTTTTGATATGTCAAGTGGACAGTCGGTGATTCGGATTATATGAGTTAGGAATACAAAATATAAATGTAAAATGAGTATACAGAAAAAGCGAGAAATATAATTGTTAATTGCCAAATATTTGTCTTCCTGGAAAACCCTTCTGAGCTGTTTTAAATATTTCCATCTTATTTCGTTTCTGTTTAAGGTACGGATTCCTATGAATCGCTACTCTATAAGTTATTTCTAGACAGAAGTGATAAGAATCATTAATTAATATTATCATAGCAGATTAAGAATAGAATATATAAAGATAAGGTTAAAGATAAAGTTTTTACTAAAACGTTTGTTACAAAATTTTACTATGATCAATCATCAAACGCTTAATGCTTAGTTAAGAACACGAACCAAAATTGAAGTGTTCTTCTGAAAATGGAATTGTTTTAATTAATATTTTATTTGTAGTAGGTAATTGAATAGGCAATTGCAGTATCTAAATTCTGAAATAAGATTTTCGATATGTATTTTTATAATAACTTTTAATTATGTTATGTTATGTAATGATAAAATTGTAACTAAGCCCAATCTATACATTAAATATTTTTGGAAAATCTTATTGAAACAAACATTATTATCGATACAGAGGCCGAATCTACAGTTTTTAGAATTTTTGTCTGTCTGTCTGTTACCGCATCACAAAAAAACCACTGGAGGGATTTTAATGAAATTTGGTATGGTGATAGCTGGTTATCCGGGTCAACATTCAAGATACTTTTTACCGCGGAAAAATATCTCATTTTTGAGAAAAAATATAAAAACTGCATTGTAAGAGTATACTAATATCTAAAACCTAAGAATTTGGTTTTTAGTCATCTGAACGCAGGCGGAGCCGCGGGCAATGCTAGTACCTAATAAATAACAACGACGAATATACCTATAACAACGACGCCACTCTATAAAGCTTTTATTCTGCCTGATTTCTGAATACAATTATTTTTCGAAAGAAAAAAAAAACGTCACAATGCACATTATTTTCATACGTGTAAGTTCGATTTTGTGTTAACTGAATCAGAACTTACGATTTTTGGGTATTATTCTTTGGTTTGAGTTACCGTCACTTACGACGCCATTCTTTGAAAAGATATTTGTTGCCGATTATGGAATACGCATCTATATATTTTTTTACATATCAATGATATGGAAGATAGAAAATTTTCGATTCCTTTTCTTTTCTTTATCTCTCTCTCCCACTCTTGCTATGTTATTTCTGACATTATTTTTATTATGAATAAAATAGCTTATTTTAGAGAACTGAGGATGTGCGCTAATTAAATCAATTACCTATAGATATTTTTTTTGAAAAAAAAAATTCAATTTGATAATATGGCCGTATAAATTTATATGATAGTGATTACATTTAAATACAAGCGTGTTTTTTATTTTTTAAACTAAAATTATTTGTATTTATTTAATGTAGATATACTTCTTAATAACAATTATTATTATTAAAATTTGATGGTTGAAAATGTTCTGATGCAGCACGGAGTACCACGATACTGCCAAAAAATGAACTGAATCGTTTCCCTAACAATAATATGCCTATCGCTTTGTATTTTTATATATTTATCTGAGCGAACGTTGAATTTTTGGATATGGATATAATATGTAACTTATATATATCTCTTATTTCAAAAGGCTTTTTAGGAGCTCTGTACTTTGAAAAGCGGTTAACACCTTACGATTATAGCCGTACCTACGCTCGTTATTGACACTGAGCATAAGTCGTATAAATGTGATGATAGTACTGACGGTCTAAATATTTAGGTTGTTTGTATTTTCTATTAGTAAAAACTGTACGTGTACATGTCTTTTGTATATATTTTTATCTGTCTGTCTGTCTGTCTGTCTGTCTGTCTGTCTGTCTGTCTGTCTGTCTGTCTGTCTGTCTGTCTGTCTGTCTGTCTGTCTGTCTGTCTGTCTGTCTGCCTGCCTGCCTGCCTGCCTGCCTGCCTGCCTGCCTGCCTGCCTGCCTGCCTGCCTGCCTGCCTGCCTGCCTGCCTGCCTGCCTGCCTGCCTGCCTGCCTGCCTGCCTGCCTGCCTGCCTGCCTGCCTGCCTGCCTGCCTGCCTGCCTGCCTGCCTGCCTGCCTGCCTGCCTGCCCTGCCTGCCTGCCTGCCTGCCTGCCTGCCTGCCTGCCTGCCTGCCTGCCTGCCTGCCTGCCTGCCTGCCTGCCTGCCTGGCTGCCTGCCTGCCTGCCTGCCTGCCTGCCTGCCTGCCTGCCTGCCTGCCTGCCTGCCTGCCTGCCTGCCTGCCTGCCTGCCTGCCTGCCTGCCTGCCTGCCTGCCTGCCTGCCTGCCTGCCTGCCTGCCTGCCTGCCTGCCTGCCTGCCTGCCTGCCTGCCTGCCTGCCTGCCTCCCTGCCTGCCTGCCTGCCTGCCTGCCTGCCTGCCTGCCTGCCTGCCTGCCTGCCTGCCTGCCTGCCTGCCTGCCTGCCTGCCTGCCTGCCTGCCTGCCTGCCTGCCTGCCTGCCTGCCTGCCTGCCTGCCTGCCTGCCTGCCTGCCTGCCTGCCTGCCTGCCTGCCTGCCTGCCTGCCTGCCTGCCTGCCTGCCTGCCTGCCTGCCTGCCTGCCTGCCTGCCTGCCTGCCTGCCTGCCTGCCTGCCTGCCTGCCTGCCTGCCTGCCTGCCTGCCTGCCTGCCTGCCTGCCTGCCTGCCTGCCTGCCTGCCTGCCTGCCTGCCTGCCTGCCTGCCTGCCTGCCTGCCTGCCTGCCTGCCTGCCTGCCTGCCTGCCTGCCTGCCTGCCTGCCTGCCTGCCTGCCTGCCTGCCTGCCTGCCTGCCTGCCTGCCTGCCTGCCTGCCTGCCTGCCTGCCTGCCTGCCTGCCTGCCTGCCTGCCTGCCTGCCTGCCTGCCTGCCTGCCTGCCTGCCTGCCTGCCTGCCTGCCTGCCTGCCTGCCTGCCTGCCTGCCTGCCTGCCTGCCTGCCTGCCTGCCTGCCTGCCTGCCTGCCTGCCTGCCTGCCTGCCTGCCTGCCTGCCTGCCTGCCTGCCTGCCTGCCTGCCTGCCTGCCTGCCTGCCTGCCTGCCTGCCTGCCTGCCTGCCTGCCTGCCTGCCTGCCTGCCTGCCTGCCTGCCTGCCTGCCTGCCTGCCTGCCTGCCTGCCTGCCTGCCTGCCTGCCTGCCTGCCTGCCTGCCTGCCTGCCTGCCTGCCTGCCTGCCTGCCTGCCTGCCTGCCTTCCTGCCTGCCTGCCTGCCTGCCTGCCTGCCTGCCTGCCTGCCTGCCTGCCTGCCTGCCTGCCTGCCTGCCTGCCTGCCTGCCTGCCTGCCTGCCTGCCTGCCTGCCTGCCTGCCTGCCTGCCTGCCTGCCTGCCTGCCTGCCTGCCTGCCTGCCTGCCTGCCTGCCTGCCTGCCTGCCTGCCTGCCTGCCTGCCTGCCTGCCTGCCTGCCTGCCTGCCTGCCTGCCCTGCCTGCCTGCCTGCCTGCCTGCCTGCCTGCCTGCCTGCCTGCCTGCCTGCCTGCCTGCCTGCCTGCCTGCCTGCCTGCCTGCCTGCCTGCCTGCCTGCCTGCCTGCCTGCCTGCCTGCCTGCCTGCCTGCCTGCCTGCCTGCCTGCCTGCCTGCCTGCCTGCCTGCCTGCCTGCCTGCCTGCCTGCCTGCCTGCCTGCCTGCCTGCCTGCCTGCCTGCCTGCCTGCCTGCCTGCCTGCCGGCCTGCCTGCCTGCCTGCCTGCCTGCCTGCCTGCCTGCCTGCCTGCCTGCCTGCCTGCCTGCCTGCCTGCCTGCCTGCCTGCCTGCCTGCCTGCCTGCCTGCCTGCCTGCCTGCCTGCCTGCCTGCCTGCCTGCCTGCCTGCCTGCCTGCCTGCCTGCCTGCCTGCCTGCCTGCCTGCCTGCCTGCCTGCCTGCCTGCCTGCCTGCCTGCCTGCCTGCCTGCCTGCCTGCCTGCCTGCCTGCCTGCCTGCCTGCCTGCCTGCCTGCCTGCCTGCCTGCCTGCCTGCCTGCCTGCCTGCCTGCCTGCCTGCCTGCCTGCCTGCCTGCCTGCCTGCCTGCCTGCCTGCCTGCCTGCCTGCCTGCCTGCCTGCCTGCCTGCCTGCCTGCCTGCCTGCCTGCCTGCCTGCCTGCCTGCCTGCCTGCCTGCCTGCCTGCTGCCTGCCTGCCTGCCTGCCTGCCTGCCTGCCTGCCTGCCTGCCTGCCTGCCTGCCTGCCTGCCTGCCTGCCTGCCTGCCTGCCTGCCTGCCTGCCTGCCTGCCTGCCTGCCTGCCTGCCTGCCTGCCTGCCTGCCTGCCTGCCTGCCTGCCTGCCTGCCTGCCTGCCTGCCTGCCTGCCTGCCTGCCTGCCTGCCTGCCTGCCTGCCTGCCTGCCTGCCTGCCTGCCTGCCTGCCTGCCTGCCTGCCTGCCTGCCTGCCTGCCTGCCTGCCTGCCTGCCTGCCTGCCTGCCTGCCTGCCTGCCTGCCTGCCTGCCTGCCTGCCTGCCTGCCTGCCTGCCTGCCTGCCTGCCTGCCTGCCTGCCTGCCTGCCTGCCTGCCTGCCTGCCTGCCTGCCTGCCTGCCTGCCTGCCTGCCTGCCTGCCTGCCTGCCTGCCTGCCTGCCTGCCTGCCTGCCTGCCTGCCTGCCTGCCTGCCTGCCTGCCTGCCTGCCTGCCTGCCTGCCTGCCTACCGCCTGCCTGCCTGCCTGCCTGCCTGCCTGCCTGCCTGCCTGCCTGCCTGCCTGCCTGCCTGCCTGCCTGCCTGCCTGCCTGCCTGCCTGCCTGCCTGCCTGCCTGCCTGCCTGCCTGCCTGCCTGCCTGCCTGCCTGCCTGCCTGCCTGCCTGCCTGCCTGCCTGCCTGCCTGCCTGCCTGCCTGCCTGCCTGCTGCCTGCCTGCCTGCCTGCCTGCCTGCCTGCCTGCCTGCCTGCCTGCCTGCCTGCCTGCCTGCCTGCCTGCCTGCCTGCCTGCCTGCCTGCCTGCCTGCCTGCCTGCCTGCCTGCCTGCCTGCCTGCCTGCCTGCCTGCCTGCCTGCCTGCCTGCCTGCCTGCCCTGCCTGCCTGCCTGCCTGCCTGCCTGCCTGCCTGCCTGCCTGCCTGCCTGCCTGCCTGCCTGCCTGCCTGCCTGCCTGCCTGCCTGCCTGCCTGCCTGCCTGCCTGCCTGCCTGCCTGCCTGCCTGCCTGCTGCCTGCCTGCCTGCCTGCCTGCCTGCCTGCCTGCCTGCCTGCCTGCCTGCCTGCCTGCCTGCCTGCCTGCCTGCCTGCCTGCCTGCCTGCCTGCCTGCCTGCCTGCCTGCCTGCCTGCCTGCCTGCCTGCCTGCCTGCCTGCCTGCCTGCCTGCCTGCCTGCCTGCCTGCCTGCCTGCCTGCCTGCCTGCCTGCCTGCCTGCCTGCCTGCCTGCCTGCCTGCCTGCCTGCCTGCCTGCCTGCCTGCCTGCCTGCCTGCCTGCCTGCCTGCCTGCCTGCCTGCCTGCCTGCCTGCCTGCCTGCCTGCCTGCCTGCCTGCCTGCCTGCCTGCCTGCCTGCCTGCCTGCCTGCCTGCCTGCCTGCCTGCCTGCCTGCCTGCCTGCCTGCCTGCCTGCCTGCCTGCCTGCCTGCCTGCCTGCCTGCCTGCCTGCCTGCCTGCCTGCCTGCCTGCCTGCCTGCCTGCCTGCCTGCCTGCCTGCCTGCCTGCCTGCCTGCCTACCTCCTGCCTGCCTGCCTGCCTGCCTGCCTGCCTGCCTGCCTGCCTGCCTGCCTGCCTGCCTGCCTGCCTGCCTGCCTGCCTGCCTGCCTGCCTGCCTGCCTGCCTGCCTGCCTGCCTGCCTGCCTGCCTGCCTGCCTGCCTGCCTGCCTGCCTGCCTGCCTGCCCTGCCTGCCTGCCTGCCTGCCTGCCTGCCTGCCTGCCTGCCTGCCTGCCTGCCTGCCTGCCTGCCTGCCTGCCTGCCTGCCTGCCTGCCTGCCTGCCTGCCTGCCTGCCTGCCTGCCTGCCTGCCTGCCTGCCTGCCTGCCTGCCTGCCTGCCTGCCTGCCTGCCTGCCTGCCTGCCTGCCTGCCTGCCTGCCTGCCTGCCTGCCTGCCTGCCTGCCTGCCTGCCTGCCTGCCTGTCTGCCTGCCTGTCTGCCTGCCTGTCTGCCTGCCTGTCTGCCTGCCTGTCTGCCTGCCTGTCTGTCTGCCTGTCTGCCTGTCTGCCTGTCTGCCTGTCTGCCTGTCTGCCTGTCTGCCTGTCTGCCTGTCTGCCTGTCTGCCTGTCTGCCTGTCTGCCTGTCTGCCTGTCTGCCTGTCTGCCTGTCTGCCTGTCTGCCTGTCTGCCTGTCTGCCTGTCTGCCTGTCTGCCTGTCTGCCTGTCTGCCTGTCTGCCTGTCTGCCTGTCTGCCTGTCTGCCTGTCTGCCTGTCTGCCTGTCTGCCTGTCTGCCTGTCTGCCTGTCTGCCTGTCTGCCTGTCTGCCTGTCTGCCTGTCTGCCTGTCTGCCTGTCTGCCTGTCTGCCTGTCTGCCTGTCTGCCTGTCTGCCTGTCTGCCTGTCTGCCTGTCTGCCTGTCTGCCTGTCTGCCTGTCTGCCTGTCTGCCTGTCTGCCTGTCTGCCTGTCTCCTGTCTGCCTGTCTGCCTGTCTGCCTGTCTGCCTGTCTGCCTGTCTGCCTGTCTGCCTGTCTGCCTGTCTGCCTGTCTGCCTGTCTGCCTGTCTGCCTGTCTGCCTGTCTGCCTGTCTGCCTGTCTGCCTGTCTGCCTGTCTGCCTGTCTGCCTGTCTGCCTGTCTGCTGTCTGCCTGTCTGCCTGTCTGCCTGTCTGCCTGTCTGCCTGTCTGCCTGTCTGCCTGTCTGCCTGTCTGCCTGTCTGCCTGTCTGCCTGTCTGCCTGTCTGCCTGTCTGCCTGTCTGCCTGTCTGCCTGTCTGCCTGTCTGCCTGTCTGCCTGTCTGCCTGTCTGCCTGTCTGCCTGTCTGCCTGTCTGCCTGTCTGCCTGTCTGCCTGTCTGCCTGTCTGCCTGTCTGCCTGTCTGCCTGTCTGCCTGTCTGCCTGTCTGCCTGTCTGCCTGTCTGCCTGTCTGCCTGTCTGCCTGTCTGCCTGTCTGCCTGTCTGCCTGTCTGCCTGTCTGCCTGTCTGCCTGTCTGCCTGTCTGCCTGTCTGCCTGTCTGCCTGTCTGCCTGTCTGCCTGTCTGCCTGTCTGCCTGTCTGCCTGTCTGCCTGTCTGCCTGTCTGCCTGTCTGCCTGTCTGCCTGTCTGCCTGTCTGCCTGTCTGCCTGTCTGCCTGTCTGCCTGTCTGCCTGTCTGCCTGTCTGCTGGCCTGTCTGCCTGTCTGCCTGTCCCTGCCTGTCCTGCCTGTCTGCCTGTCTGCCTGTCTGCCTGTCTGCCTGTCTGCCTGTCTGCCTGTCTGCCTGTCTGCCTGTCTGCCTGTCTGCCTGTCTGCCTGTCTGCCTGTCTGCCTGTCTGCCTGTCTGCCTGTCTGCCTGTCTGTGTCTGCCTGTCTGCCTGTCTGCCTGTCTGCCTGTCTGCCTGTCTGCCTGTCTGCCTGTCTGCCTGTCTGCCTGTCTGCCTGTCTGCCTGTCTGCCTGTCTGCCTGTCTGCCTGTCTGCCTGTCTGCCTGTCTGCCTGTCTGCCTGTCTGCCTGTCTGCCTGTCTGCCTGTCTGCCTGTCTGCCTGTCTGCCTGTCTGCCTGTCTGCCTGTCTGCCTGTCTGCCTGTCTGCCTGTCTGCCTGTCCTGCTGTCTGCCTGTCTGCCTGTCTGCCTGTCTGCCTGTCTGCCTGTCTGCCTGTCTGCCTGTCTGCCTGTCTGCCCTGTCTGCCTGTCTGCCTGTCTGCCTGTCTGCCTGTCTGCCTGTCCTGCCTGTCTGCCTGTCTGCCTGTCTGCCTGTCTGCCTGTCTGCCTGTCTGCCTGTCTGCCTGTCTGCCTGTCTGCCTGTCTGCCTGTCTGCCTGTCCTGCCTGTCTGCCTGTCTGCCTGTCTGCCTGTCTGCCTGTCTGCCTGTCTGCCTGTCTGCCTGTCTGCCTGTCTGCCTGTCTGCCTGTCTGCCTGTCTGCCTGTCTGCCTGTCTGCCTGTCTGCCTGTCTGCCTGTCTGCCTGTCTGCCTGTCTGCCTGTCTGCCTGTCTGCCTGTCTGCCTGTCTGCCTGTCTGCCTGTCTGCCTGTCTGTCTGTCTGTCTGTCTGTCTGTTACCGCATCACAGAAAAACCACTGGAGGGATTTTTATGAAATTTGGTATAGTGATGGCTGGTTATCCGGGTCAACATATAGGATATTTTTTACCGCGGGAAAATATCTAATTTCTGAGAAAAAATACAAAAACTGCAATGTAAGAATATACCGATATGTAAAACCTAGAAATTTGGTTTTTGGTCATCATAACGCGGGCGGAGCCGCGGGCAATGCTAGTTTAAAATATATTAAACGTATAAGTAATGCGTGGGTAAAACTGTGGTTTATTCGTTATACACATAAGCTTTTGAATATTAGCTACATAGTTTGTGAGTTAAAAGATATATTTCTTATAGCCGTATTGCCTATTATTTGGTTAGATAATAATATCCGATTTGATGTCGAAGCCAAGAATTGGATAGTGGAACTCATCTATGGTTACTCAAACTGACAGGCTGACCTTAGAGTTTAGGCTTATTTGGTTAATTTTGAAGATCTCTATACATATACATTTTTTAATAGTCTATTAGAACTATCTATACTTATAATAAAAGAGTAGAGGTCGAATGTCTGTACATATCAAAAAGATGCTAAAAACCGAGTCAGGGCGATGTAAGAAGACAAATTCTATCCCCGGGCAACATCTTAGATACTTTTTATCCCGGAAAATTAAATAGTTCCCGTGGGATAGTTAAAAAACTATAATAACTTATACAGCTTAGTACACAACAACTTATGCACCTAATTTAGTAAAATTTAACATTCTGATACCTTATATTGCCGGTCAAACAACAGGTTACTTTTCATCCCGAAGAAATAAACAGTTGCCGTGGGAACTAATAGATCTCTATTAGTGTGTTTTTTAGTAATGGAATAAAACACATAAAATAATAACATTTAAAGTTAATCGATTGTATGAAACTAAACAATTCACACAATGTCACATTATATGTATGTTTTGTATTAAAGCAACGCTTTAATGTGTTACTAAGGCACATTCAATCGATGCTGCTACATTGTTTGTATTAAGTATCATGTAACTAGTAGAGATCGTATCGTTCCTTTAACACAATATCTTTGATGTAATAAAAAATTGGAAATACTTTATAATAATCAATACTTTAAGAAAAGGAAAACGAAATAACGTGTTTTAGATATTATATGTATAGATCATTGTTACTGAGACTTTCTTAACAAAAAGATTTATAATAAACTTGGCCTAACCTCGGACTCGGACCCAGGACCAGGAGTTTATATGTATAATCACGACTTACTGATCGATTTCGACCACGCGGCGGCTGATCTCACTGCGACTTGAAGGGCTCATTAGCGTCTGACAATCCAGCCGGGCGTGAAGCCAAGCGACCCACTGCGAGGTGGCCCACTTCCGTAAGCGGTGTACCATGGGAGTTACTCATGGTAAAACTCTAATAGCAGAGTGGATTGTGGGAGATGACGCTGAGTTTTAGTGGATAGTAATTGGCTTTTCTAGCCGGTGAGCCCCACATAACCTGTAGGTATGCGTAAATGTATTTCCCAACGCTAAAAAAATGAATTTTTCTATGTGTGTTTACGCTTCCGTAAATTTAGTTTAAGTTCAAAATCAAATCTTTTTGCAGAATCATTGTCAATTGCTATTAAAGCCCCTTACTGACCGGTTGATTTTTATTTATCATCGCCACATCACCCGTGATTATTACCAAATCAATTTATACACCTCTAGCCCTCTTCAATGTGATAGTGTAATCTAATTATGAAAAAGTACCTGGGCTACCGAGCTTCGCTCGGAGTTTTTCGCCGAAAAGTACAATTTTCTTTAAAAAAAATCTAGAATAAATACAAAAAGAAAAAAGTAAAAATAACCGACCGGGTGTCGAACCCGGACGCCTATGATATTATCTATCTTGCGACTTAGCCGCTTGACCACGATGCTTATATTTGAGCGTGCGAAATTATCGAACATAATTTGAGTGGAATAATGCGAAAGAAAACAGCATGAAAACTCAAAAACCCGCGTTTTCCCAGACATATGACTAATCTAGATCGATTTATCGCCCCCGAAACCTCTCCCGTGGGCTAAATTTCATTAAAATCGTTGGAGCCGTTTCCGAGATTCAGATATATATATATATATATATATATATATATATATATATATAAATATATGTATATACAAGAATTTCTCGTTTAAATATATTAGATATAATAATTAGGAGAAGCGCTTTTTATATGTATGTAACTGAGGGATGGAAAAATTATACTTGTCCGTGTTTATTATTAAATTCTAAATAGAGTTACATATATCAACACCTCTTCACGCGTCGCATCGCATATTAAATTGCTTGACTGCAATATTCTTCGCGTGAACGATCTAAGTCAAGTGATAATAAAAGGCTATAGTGCATACTTATTAAATTCTTTTGTTCGTAAGGAAGCCTTTTTATCTTTCGGTTGTTTGAATATAAAACTCATTTATCAAATACTAATATTACATTCAATTCCAATATATAATTTTTATTTATCATTTTCAACAATATTGTCTAAAAAATATTTTATCATTATTTTCTATGGTTTTGTCTATAGTCTATTATACTAATATTATGAAGAGGTAAAGTTTGTGAGTTTGTGACGTTGTAGGGGTAATCTCTGGATCTACTGAACCGATTTAGATGAAATTTGGTAAGAATATAGTTTGAGATCCTGGGAAGGACATAGGATACTTTTTATACCGGAAATCATCCCTTACGTGGGTGAAAATGGGGATGAAAGTTTGTATTGGGAAGCAAGCTAGGGCCGAACCCGAGTGAAGCGAGAGTGAATCGCTAGTTAAAAATAAAATTATTTTATGTAAGTTATTGTACAGGAAAAGTAAGTAGTTTTGAGATGTGAAAAATTGCATTACTGTGAATCTAACTGGTTTCCCACAGCGAGGGTTTCGTAGCATAAAATTTATATTGTTTAACCTTACTAATTAGTTACGTTACCTCACATGTTTACATGGACTTAACATTTTTTTCATTCTTCAGCCATATGTATGGAGTGTCACCTCTATTTTTTTTAATATTTGTAATTTGACTACAGAATTCTCTACCGATTTATATGAAACACCTTCCTTATAAGTTATAAATTTTACCAATGTAGCTCTAATAAGTGGTCTTCGTGAAAAATGCTTGTAAATGACTGAAGGTATAGACATGGTGAAATTATAATCCGTGTTAGCCATTTGGTTGCGGAACCCTTAAAAGTCAGTGAAAAAGAAGTAAAGAGATTATAGAAAAAAGTATCAACTGGAAGAAGGAATAAAAAAGTAACAAACATTTGATACTCTAACCCTTTTTCTTAAAGTGTCATATAAATTATTAAAAAAGGCAAGAATCAAGCTTAAAAAAAATATTAAAACAATAGAAGCATTTAACGTGATCTAATTATTCGTATAAAGTCTTCCCGAACGTGATTTTTCGTAAAAAAAATATTATCAAAGAAAAATGAGCGTTAAGATTTCGTTTCCTCGAGAGGTATCCTTTCTTGTAGGTAAATGAATCTTGTTTCATATGGTGTAAGACGTATATTGTAAATTATATTCTTTGTACTTATTTAAGAAATTAAGGCACAATTTTATCTTGAGATACACTCCCGATGACTACAATAAATTTGTTTATGTAATTACTAACAATGAAGTATACCTATGTAAACTGATTTCGCTCTCGATTAAGTTATTTCAGAGTACTTCGTGCGTTCATTCAAACATTTTGAAGTGTGAAATTGGTCCCTTAATACGAATTAAAGTTTTTTGTATATATTAAATACCTATATTATACCTTATCAACCGACTTCAAAAAGGAGGAGGTTCTCAATTCGACTGTATTTTTTTTTTTTTTATGTTTGTTACCTCAGAACTTCGTCATTTATGAACCGATTTGGACAATGTTTGTTTTGTTTGAAAGAGTATACTTCCAGATTGGTCCCATTTAAATTTCAAAAAAAAATACCACCCCTAAGGGTGGAAAAATAGCTAATAAGGAATTTAACCTACTTCTAATTGTCATATTGACTTGAAACTTTGCAAGTGTTTCTATTTCCGTTGATAGTACAGTGGTTCGGTATTGTTGACCTGATTTGATGGTAAGGCCAGAAGGTGGATAGGTGGAACTCTTCAACGGCTAATAGTAGATACTTTGCGTTTGGGCTTATTTTGTTTGATTCGACAAGCCTAACACTTTAGAATTCGTACTTTGCTACTACTGTCTACACTAAAAAGGTAAAAATAAAAACTTTTTAACAAAAAAATAAAATCCGACTTCAAACAAAAGCACTAAAAAGTTAAAAATAACTGATTGGTAGTTTTCATTTACTATACATACCTAATCAAATATTTTCGAAGTCGGTGTGCTTTGCTTTGTATGGGCTGGCACCGATTTCGAAAATATTTGATTAGGTATGTATTTAATAGGTAGGCTTTAATTACTTAGCCAAAGCACACCGACTTCGAAAATATTTGATTAGGTATGTATAGTAAATGAAAACTACCAATCAGTTATTTTTAACTTTTTAGTGCTTTTGTTTGAAGTCGGTTTTTATTTTTTTGTTTTATCAACCGACTTCAAAAAGGAGGAGGTTCTCAATTCGACTGTATTTTTTTTTATGTTTGTTACCTCAGAACTTCGTCATTTATTAACCGATTTGGATAATTTTTGTTTTGTTTGAAAGTGTATACTTTCAGATTGGTCCCATTTAAATTTCAAAAAAAAAAATACCACCCCTAAGGGTGGAAAAATAGCTAATAATGAATTTAACCTACTTCTAATTGTCATATTGACTTGAAACTTTGCAAGTGTTTCTATTTCCGTTGATAGTACAGTGGTTCAGTATTGTTGACCTGATCTGATGGTAAGGCCAGAAGGTGGATAGGTGGAACTCTTCAACGGTTAATAGTAGATACTTTGAGTTTGGGCTTATTTTGTTTGATTTGTCAAGCCTAACACGTTAGAATTCTCACTTTGCTACTACTGTCTACACTAAAAAGGGAAAAATAAAAACTTTTTAACAAAAAAATAAAAACCGACTTCAAACAAAAGCACTAAAAAGTAAAAAATAACTGATTGGTAGTTTTCATTTACTATACATACCTAATCAAATATTTTTGAAGTCGGTGTGCTTTGGCTAAGTAATTAAAGCCTACCTATTAAATACATACCTAATCAAATATTTTTGAAATCGGTGCCAGCCCATACAAAGCAAAGCACACCGACTTCGAAAATATTTGATTAGGTATGTATAGTAAATGAAAACTACCAATCAGTTATTTTTTACTTTTTAGTGCTTTTTAAGTAGTGCCATATATTATTACTAGTTACATTAGTTTATTACTTTTTGTGGCTTAATATTTTATTAAAAATATATATTTTACTTTAAACAAATACATATATTCTCAATTTTTTATGGTTAAACATTCTTGTCGAAGAGTCTCTCGTCAAAGAGATATATAAATAACACCGACATATTATTATGTAATATTTAAGACAAGATTTTAAAAGACTATACACTACCTGATATATGTGCATATAACTATATCAGATTAAGTCGCTTAGAATTTTCTGAGAATTTGTTAATTAAATTATTTACTAAACACGCAATATACTATTCAAAAAGAATTTCTCGAGTTAAAGCGGTTATCTTGGGACTGTGGTCTTTACAATTTAATTGAAAAAGTACAAAGCTGCAGGCTCACAGGCAAATGTCATAATTAAGGTGAAAAAATTATCTCTCTAGTTTAAATGGAGCATTTTAATGACGAAATGTTCTGTGTCTTGTAGAATTCTGCGTAATTAACCTTTTTCCCCGGGCACAAAAAGTTTATTTATTAACAGATCCTTTGGTAAGATACATACTTTAATACCTGATTTGTAAAAGTTATGATAATATGTAATATATTTCGATTTAATTCCTTAATTTGATAAGTTTTTTTAAATATATTATTGTAATCTATAGGTAGGTATATCATTTTTTGGACATTGCATATTTTTAAACTCTGAATCCTGATCCGTTTTTCCGTTATATTTACAATACTTTACCAGATATCTAAATTTATCTATAATTTTTCTAACTTGATACTTATAGGCACTCTAATTATCATGTAACTTTATATGGAAAACAATAAGAAAAATACTGTTGTTTCATTATTTAATGTACATATTTTGACACTTTAACAACTAGGTTACACGTTCATTCTGGCGTCGCGACAGTTCAGTCTACCAGTCCGGTCAGAATGAACGCAGATTTATCATCTAACCCACGGACTGACAGACTGATGAAAATTAAATATTTTAAATAATTTTCGTCAGCCCGTAATTATGACGTCAGGCAGAAGTCTACCAGACTGATAGACTGAACTAACGCCAGAACTAGCGCGTAACCTCCATACCTAATCCATTATATAGAAATTATTTTCAAGAAATTCCTAGTTTGGTAGACTCATGTAATCTTAGTTTATACAATTACGTCTGTGGTGGCGTGATGTTACATCGCCTATAAAACCTTACTAAATATATAGCTAGTGTTTGTTTATACAGTGTTATGTTTACAGAATTTCTAAAACAATCTATAAAAACAAAGGATATCACTAAGATGCATATAACTAAATTAGCAAAACGACTTTAAATTATATACGCATACATGACACCTTACAAATTTACATCTTATGTATTTTAATAATTTTATCATTCTTGATTTATTTCAAGACTATTTTTATACATTGTATGGAACGCACATTCACATTCTGGTCGCAACTAGAAAAAAAGGGGTCACCGCTTTTTATATGGGGACCCTGTAATAAAGAGAACTCACATGTAGATATACATAGAAGGTATGTATATATAAATTGAACACAGGATCGAGCTCCTGACGAATCTCACTTCACCAGTTTAATTTATCAGTCAATTTATTAAACCTTTAACTACCTGTAACTATAATATTATAGGCTCGCTAAACTAAAAAAGCCAATAGCATAAAGTAAATATTCTAAACTATTCAACATATATATTATATATGTACGTATATGTTTTCATTTTTGTTATTAGGCTACGGAACCGTAAGAACAAACATTAACTTTAACTTACATTTAATATAAACGATTCCCCCTCGGGAGATATCTATAATCTCCATATACGAGTATGTGTTGCTTATCTTGATAAATTTATAGTCGATCAGGATAAATCATTGAACCTTTGAGGCTAAATTATTGGCTTTTGAGATATCCACTCAGTTTTTTTTAATTCAACTTTTAAATCAGTGGCAAGAGTGTAATGTAAATATTATGAAATTGATATTTTACCACAATCTCAACATCAAGGCTTCTCCTTGGTGTTGAGAGTTCCTATCATTTTTCAATTTTTAAAATATGTATATTTATACTGATGTCAGTGTTATATCAAAAGTAATTATTAAGTCCTTAGATATTAAGGCAATATTGTACATATTTTATTAAATGTTTACGGGCATCGCTTTGGTATCTTTTAATAAAAAAAATGTGAAAATCGGTATATAATTTTTAGTAGTTATCGCGTTAAATACAAATAATAAAAAAATAGGAATTAAAAACCTTAAACCTAAAAATAAACCTGTGTTATGAAATCTGTTTGAAAAACTACCGCGCGAAGTCGAAGCAGAGTGCTTGTAATTTAACACGTTCCTTTTTACTTACGTAACGATTTTCTAAAATAAATCTCGCTGCTAACGCGCTATAGGTATAAATAAATAATAAATAAATGGTGGGACATTAACAAACAACGCCATCTAGTACTATGATAAGCTACGAGGCTTGTGTTATGGATACCAGATAGTTGATACACTACACATATATAACTTTAAATACATACATATTATAAATATAAACACCCATGATTGGAGTACAAACATTCTTGCTCATCAAACAAATGAATGCCCCCAGCGGGACTCGAACCAGCGACAGCTGGCACAGCAAGTAGGATCACTATCAACTGAGCCAAACGTGTCGTCACCAATAATATACTCGTACCAATTTATGTTCAATGTGCACATTAATGAAATAACCTGTATATTATGAACCGTTGAATAATAATATCATTTAAGTGAAACTTGCAAGTTTAATATAGACGTAACTAACTATGATGTATGTATATCCACTAACGTATACGGCACTATTAAATCACGTAAGACAAATAATGAGAGATTTTATTCACGCCCATGTCATATAATATGTCTTCTAATAAGAGCGTTCTCTTTAATTATATTGTCTTCGAATACGAGTGTACGAGTGTGTACGAGTACTCGTACATCTTACAACAAGCAAGTCGACAAATATTAGAAGCGTTAAGTGGCTAAAACATAAAAAGTAGATTCACGAAGGCTCATGTGCAAATATCTTTTAAGAAATAAGAAGTTATAATCTATACATACATATAATAAATTTGTAACTAAGCCGAATCTGTACTTTAAATATTTTTTGGAAAATCTGATTGAAATAAATATTATTATTGATACAGATGCCGAGTCTATAGTTTTTAGAATTTTTGTCTGTCTGTCTGTCCGTTCGTCCGTCCGTCCGTCCATCTGTCTGTCTGTCTGTATGTCTGTTACCGCATCACGGAAAAACCACTGGAGGGATTTTGATGAAATTTGGTATGGCGATAGCTGGTTATCCGGCTCAACATATAGATTGCTTTTTACCGCGGGAAAATGTTTGATTTTTGAGAAAAAAACTGCAATGTAAGAGTATACTAATATGTAAAACCTAAGAATTTGGTTCTTGGTCATCTGAATGTGGGCGGAGCCGCGGGCAATGCTAGTTAATCATAAACGTAAAAGTTTTAAAAGATGATGATATTTGAATGTTTTTTACTCATCGCGCATGACTGCTGTACGGTGCTAAGCTTTAAATTAAAAATACTAAATCTGTTATTACAGGGTTGAACTTAGCAATAAATGGCTACCCTGAGACTTTGGATACTTTTCACGGGCAGAAACTAGCGCAATCATAAATAAACGCACTCTAATGTTTTATTCACATTTCATATTTATTTTTTTATATCTAAATGAATATGTGATTGCGAGTCTACAGTTTGTTTTGTAAATTTGGAAATGAATTATTCCTGATAATATTTCGCGTTTTTATACTTATTAGTTAGTATGTACTATAGTTGATTAAAAGTTGTTGGTAAGTTAATATACATTTTGATGATAGCATTTAAGTGTACTAGAATGAACTTATCTATATTATGTATTTAGATAGAAGTTAAGTAAGCAAACGCCTATAATCGATCGACCCGAGACGCCTATGTATAAGAAATTGCCACCATTTAAAGGTAAAGCTCAGAGGACGGCTAAGCATTAATCAATGTTCGATTGACATTATGAACGATTGCGCGAGTACCATACTAATATTATAAATGTGAAAGTGTGTTTGTTTGTTTGTCCTTCTTTCAGACTGAAACGGAGAGACGGATTGGCGTGATTTTGTGTGTGGAGATGGTTGAAGGGCTGGAGAGTGACATGGACTTTTTACCGCGGGAGATTATGTAATTCCCATGGGAAAACTCAAAACACGTTATAAATTAATAGAATCCAAAAAAATATCAGATCAGAATTACTTGAAATTTGGTAATAATGCTCTTTAATAAAATTAAATAAATACGTGTTTTAGCATTTTTCGAAATTATTTCTATAAGGGGGTAAAATAGGACATGAAAATTTGTATGTAACTACCTTTTTTGATATTTTTTGTAGTTTTAGCGCGAGCGAAGTTGCGGGTTCTGCTAGTATATTACAACTAGTCTATTTGTATTGTTATTATTTCAAGAATTCTGTTAAATGTTGCCCACTTTATCTGAAGATTAATGGAAAGTATTGTGAGATATTACCCAATGTCATGTAATATTTCAAGCAAATTATAACATAAACATGCTATGCTCTTACTCTTGTTTCATAGAGTTTTAAAAATATAACAATTTAATATTGTTTTATTGTGCTTATATGAAACAATTACGAAAAGAAAAATAGCATCGTTTTATCATAGCAAGAAAGAATATCAATATACGAGTATTTTCCTACATACTTATTCTATTTTATGTAATAAAATAATAGCTCCTGCACGTGATTTCGTTTCTATGAATTTGACATATAAACTCAGCTTGATTAACGAATATATGTAAGTATATGAGGTTACTTTAAAGACATTACACGCCATTTTATGTATTATCACCTCCACTGGTGGCAAAAGGTCTAAATAATTGAAATGAAATTAGAAAGAAGCGTTTAGATTCAGCGGGGAATTGGATTTAGTTTTTTTGACGAACTTTGATGTAATAAAGATACTTATAGATTTACTTTCATTCTAATTTCTTATCTGACTGCTGCGAAGCCCAAAAGACGGTTTGTATTTGACCTGTATTGGATGTCTGATCCCTTATTCTGTCGCAATTAAAAAAAATACAAGTACGCGTTGCCGACAAAACATGTCTTCGAATGCATAATACTATTTTCCTTTGTAAACTTGTTCCTTTCTTTTTAGTTCACTTTTTATGCAGTCGAATTTTTATATTTTTACTAGCAAAAACTCGCGGCTTCGCTCGCGCTAAAACTACAAACTTTCATCCGCTATTTTACTATATCCTTATGGGATGAATTCCGAAATATGCAAAAACACGTATTTAATTGTTTCAAGTAATTCTGATAATAGAAAATTTTTTGGTCCGTATTACAACGTATTTTCCCTTGGGAAAGAGATAATCTCCCGCGATAAAAAGTAGCCTATGTCACTCTCTAGCCCTCCAATTATATCCATACAAAAAATCTCGTCAATCCGCCAAGCCGTTTCGACGTCAAAAAAAGACAAACAAACAAACAAATAAACAAACAAACAAACAAACAAACAAACAGTACTATATTAGTATGGATGTTAATTTCAGAATTTAGATATATTTTAATGCTTTACATAAAGTTATGTTTTAACTATATCCCACATTCGAATGGCTTCGAGGCTAACTATTAGTATTAAGCTTAAAATTAATTCTGAGTGCTTTTGGATCAAGGAGGATTTATTTATGAATTTATGTATAAACCCATACATATTTGACGTTGTTAGACATTAAAATAATTTAGTTATTTAATTATTTAACTTAACATAAATTCTGTCATTTAGCTTAAATACAAGAGGAAACTGTGCTTCAATAGAGTTGTAAAGCTGAAAATGCATTTTGAAATCTCAGAAATATAGAGTCAGCTGTAACTTTTATGTTCAGTCATTATCATGATGTTAATAATAAATAAATAAAAAAAAGATGGATAATAATTTAAAATAAAAGTTTCAATAAAGATATTTTCATTATTTTTATTTTTTATAAAGACTGATATTTACCTTTTTTTTTTAACAAATTTAATTGTTGTTATTAAATACGTAAAGACAGAGAAAAACAAATTATTTTGTTTCATATATCTCAGTCAGGGTTATTAATATATCTGCTCGCACAGAATGTATCGTCTTGCTATTACTGTACAATCTACTTCAAGCACGTATGAAGCATTACGTTTCATATATTGTATAGCTCCACATCAATACTTCGAATATACTTCAGGGATTTTATTTGAGCATTATACAATATGAATATATTTTAGTTTTATATTTTGAAACGTAAGCTTGACACACTACACAGTACAGTAGGTACTATTGGAAAGAGTTAACAAAAAAATCATTCATTTTACGAAACGTCCTACGTCGTGTTGTATTGTGGAATTAAATATTCTGCCTTTGTTACGGTAGTCAATGCCAATTTGACTGTGTCACTCAGAATTTAGTAACTTAATTCTTTATAGGCCTTTATGGGAATTATTACATGTTCACTTCTTCTTTTTCTTCTCGTGTCGATGGCAAGAATGCCATCGTGGTGAAAGGATTAACCAATTGGCGTTAGTAAATTTCTGTGTGTATAGGTTGTGTACGTCGCTCGGGGAGGCTCCTTTCGTGCACCCCATATATTAGAAGTATAAAGTTTTGATATCATTATTTTAAGTGTTTTCATTGAAAATTTGATACGATAATAATGTTTAATATGGTAAATTTATATAAAGATCTGTTTAGATTGTAGATATTTTTACGTAAATATAATACAGAGAGTTTATTATTTTATTCTTATTAACTGTTTTGCCCATGCCCTGGTAACCTTTCTTTGTAACACAATCACAAAAATACTGACTGTCACCCGTCCATTAAACCTCATCTAATGCGTAGGCGTTGAACATTACTCAATAACAGTTGGATACGCTGTACATTTAAAAATCTATATAGGATTTGTTGATAAGTAATAAAGTAATATTACTTTGTTATTTATATGATTCAAAGTTTTACGCACCCTGTTAAATTTTTACAGCATCCCGCATCTTGTCACCCTTATGAAACTCAAGCTTGCTAGTTAGAAACTTTTGTTGCAGCTACTTCAAATAGTTTTTTTACGGAAAATATTATTATATTACCATATGTAATATATAATACAATATACGCTTATTTTAGATTATTGACTTATCAACCCAATTTATAAAATATCAGGTAATTTGAACGTCAAAATCACAAATTGGTGGCCATGACACTAAATGCTGTCCTGGTCCTGGACATATGCTAATAAGTAGATATACTATACATGTATCTATATATGTATTATATTATTAACAATTACTTATTTATAATACGTATAAGCTCAACAATTGATCTGAAATATCTTTCCTAATAAATTAAAATCTTAAATTAAATCAGATTGATCAGTGTAATTTATATTTTACGTTTATGTAACTGTACTTACTATATAGGTTAAAAAAATATCTATTTAAAAGTAATAATTACCACATTTATTAAGATTAACAAAAAATCAACTAGTATAATTTAACGACACGTTTGGCTCAGTGTGTAGTAACCCTATTTGCTATGGTTGCGGGTTAGAATCCCGCTAGGGGCATTCATTTGTGTGATGAGCACGTATGGTTGTACTCCAGTCATGGGTGTTTATATTTATAATAAGTATGTATTTAAAGTTATATATATATGTAGTGTATCAACTATCTGGTATCCATAACACAAGCTTCGTAGCTTATCTTGGCTTAGCTTAGCTTGTGTGTGTGTTAATGTCCCAACATATTTATTTATTTATTTATTTAATCAATGTTAACATAATATAAGCTTATAGTGGTATTGCACACTCCGAAAAAATACAAAAATCCAGAATGCAATATAAAAAACAACTTCGAAGTATTCAGCTTCATCTGACAATATATGTAGATTCCATACGGCGTGAAAGTTTGAATTTTGTTTTTGTTCCTATATTGGATTTTCACGTGTCGTGCAGTCTCTACATAAAAACCACAAATACAAAAATCTGGCAGATTTAGTAAATATTCAATACATTTTTGCACGTGCATCTACTTTAATATATACCTTTTTTTTATACTATTCTGAATTAGTGCTTGACTACGTTCCACCTGATGGTAAGTGGTAATGCAGTCGTAAATGGTAAGATATATAGTTCAGTAGCAACCTATTCACTCTTGCCTTAAAGATACCCATATAGTAATCCGAAAACGATAATATCATATACCTATGTATGTATATAATACCATACGTACATAACATACATACGATACTAAAAAATAATATAAAAGTATTTATTTGTGAAAGCATTTTTTTATATCTGCTAAATATTACAACAATAATTGATGATGAAGTTCTCCTGACCGATTCCGGCCACGGCGGCCAATCTCATTGAGACTAGTCAACTGCGCAGGAGATATTATAGTGCACAAGTGTACGCGCAGACACTAGTGCACTCTCTATTCCTGTCACTCTCATATTCCGGTGGGACGACTGCTTGACACGACCAGTTAGAGTGACAAGCGCAGGACCGACGGCTTTACGTGCTCTCCGAGGCACGGGGGTGAAAAACACCGCCAACTTCAATTAATCAATTTTCAACCAAATTTTACCAAATTAATCAATAACAAAACTTGGCCCGACCCGGGACTCGAACCCAGGACCTCCGGGTGTGCAGCCGTACATGCTAGCCACTACACCACCAAAGCAGTTAAACACAAACAACAATTATTAAAGGTTCATGAACCTACCACCCACGACAATCGAGATCGTAACGAAAGCCCAAAAACCAATTAACGCTATAATTGTGATTGAATCACAAACATCCTACTCGGCACAAACTTTTACTTTCATAACGTTAATAGGATTTCAAATTAAAGAAATACTGTCCGTAAATAAAAAGCAGTGAAAATGTGGAAAAGAAAATAATTCTATATAAAATATAATTCTCCTGTATCAGAAACATGAAACTTTCTAATGAAGTGAACTACATACATATGTACATATGTAGGTAGATAGTTTGTTAGTTAGTTGATTCATTATACAACAAAGTAATTTATTAAATTAGCATAGATAAATATGTCCTAATGATACTTAGATTTACGCGAATATTTGACATTTTAAATAAAACTATCTTTTTGGATTTTTTCGCGGATTTATTTGGATTTTTGGTTCTCTACCTATGTACTAAAATTTAGTCTATTTGTAATTTAAGCACTTAAATGGCAATAAAATGCTAAAAATTTGAAATATGCATGCATATATTATAAAACATACGTACCATGTATAATATTTATAAAGTAAAAAATAAATCATTTTAAGTATTATTGTCAATGCATAAATCTATCAAGGACTGATTGCAGATTAAAGGATTAACAACGGCTCATCGCATTTAAGTTTGACTCAGGGTGTTATCTGTATTACTCGTAAATATCCTGGATTGACATAATAGGGGCTACTCTCTGTCGGTGTACTTACCACGTAAGCGGACAAGCGGTAATTAATACACTATTGAAATTGAACCAATTAAAATTATTGTGATAAGACAAGGGATTATTTCTATATATGCATTAGCGGCTCATTTTCGCTTCGCTCGGGTTCGTCCCTAGGTACCTATCTTTTAACGGTTAGTATGGAATAGACTATATGTAGGTATGAGTTGTTGTTAGTTGTATTTTAACGTATTTTCTCGTGGGAATGAGATAATCTCCCGCAGTAAAAAGTAGCCTATGTCGCTCTCCAGCCCTCCGACTATCTCGACACAAAAAATCACGTTGATCTGTCACTCAGTTTCGGCGTGAAAGAAAGACAAACAAACACACTTTCACATTTATAATATTAAGTATGGAAGTATGGAGTATGGATATGTATATGTATATGTATATTATTATATATGGATATAAATATAAAATGTTTTATTACGTAGTAATTTATGTATGTATCTATGTAACAAACACGGTAAAGCCATCTAAAACATCCAAACTTTATACAGTCTTAAAGTTACTGTACTTATGAAGACAAGTTTTACTGAAATAGCAGCTCTGCTAAGTTTCGCTTGCAACCAAATATGCTTATGTTTTTGTAAACTTTAACATTATGTAGATATTCAATATCGGAGCTCCATCAAGCTGGCAGTGAAATGTTAGCAGAATCAAACATGGAATTTTGCGAAATATGCGTGGGATTTTGTAAGTGTGGAGACAGTTAAAAAATAAAAACAAGTGCGAGTCGAACTCGCCCACCGAGGGTTCCGTACAAATTTGTAGGAAATCTGTTTAACTTTAATTTGCAACTTTTTTATTTGTTGGAATTTTTCCTTTATTTGCGCTGTAAGATTTAGCTTTTTGCCAAATTTCGTGATTTTAGCTTAACGGGAACTACCATATAGGTTTTTGACTCAAAACCTATAGTATACTAGGGTTGACCTAGAATTGTCAATTTTAGTTCAAAGCAAGGTTTTACAGCACAACTAAAGGTGAAATTCCGAAAAATAAAAAAGTTGAAAATTAAGGTAAATTTTGGTATTTACAAGTTTTCGCGAAAATCTAAATTTGACGATATCTTTTTATCGTTTTGACTCGGGACCTTGATTTTTATACACCTAAAGGGACTATAGATCTCAGTACCTGGTATAAATTTCAGCTTGCTAGGTCCACCTGTTCCTGGGAAAAGCGGTGGTGACACACGGACAGACAGACGGACAAGAAAGTGATCTTATAAGGGTCCCTTTTTTTAGCTTTTGGGATACGAAACCCTAAAAACAAAGAAAAGACCTAAAACCCGGTAAGTAACTGACTACAAGTGTCCATGCTATTGTGATATAAAATCTATGATATTGTCTTCACGATAGCATGGACACTTTGTACTCAGTTACCGTTCCTCAGGTCTAGCCGATTTTTAGTTTTTTTAATATCTTACACTGTTTTTTAGCAATAAATTTAGACATATTAATTGAGTTAATTCTTGCCGATTCCGTCATTTTACAGCTATCTTATGGTGAAGACAGCAGTAATTATTTTTTTGATAAAATCGAGGGTTTAGCAACGCTATAAAATCCCACGCATATTTCGATTGATTCTGTTAACCTTTCACTGCCAGCTATATTGGGTTCAATATCGGACTATTATAATAAATACGAAAGCTTATATGGGCTCGTATGTGTACTTTTGTTATTTTTGTTCGCTAAACCGATTGGACGGATTTCTATGAGATATAGTGCTAATAATGACACGAAATACGAGTATTACAAAGCCTTGGTACTATTACGCCATTTACTTCCAGCTTGTATAAAATATATGTTTAAGTTATTAATAATATATTTGATTGTATTGTAATCCAAATTGGATTCCCTTTTATTCTTTCAAGACCAATAAATATAGCTTTTATAATTCATTCAAAAGCTTTTCGAATCAATCTGACTTCAGTCTCAACATGGACGCTTGAATCACCGTTTATAAATGCACGGTCACTGCTATCTACACTAGCCTGTTCATAGTATACTGTCGGGTAAACAGAACACAGCAAATATTCACGTGAACATGCATAGTATTTTTACGTAACTACTTTTATACCCTTGAAAATGACAATTCTTTTCGAATTTATTTTTTTAAGCAATGTTTATCCTCAAGTAAAAGTTGTATTATTCTAACAAAATTATAGATGATATAATGTTTAATTTATATATAAAAATGTATAACTTATTATATTGTTTGAATATTGTATTCTTAAGAAGTTCAATAAGAGGCGTTATACGAGCTGTGGAGCACACTTAGATATTTTTAATATAGGTTTATGAATAAATTAGCATAAAAGATAAAATATTAAGGGTCGTTGGGATAAAGCGAAGAGAGGGCTAGCACCTAATTTTTTTTTTTTAATTGCTATTACTTTAGGAAAATAATAATTTTATGTTAAGTCTCACATTTAATTGTAGTTACGTTAAGCTTGATATCTCCACAAATGTTATTACATAACTATATTAATTCTCATTTCTCTTTCGCTGTTAAAAGAGAGCCATTATGCCAGAGCTATTATTTTAATTTATTGCTAGAAAGATTCGCAATGCGAATTGTTTTATGACATATCTACTATAAAAATACGTTTTCATTTATTATTATGGAAAATAATGCATTTTTGTTGTTGGTCTATTCGCTAATAAACTGAATTTGAGAAAATATTTCCTTTTTTTTTTAATTATAAGCTACTAGCGATTCACCATCGCTTCACTCGGGCTAGTCCCTAGTCCCTAGTTACCTTTTAACGGTTAGTATGGTTCTTCCACGGGAAACGTAATTTTTCCGGGATAAAAAGTAACCTGTACTACTCCAGATTATAATGTATCTCTGTGCCAAAATCCATCTAGATCCGTTCAGCCGTTCTGGCATAATAGAGTAACAAACATCCAACAATCCAAACTTTCGCATTTATCTATAGGTACGTACTAATACTTAAAGAGGAAAGGTTTGATTTTTTGTTTGTTTGTTTGTACTGAATAGGTCTAGGAAGGACATAGGATAGTTTTTATCAATCATCCCTAAAGGGGGCGAAAATGGGGATGAATTTTTGTATGGGGAAGCAACCTAGGGACGAACCAGAGCGAAGCGAGGGTGAGTCGGTTGTGTCTAATCTAATCTAATGTTTATTGAGGAAGATTATGGGCCATTTGACATCATGCTACGAACACGCTATAACACAAATAAACTTCGCAGACAAACCACGGACAAAAGCTAGAATATAATTATTAAGTTTTAATAAAGCTCTAATAATGTCTCTGTGAAATTAAAAATTTCATTTGACGTTAAAGCATTTTATAATTAACTTAAGACTTTATAATAACTAGGTGAAAAGTGACATACGTATACCTCTACGTACATACAATATGTATGTTAGTCATATTAAGCTGTGTGAACTTTATTATGCTTAAAAATATATAATCCACATTTAATAAAGATTGGGTTAGCGTTTTATGAGGGGTTAAGTTTATGTGTTGTCGTACGGCTAAGATATAATCTTGTAATCTATAAAACTCGTTTTCTCGATGGTTTTACGTATCGTATTTTTCTGCTGCTTTAGCGTAAAATCGTACCGAAAAAAGCATTTACAAGTTTTGACCTTTGGTATATGGACTTTTTATATGTTATCTGTTCTAAAAAAAAGATAATTTTCATAGAAAAAACTTAACTGGAATTATTCTTGTACAACACAATGTTCTGTTTTCTGTTTTCTGGGACTTTATTTAAGAACGCTATGATTTTAAAACTATACGAGACAGGTAATTTCTTTTTACCAAAAAGTTGGAGTAGTCACTTTATTTTGCATTAAATTGGTAAACAAGGATTAAATTTTGTGAAAATTATATAAAAATTAAACAAAAATGTTATAATTTTCAATATAAAAAAATATAAAAAGTAATTGAATCTGAAAATAATTTTTATAATAACAAACTATAGAAAATAACTAAATCTTCAATTTTTAAATAAATCCTTCTATTGTACTATTGTTCTTTCTCTGGACACTTTTAATCGTTTGTTGCATACAAATAAATCTATCTACAGAGCATTTCACAAACATACTCGTAGCATTGTTGCGAAATAAGCGGAATAAACGAGTAAAAATTTGCTTTACAAAACAGTATCATGTTTATTTTATTAAAAACAAAATATACAATGTTTTTGTAGTGCTTTGCACTACCTATGCTTCCTGAAATAACAAGAGATATTTTAATGGTATATAATTAAAAAAGTATATCAGATCAACTAAGCATACACAACATAGACTCCACTATATAAATGTCGAACCAAATCCTTTAAGTCTTCTACAATATATTCCATACCAGAAGTTATATATGCTTTGGTATGCGTACTGCAGAAATTTTTATTAAAAAAGTGTTCTTTTACTAAATAGTAACTTATTATGCAAAAAATATGTAAGTATAAGTTATATAGAGATCAGTCTCAAAATAATTTTATAATTTTGTTAATATCCTATATTAATAGAATACTAGCACAAACAGTAGTAGTAGTAATAGAAAAGCAAAAACAGATCTGTCCCACGGGAACTGTTGATTTTTCCGGGATAAAAAGTAACTTGTTTGACCAGCAATATAAGGTGTCAGCATGCCAAATTTTACTAACTTACGTGCATAAGTTGTTGTGTACTAAGCTGTATAAGTTACTTTAGTTTTTCAACTTCCACGGGAACTCTTAAATTTTCCGATAGAAAAAGTAGCCCAAGAAAAATCCTAGAATTCCAGACTATAATAATGCTCTCACCTCATTGAGACTAGCCATCTGCGCAGGGTATATTATAGTGCACAAGTGTACGCGCAGACACAAGTGCACTCTCTATTCCTGTCACTCTCATACTCCGGTGGAATGACTACTCGACACAACCGGCTTTACGTGCTCTCCGCGGCACGGGGGTGAAACACCGCCAACTTGACAACAACCCCGGGCTGTTACTGAGACTTAGTAAACAGAAAGACTCAATAACTAAACTTGGCTCGACCCGGGACTCGAACCCAGGACCTCCGGGTGTGCAGCCGTACATGCTAGCCACTACACTACCGAGGCAGTTGATTCCAGACTATAATCTACCTCTGTGCCAAATTTTATCCAGATCCGTTCAGCTGTTCTGGCGTGAGAGAGTAACAAACATCCATACATCCATAGTCACAAATTTTCACATTTATAATATTAGTATAGATTTTCAAAATTCAGTATATCATATGAGCTTTGATGCAAGTATATGTCTAATGTGTCATTTTTATTTTTTTCAAGATTTACCAATCTTATGCTCTCCACCTGCTGAAATTAACTGGCGGTCTTCGAATGACCTAAGAATTTTCCTTATCTGTATTATTGTTGTAAATGAAAATGAAATCAGCTTCACCTAACATTGACATCGAATCCGAGGAACTTAGATTTTCTTGGCGAATAGTTGTAAATTTAAGCCAGCTACGCGAGAGAGGTGTAGCCGTTATACGGCATCATCTCCTGTACTTCAGAGGAGATATAACAGCAGAAACTCGAAGTCTGGGGTGCTTTGTTACGAGAAACTTATTTAACACAATCTAGGCTACTCGTAGAAATCTACGAGTACACTCCGGAGTATTTGTGACCCGAACCTACGAGTAGTAATTCCGTATTTTTAATTATAATAAATTATTTAATCGTTATACAAATTCTGATTTTTTTATGAATAAATTTCTGTTTTCAGAATATTTAGCTAACAAATCACAATTATTCAATCATCCAGTGGCTCGGTGTACCGTGTTCTACCCAATTCTAATTTTCCTTTGAATGGGTTGCTTTTTCAGGTCAACGAATCAGTAGAAATATTGACAAAGCGTCGTTAAATATTACGCCATGTAGGTCTAACTTTTTACTACGATAATTACAATATTACTAGTAAAAACGGGGAATATTATCTTATTTACCACTACATATATATGTTTTAGTTATTTATTTAAATGAGTAACATAACATAAACATTTCCATCCTGTTGAGCAGGCTGGGTTTAAAATGGCTTAAGTAACTTCTTATACACTTAATGTATAAAATACGTAAAAATAATTAAAAATATTCAGGAATACAACGATCCTAAAAGCTTAGTGTAGGCGATATGCCTTCAACACCATTTGCCTGGAGACCTGGGTTATTTTTAAATCTATTAGTTATTAACTGTTAGTATATTCTGCTGAAATGATTGTATAATGCCGCAACTATGACCTTTTAACTACTAAAAAAAAAGTACTTACCGCTTAATTTTTTAATTAAATCTTTAACAAAATTCTTGCCCAAAAACGTAAGTACATAACTTGACCTTTTCTTAATTTTGTCAACTTTGCGTCTACATTGTTTTTAAGTACCCACTTTGAAATATTTGTATCTTCCGTTCTAAGATTATTAGCCTTATAGATGGTCTATTTTATAGCACCAGCTATCTCTCATCGTATCTGCCGCTTTACTATATTGAGTCCTAATATAGTATCCATTGAGCATTGTCCCTGCTTTGTTTGGCGGTTCATTGTCAGAGAACCTTTCGATTAACTAAATAAAACTAAACTATACTTTTATTTCTAACTATTATTTGTACAATAAAGATTCCACTCCATCCAACCACATTTGAATAATGTAAACTATACAGAGAGGCATTAATAGTAAAGATCTTTCTTTATGTGTGGTTTTTGTTACATCTAGAAAACAGAAGGTTCTTGAGTTTTAAAAACACATATTATTTCTAAGAATATGGTTAATAGTCATGTACAGCTTTGACTCCGTTATACTTTCCCCCTTAATGATTCAAAGGTCTATTAGGTTGATTAAGTTCATTCAAAGGTTTTCTTAAGGTATATTATCTAATTAAATAAATTACTGGATAAATACCGCACAGGATAATTGGACGTGAAGCAAATATTGAAAATTAAATTTTATTAATCTGGTGAAATACAAATATGTCTTGTGCCGAAATTATATACTTGAAATGAGTATATACACGTACATAGTATTGGCTGCCACGATGGTATAGTGGCTAGCATGTCCTAGTTTCGAGTCCCGGGTCGGGCCAAATTATAGTTATTGAGTCTTTCTGTTAAGAAAATCTCTGCACCAGCCCGGAAAACACGTAAAAACGTCGGTCTCCTACCGATTGTGAAGTTGGCTAGTCACAGGGAGATTAGCCACAGGGGCTGAATTCGATAAGGTGGACGTCATAGGTATTTATATTATGTATATTTTTATTCTATGTATCATTTGTGGTATGAAGAAAATATACAATGAGCAACTTTGAGCAACTCCTATACATCTATATATATAAAAGAAAGTCGTGTTAGTTACTTCGCTTATAACTCAAGAACGGCTGAACCGATTTAGCTGAAAATTGGCAGGGAGGTAGTTTAGAGCCAGGAGAAGGACATAGGATACTTTTTATCCCGTTCGACCGCGTTCCAATTTTTATGATATTTTAATTTTTGGATTTCTCTTAGTCCGGAATAGGTAAGTATTAAAACATATAATTAAAATGTGAGAAAGAAAGATTTTTTCTTTTTATATCTATTTAAAACGTACCTAGCGACGAACCCGAGCGAAGCGAGGGTGAGCCGCTAGTTTTTATATGAATTTCATTTCTACTTGACTTTCACGTAGTAAACTGAGGATGCATAAAAACCTTAAAACTAAGGATTAAATTGCACTTTCAGAATTTTAATAGAAATCTATCAATCAAAAGCTAAATATCTTTGTTTATCAATTGTTTAAAATTCAATGGCCTTCTTATTCAAGTAAAGGTGATAGTGTATTATCTTTATTATCTTTTATATATACATATGTATATATTATAAAATATATACGCATGTATTTTGCTCTTATACGATCACTGCTACAAGCTACAATATATACGATTATATGATCCTAGCGTGAAATCTGTTATCAAGTTTATTAACATGTATAAAAGACGAAATACGTAAATACATGGACTGTCTGCTACTATAAAATGTTGCACTAACGTGGACAAGCGTTCTCCATTGTGCTGAATAGGGTAATTCTATAATAACAACTTTAGTTGCACCGAAATTTTCTAATATATACGTAGGTATCATCTACAATAACATATTGAAGTTTTTAAGACAAACTATAGAGTAATATTGTTCGTTATAAAATAAAGTATTTGTGTTCTTTGTTTTAATTTTATTGTTTTAATGTTTTATTCCCGCTCAGTAAGATATTTATTTAATGTATCTATAAATATCATTTTTTTCATATAGGTATACATTATTCGTGATATCGTCGAATGCGCGATGCTCGAAACCTGTAATAAATATTTATGAAAGCTTAACATAAAAACCTAATCTCACAAGATATAAAGAAAGTTGTAAATGTGTTTTTTCTCAAACTACCTAGTTGTAAAAATATATCTCATCAAAAAATATTTATGAATTATTTTATATCACCGTCTATTATAAAAAACGTTAATTTTTACCAATTAATTTTTGGTTCGTTTTGTCAAATCTTCATTATTTCAAATATATAATTCAAGAAATGCTTTCAATAATTATATGCACGTTTTGATTTTCTACGTTACAAATAAAATATATTCCAAATATCACTTGTGAATTTGCAAATAAAGTATTCATAAATAGATTACTACGCTACAACACTCAGAGCGCTCCAGCGATAAATCTCAAGTTTTCTGTATGTTAACTCGTATGTTATACCTATATGTATATGATTTACGTATGTAAATTTTTGATCTTGAGAGTTGGGATCAATTTTAAAGCTTGGAGCTTTGAGTAGCGCGTGAGGCAATTTAGAGACTGGTGGCGATTTTTAAGAAATGCTGAATTTATGTCCATCATATATCACCTTGTTATATTATAGACTGAAATGCTATGTACATACATATATACCTACTCGTATTAATATCAATTTTGTATGAATTAGAAAAAAATATTGCGTTACCACTTTAAGGCTTTTTTAGTCCTTGTTTGATGATAAGTTATGAAATATACAATATGTCTATCTATGTATCTGTCTGTCAATAAAAGTTACTAATAAGTCATGCATTAATTGAAAATAGAAATTAATTAAGCTAATATTGTAAAACGGGAAACAGCCTAAGTATAGTAGTTGACCCCCCCAACGTGCGTTCACCTTGTCGTGGTGGGGGGGGGGCTCAGTAGTGCCCGGCAATCCAACCGGGCGCGAAGCTAAGAAACGCACAGGGAGGTTGCCCACTTCGGTGGGCGGTGGGAGGTGGCCCTCTTCGGGGGGTGGTGTACCTTGCGGGTTGCTCCTGGTACTTCTCTGATGGCAGAGTGAACCTTGGAGCAACCCCATGGTTGTGGTGGTCTGCTTCGGCAGACCTGCCGTCGGGGCGTCGTAGTTGAATGCGTAAGCAATCCTGCGGCGCCCCATTAAGACGGGGGAAGGTTTTGTTGGGTTTTAGTGGGTAGTACTGGCTGTATTACGCCGGTGAGTCCCACACGTCGTGCGTAAATGCATTTCCCAACGTTAAAAAAAAAAAAAAGAAAAAAAAAAGTATAGTAGTTGAATTAGAAATCATCAGTAGGAGAATTAAAATGCTTTTCCCATTCCAATTCCCAATTTTACATTATAAATTATAATATAAAATATCTAGAAATCGGAAATCTACTCTCACTGACGCTTTTGAAATTTCCTTCTTTTGAATAGTATCGTCTACATTATTCAACGACAAAGGCAACAAATAAAATCACAACAGTATATGTATGTAGAATTATTTTAATAATAGTCTGTCACATTTTTATTTTAATAATAATATTATACTTTGCTGGAGACCATATAAGAATTTATTTCCAATATCTTGTATTTCATTATATTTTATTTTGTATTCTCGTTAATATTTCAGTGGAAATATTACACCTTAATAAAAAGAGTAATTTACTATTTTCAGTATTATATTTGTGATATTTTGTTAGAAAACGGATCATTAAGTTTTGATATAATTTGGCAGTAGAGAAATAAACTTAAACAATGTGCTATCTCTAAAATGGTCGAAGATTTTAATACTATTTTATAAACTAAATAGTTACAATTTATACAAAATAAATTATTATTTTCAATATTTAAAATTACAATTTGATTAAATATTGTAGTTTACAAATATAGTTCATTATTAATATTTTATTCATTTTATTCAGGGTCATCATCGTCAATAATCACTAGATTTCAATTGTGTTAAAAGCGTAAGCACACTTCAATAGATGATATATGTATTATATGAACATAATGACATATTCGTAAACAGAATAGAGATTCTTGAGCCCAAATCTTCTATCACAGTAAGAATCTCTTTAATAACAACTAAATAATTGCCGTTTCATACAAACATTCATGCTTTCATTGTAAATATTTATTATTAACACTTTACACGAATTCATATTCTACATTTACGCTATCATCTAAACATGTATGTATGTTCTATATCTACAAATATTTAATTATTTCTCTATATAAATTCAAAGTTACATTTGGCGTATAATATACATACAAATATTTATATAGTATTACATAAATTCTTTGAAACCTCCGCCGCTGTATCCATGTCATAATTATTAATCACGCATTTATGTATACCTCTTCCTTGTTATAAACCGGATAGTCTTTAGGAGGTAACTTAAAGCTATCCCTTAAATATGAAAAGCGGTGGAAATTATAGAAGTATTCGGTTCCATCAGGGGAATACTGAGGGTAGAGAGTGTAAGCCGGGAATTCTATGTCGGTAAGGGACTCCGCAAGCGCATGTCTCGCGAACTCCTCCTTATATCGTCATGATTGTTCCCTGTAAGCTTGCTTCTTGGTACATTTCTCCTTTAAAATATAGCAGAGAGCAATAGCTATGAGCACAGCAATAGCAATCGCCATGCTTATGCTTATCCAGATAATCTCTTCGTTGATGCCACTTGTAGATTTGCCTAGAGAAAGGAAATTTTATTAAGTTATATAAGATATACCTACACATTCTTATATAATTCATATAGTTAATATCACGCACACTATGTCCGTGTAATGAAAGGCAGTTTATTTAATCCTGTCACTCAAATTGTATGAATACACGACCCAAGCTATAGAAAGCTATATTAGGGTTATGAAGAATCATTCCAGAAAAGTTATTCAACGTGTTATTTACCGAGCATGATTTTGTAGAAAGCAGATTTGGACGACCTTTTTACTCTGATATCGGTTTTTGCTTCCTTTGTTATCTTTCTCATATTGTTATATTTACGTATCGCTATATACTCATAACGTATTTTTTAAAGTGATTTTACTATATTCTACTGTCCTTGGAATATAATATGTAATCATATAAGCTGAATAAGTAAATTAATTATATTCTAACCGCTCATTTTGTTTGAATAGCCGCCCATCTTGCCGGCGACTCTCGCGGAGGCGCTGCTGACCGCCGCCAGCATAACTGCCGAGGTACGGATAGGGCATATTCGACCTATAAATTGATGAAATTAATTAAAAGAAATGATACATTTGTTACATATTTATAAAGAAAAAATAATAATTTTATCTGTACTAATATTATAGAGGTAAAGCTTGTGACGTTGTAGAGGCTAATCTCTGGATATACTGAACCGATTTAGATGAAATTTGGCAATAAGATAGTTTGATACCCTGGGAAGGACATAAAAGACTTTTTTCCCTTAAACAAAAGATTTCAACAAAACCGAGCGAAGCGAGGGTGAGTTGTTAGTCTATACATATATGTAATAAAGTTGTAACCGAACTGAATCTGTATGGTAAATATGTTTTGAAAAATCATTCATATTATCGATACAGAGGCCAAATCTATACAGACCTAATCTAAATCAGAGGCTTAATCTGTCTATTTACGGTAACAGATACACGGGGAAACCAAAATCTGCTTTAGAGTAAAACGTATCCGATTAGTAGTTTTTCCGATACCTATGGGATATTTTCCGTCATCCGCTTTGTCATTTTAGCGACTGCAAATTTAACTTTTTTGTCCATAGCGTCGATAATAAATATCATGAAAATAATATACGAATTTATATTTGCGGTTGAGAAAACCAGCAATGTGATTACGATAGTATTTTATTCTAGCGTTAATCTAAATAAATACGTAAGTACAACATAACATTTTATGAAACTGTCGGTGCGCGAGTCACACTCGCACTTGCCCGAGTTTTTGGTATATATACGAGTATAATACTAGCGACTCACTCCCGCCACGGTAATATTACATATACATTACTGTGCTCGCGCTCTGGTCGAGTTCGCTCTTCGTTACGTTTTAACGTTTAGTATAGATTTCTCAGAGATGAGATATATTACGGCAGTAAAAAGTATCCTATTTGTTGACCCGGATAACCAGCCACCATCATACCAAATTTTATTAAAATCTGTTCAGTGGTTTTCTCGTGATGCTTTCCCAGACAGACAGACAGGCAAAAATTCTAAAAACTATATGATTCGGCCTCTGTATCGATAACAATGACTATTTCAATAAGATTTTCCACAAAATAAATAATGTACAGATTCGACTCAGAATTTTATTATATGTATAGATGTAAAGAATAAAGACCAAAACAAAAATTTACAATTATTTTCTAAAAATAGTTACACCAAAGAATATTACTAGTTTATACTGAGCTAAAAACAAAGAGTTTCTTTTTTGGTGATTTAATCTTAGCTTTAGCTCGGAGAAAAGTTAAAGACTATTTTAACAACTCGCTACAACCTTCAGGAGCGGAGAAATTATGCATAAATTATATGATAAGATACGCGGACCGAGTCAGGGTAACGCTATATTTCATTTAATTTCACATTATTCATCGCGTTTTTACATTTTTCGCTATCGCCTGACACTGTCCAAAAAGGTTGGTACCCAATGATGTATATGTATATTATCCTGCCCCATTAAGACGGGAGAAGGTTTTGTTGGGTTTTAGTGGGTAGTACTGGCTTTATTACGCCGGTGAGTCCCACACCTCGTGCGTAAATGCATTTCCTAACGTTAAAAAAAAGTATATGTATATTATAGGAAGGACACTTTTTTACAAAGATTTCCCTGGACTAAAATCGAAATCGACAGTCGATATGCTACATTGCATTGAAAGGTTGTCATGATACAATGTCTGTTAGGTTAGGTTATGTCAAAATAAATATTTTCTTTATTATTGTTTAACGTTATTATCAAAACAATTTTTATAACTATTATTATTCCCATATTATAATTATTATACTATTATACTCTTGACAGCAATTCATTAATTTGAATTATAAAAAATATTATTCTCCTCGAAATTGAAGAGATATTTGCTAACTAGATGCTTAAGAATGAAAACAACTTGTCTACGTTAAGTAAAGCGGTTCTCTCGAGATCTTACTCGTTATTTTTAATTGAAAAAAACAGATGATACAGCAGAAGCTTAAGAAGTGTTATGATTAAAGAACACAATTATCTTTAAGCGTTTTATTATTTTAAGAATAATTACGCACGTCGAATCAAAGTATACTTTAGAAATATATTAAATTATGTACATTATTGTTCTTTATTTACTTTATAATGTCGTAATATTTCCATAATTGTTTTAAATTGGACGAATTTTGTAAAAGTTTAATTTATTTAAGGCGTTACAACCGATACCGTACCGTAACCGTACAAACTTCTTAATTTTACATGGTGACTGAAATTGTTAGTAGGTAGTTGAAAAAAAAAGTTTATGTGAGAGTCTTCTTTTTAAAGTACTGTTTAATGCTCTTTCTTTTTCTTATCTTCCTGAACCAGATAATTTTATGAGTCATTAAAGTCTGCTAATAATCTTGCACTGCGGTCTGCGGGCACTTGTTTGTTGTACTTGCAATAGATAATTTTGCTCAATGGCGAAGCTACGAGGCATGTCTTATGGATACCAGATAGTTGATACACTACACATGTGTAACTTTAAATACATACATATTACAAATATAAATCCTATGACTGGAGTACAAACATTCGTGCTCATCACACAAATGAATGCCTCCAGCGGGACTCGAACTCGCGACGACTGGCACAGCAAGTAGGCTCACAACAAACTGAGCCGAACGTGTCGTCTGAAATCGTCGTGTCGTTCGTCGTTTTTAAATATATATGTTAAGTATGACGTGTTGTGGTCTGATCATTATCCTTTAATTATTGAATGTAATCTAACTAATATAAAACCAAAGTGTAGTAGTAAAAATAAAGTAATTAACGAGATTCTATGGGGAGATAGGAAACCGGAGGAAATACAATTATTCACTAAATTATGCCATGAAAAATTGAGATCTATCGATTTCCCCGAAGAGTTTCGTTCTTGTTATGATTATATGTGCGAGCGTATCGATCACTCATTACTTATAGATAAATTATATAGCGAGATTATTAATATTTTATTTGTGGCCGCCACTGAGTCTAAAACTGTAAGTTCACGCGGTGGGAAGCGTCCTGTGGTTGGGTGGAACAGGTATGTACGCGACGCCCACTGAGAGGCCAGGTCTAAGTTTTTAATGTGGGTTTGGTTGGGTAAACCTAATAATGGTTGTGTCTATGAAGACATGCGCCGAAGTCGCAGTGTATTTAAGTCGCGCTTAAAGTGGTGTCAGAACCACAGTGAACAAATAAAAATGGACATTTTGGCTACGCAGCATTCGAAAAATGATTTTCGTAATTTTTGGAAATCGACAAATAAATTAAATAATAGATCTGGTCTACCAGAGAGCGTAGAAGGTATTAATGATCATAGCCGCAGACATGTTTAAGGAACATTTCACAGTGATATCACCGTTGGGACCATCACAGCCTGCAAGAGATAAGTGTAGACATGGCCAGCAGGTTGAAATCAGATTTACAGCGAAGAATGTCAATGATGCTATAACGTCTATGTCGCGGGGCAGGTCTCCTGGCCATGACGGACTTAGTATTGAACATTTAAAGCACGCGGGTCCTCATTTGCCCGGAGTACTTGCCATGTTTTATAATTTATGTATAGCTCACTCGTACTTGCCTGCAGCCCTGATGAAAACTGTGGTGGTGCCAATTGTGAAAAACAAAACTGGGGACATATCTGATAAATCCAACTAAAGGCCCATTTCACTTGCCACCATTGTTGCGAAAGTGCTTGACAGTATGCTTAACGTCCAGCTTGATAAACACATTTACTTACATGACAATCAGTTTGGCTTCAGGCCCGGTTTGTCAACGGAATCAGCAATATTGTGTCTAAAGCAAACTGTAAAGTACTACTCGGTTAGGCAAACGCCTGTGTACGCCTGTTTCCTTGAACTTAGTAAGGCATTTGACCTGGTCAATTACGATATTCTATGGCAGAAACTAAAAAATACTGGATTGCCTGAAGAAGTTACCGGGATCTTCAAATATTGGTATCATAATCAGGTCAATGTCGTGCGATGGTCGGAAACCTATTCACAGCCATACGGATTGGAGTGTGGGGTGCGACAAGGGGGCTTAACTTCCCCTAAGCTCTTCAATCTCTATATCAATGCACTGGTGGAGGCGCTCAGTACTACTCATGTTGGTTGTCATATTGACGGAGTGTGCCTAAATAACATTAGCTATGCAGACGACATGGTGTTGCTGAGTGCGTCTGCTTGTGGTTTAACGAAATTGTTGAGTATATGTGAAAATTATGCCTATAGTCACGGTTTGATTTATAACGTAAATAAAAGTGAATGCATGGTGTTTCGTGCCAAAGGAAAATCTCAGCCCTCAACTTCACCACCCATTAAGTTATACGGTACCCCGTTAAAGAGGGTGTTTCAGTATAAATACCTAGGTCATGTGATATCCTTTGACCTGAAAGACGATGCTGATATAGAGAGAGAACGCAGGGCATTGTCTGTGAGGGCGAATATGATCGCACACAGGTTCGTTCGTTGTTCCATCCCTGTTAAGGTGACCCTCTTTAGAGCTTACTGTACTTCTTTTTATACTAGCAGCCTGTGGGTCGATTACACGCAAAAACAGTATAATGCCCTGCGTGTTCAGTACAATAATGCATTCAGGATGCTGATGGGTCTGCCTCGTTGGTGCAGCGCGTCGGGTATGTTCGCCGAGGCGCACGTAGATTGTTTCTACGCTATCATGCGTAAACGGTGCACATCCCTGGCACGCAGGGTTCGGGCCAGTTCCAATAGCATCCTGAGGGCATTTGCTGACAGGCTCGATTGTCAGTATTTGAACCATTGCCAAATGGTGCACATACTGACAAATCGAGGCTGTCTTAGATAAGGTTTAGGATTAAGTAGGTTAAATGTGTACTAACATTAGGTTACAGTGTGTCTTTACTAACAAAATATGATCCTTGAAGGTTGAAATAAATGATATTATTATTATTATTAAAAGCTCTTTGCTAAAAGCTGTGAAACTGATACGTTCATACAGCGTGTAATAAATTCTAAAATGGTAGGTATAACCTTTAATCTATACATAGGTATAATAAAATTGTAACTAAGCCGAATTTGTACATTAAATATTTTTTTGAAGATCTTATTGAAATAAACATTATTATCGATACAGAGGCTGAATCTATAGTTTTTAGAATTTTTGTCTGACTGTCTGTCTGTCTGTTACCGCATCTCAAAAAAAAGCCACTGGAGGGGTTTTCATGAAATTTGGTATGGTGATGGCTGGTTATCCGGGTCAACATATAGAATACTTTTTACCGCGGGAAAATATCTCATTTCTGAGAAAAAATACAAAAACTGCAATGTAAGAGTATACTAATATGTAAAACCTAAGAAGTTGGTTTTTGGTCATCTGAACGCGGGCAGAGCCGCGGGCAATGTTAGTGGTAAATGATGATGTTCTCCTAGCCGATTCCGGCCACGGCGGCCAATCTCAATGAGATTAGCCAACTGCGCAGGAGATATTATAGTGCTCAAGTATACGCGCAGACACAAGTGCACTCTGTATTCCTATCACTCTCATACTCCGGTGGGACGACCACTCGACACGACCGGTGAGAGTTAAGGCGCAGGACCGACGGCTTTACGTGCTCTCCGAGGCACGGGGGTGAAACACCGCCAACTTCCCAACTCCGGGCTGTTACTGAGACTTACTATACAGGAAGACTCAATAACTAAACTTGGCCCGACCCGGGACTCGAACCCAGGACCTCCGGGTGTGCAGCCGTATATGCTAGCCACTACACCACCAAGGCAGTTGAAGTGTAATATAGCTAGTGGTAAATATAGCTAGTACATTCTTGTATATTTTCAACCGACTTCAAAAAGGAGGAGGTTCTCAATTCGACTGTATGTTTTTTTTTTATGTTTGTTACCTCAGAACTCCGTCATTTATTAACCGATTTGGACAATTTTTGTTTTGTTTGAAAGTGTATACTTCCAGATTGGTCCCATTTAAATTTCAAGAAAAAATACCACCCCTAAGGGTGGAAAAACGACTAATGATGAATTTAACCTACTTCTAATTGTCATATTGACTTGAAACTTTGCAAGTATTTCTATTTCCGTTGATAGTATAGTGGTTCGGTGTTGTTGACCTGATCTGATGGCAAGACCAGAAGGTGGATAGGTGGAACTCTTCAACGGCTAATAGTAGATACTTTGAGTTTGGGCTTATTTTGTTTGATTTGACAAGCCTAACACGTTAGAATCCTAACTTTGCTACTACTGTCTACACTAAAAAGGGAAAAATAAAAACTTTTTAACAAAAAAATAAAAACCGACTTCAAACAAAAGCACTAAAAAGTGAAAAATAACTGATTGGTAGTTTTCATTTACTATACATACCTAATCAAATATTTTTGAAGTCGGTGTGCTTTGGCTAAGTAATTAAAGCCTACCTATTAAATACATACCTAATCAAATATTTTCGAAATCGGTGCCAGCCCATACAAAGCAAAGCACATCGACTTCGAAAATATTTGATTAGGTATGTATAGTAAATGAAAACTACCAATCAGTTATTTTTTACTTTTTAGTGCTTTTGTTTGAAGTCGGTTTTTATTTTTTTGTTAAAAAGTTTTTATATTTTTAATCATAATCGAATTTGAAGGATACATATCATACGTTAAAATATGATTTATTAATATACGTGAGGTACATATTATGTGTTCTGTATATTTGTTTGGCTGAAGTATTTTTATTGCATAATATATAATGAACCGGCAAAAATAGATTCTCACCATTCCAGAGCACGAATAAAAACTTATAAAATTGCTTTAGAGGGACCCAAATATATTAAGAGATTGGCGGTCGCACTTAGGAAAGGAGGTAGATCGGAGTCGCGGAAACGGTGGATACCTTAGTTCTTTTTATATTATCAAATTTAAATAAAGATTTTATTTTTATGTTATTATATTTATACGGCCCAGTGATAACGCACTCGCTTGGAAAACCAAGTGAAGCGGGTTCAAACCCCGGGTCTCGCAACTGATATTTTCATGTGCGAATCATTTCCAACATGATTACTAATTGCCTTACGGTGAAGGAAAACATCGTGAGGAAACCTGTATGTCTGAGGAAACCAAGCAAGTTTCAAAAGACACGTGAAGTCCGCCAACCCGCACTTGGTCAGCGTGGTGGACTATGGCCTGATCCCCCTCGTATTGAAGGGAGGCCCGTGCCCAGCAGTAGGAGTTAAAAAGGGCTGAATACATATTTATACAGATATTTTTTTTTAAATGCGTACGTAACACAAATTTTATTATTATTAATGATATATAGTTAATGTGGTCCCAATAATTTTTATTATTATGGACAATGTGCGATAACATATAATAAAATTCTAACTGAGTCGAATCTGTACATTAAATATTTTTTGGAAAATCTTATTGAAATAGTCATTATTATTGATACAGAGGCCGAATATAAAGTTTTTAGAACTTTTGTATGTTTGTCTGTCTGGGAACGCATCACGAGAAAACCAGATTTTGATGAAATTTGGTATGAAGATAGCTGGTTATCCGGGTCAACATACTTATAGGATACTTTTTACTGCGAGAAAATATCTCATCTCTGAAAAATCTATAATAACCGTTAAAGCGTACCTAGGGAAGAAAATAAGGAGGTGAGTCGCTAGTATTCTATAATGTGCGTCATAATTAAAACTAATACATTTCTACGATCAGATATTTCAATTTTTTTCATGTTAACTAAATTTTTTATTTATATTACAAATACTTATTCACGGATTTTCTTGGCATAACTTATATAGCTAATGCATTAAAAAGTATTTGTTCCAAACGGCGTACCTAAGCGTCGGAGTTTTTCAGCTCTGTATCAGCGGGTAATTAGCTATCGTAATTGCTCATTGTAACAATTATTGTGCATTTTTACATATATAACCTCATTCTTTTATTGGTAAAAATTGGTAAATACTACTAGTTGACGTCTTGTCCAATATTAGAGTAGAGAATGAGAAAGTATCTTACCGCGAATTCAAATTACACAAGCATTCTAGAACAGCTGGTATCAAATAAATAAGTTTGTAGACTGAGTCTGGGTTAAATTGAGGTAGTGAAATGCCATCAGATAAATAAAATTTTAAAACGTGCTCGTAAAAATATTGTTCATTTTAAACGAGGGTTTACATTGATTTAGTATTATCTATTACCTATTACGATGATCATCTTCATTCTGGTGCAGTAAATTTCTTATTAAATTATAAATGTTTTGCTTCACCCAGACAGCATTATTGTAAGATACCTGTAAAGAAGCAGACAATCATATTATAAATACTAGCATATATATAAGCGTATTTTTGTTGTCTTGTAATGAAATCTTATAAGAATAATGTTTAATATCAAAAATCCGAAGCGTAGCACCAGACAGCCTTTTCGTTAGGATCTTTTTGTATTTTGAATCCAGAAAGTCTTGTACACAGTGTAGTATTTCATTAATAAATGTTTGACGTTACATTTACGCTGTTTTACAAAACAGCTGATTCTTCGATTTTCTTTGCATGCAAAAGTTCAGAACGCGTTATGGCTTGTCTTTTTAACCACAACGCGTTATAGACAAAAATGGCGAGAGCAACGACCAGAATTTCATTCTGTGACCTTTTTAAGTTAGACAGAACGTGTTGGTGTAGAACTTATTTCTCGTTTTTAAGTCAATAGTTTAACTTATTTTATTATTAAATGTAGAATTAATAAAAACATACCATGTAAACGTCTCGCAACGCAGTTCTTCTACCTCAAAAAATTGTGAGAATGTAAAACAAAGTCGGTTAATTTATCCAGTATGGTACCGTCTATCTAACAACTTTGTCATAAATTGTTAATCAGTTAAATAACAACATTTTATAGCGAACGTATCAATATTAGATATCTCATTTCTTTTTGTAAATAGTTTTTCTTTTTCTTATTTTCTGGTAGTATTTATTGTGCGTATACCTAATTCAATTTAGACTGCTATAAGATCACCAAGATCTCAATCTCATCGCTTGGCTTCGTCACGCTGCGTTGACTTATATGTAAGTATAATATAGGTATATTATTAAAGAAAACATCGTCTGTGACTTACTGTACTTTATATATGTATACTATTTACCTACCTATCCATTTGGGTAGTTTAAATGACGAAAAATTATATGAACTGCAAAAATATCTTTGTAATCGCATATATCACATATATCGCAAAATTTGAAGCTCTTGTGTCTGCTAGAAGTACCTTAGAATTTTGACGATCGGTGAGTGAGTCAGTAACATAATTAAAAAACTTTGACCTGCAATAGTTCTTAAGCTACAGGTTCAAATTAATTATAATCTAATGTATCTAGTTATATTATGTCCTTTTAGTCACTGAAAATTTAGGCTTTTAGCTTTATCCACAACGAAGTTACAAGAAGGATCGAAAATGTTTTGAATGACTTGGAGAAAAGGATGGTATGGTACGGCTCTACCTTTATTTGCTCGACTTGGCGGGGGTACCGCCGTGCCCACAGATTTAGCTATATTATAAATAATAATAGTTTGACTGTTTATTGACAACGCCGTATATCGTCTATTTAAGCAAGCAAATTAAGTAGTATGTGGGGTAGTAAATACAATGGCGTATATGATATTTATATAGGTATGTTATTTTAAGTTAGCTCTAAACTTTGGAAAAAGTTATATAATTTTGAAATCTTTAAAATAATTTACTATTACTCACTTTGTTTCTATATCCAACGGGAAAATAGGCAAATCAACTACACGCGTATAAAGCTGCATTCACCAGCAGAAGCTACATAATGTATATAAAAATGTAATGTGTATATCTATACTAATATTATAAAGAGGTAAAGTTTGTGAGATTGTGAGTTTGTGACGTTGTAGGGGGTAATCTCTGGATCTACTGAACCGATTTAGATGAAATTTGGTAAAAAGATAGTTTAACACCCAGGGAAGGACACAGGGTACTTTTTATCTCGGAAATCATCGCTTAAGGGGGTGAAAATGGGGATAAAAGTTTGTATGGGGAATCAAGCTAGAGACGAACCCGAGCGAAGTGAGTGTGAATCGCTGGTAATTTATATAAATGTATTATATTTGTTTGTATTCTATGTCCACATAAATCATTCATTCGAATACGATTAATATTTTGTGAATCGGAAAACTTTGTGACGTGGCTTCGTCAGGGTAAGTTAATTAACGTGCGAGTTTTTGGAGTAATTTAAGATGCACTAAGCTGAAAACAAGAGTTGGGGGTGTTTAATCTATATGTATGCTACTTTACATCGTGTGAGTGCGATTATGTGATAGGTTGTCAGTCCTCACAATATAATCGCACTCATACGACTAAGTACTCAGTAGTGAAGTTATTTAAAAAAAATGTATTTATGGAATGACATACATTATTCCATAAATACAGTTTTTTTTAATAAATGAACTTTAAAACTTAACTTTCATAATTAATAAATCTGGACCTGTGAGGCAGCGCTGTTGTTGAAAATTTAACATTTATATTCTAAAATCGGGTAAAACATTGTCTGCGGGGCCATTTAGTATTAAAATGGTTCAAACTTAAGTAACTCTTACGTATTTTTAGGAGTCCGCAGCTACCGAGTTAACAGGTAGGTGTATTATATATATCGCTAAATCACTTTCGTGGTTAAAATACAAAAAAAAGTATAAAATAGAGTTGGCCCTCCATACATGTAAAGAGTGAATTTTTCAAGACAATAGTTAGAGAGTTATATGCTTCTAATAAGGTCGTAAAAATTTCGTTCCCCCTATATCTAAATTTAGATGTATGGGGTAGAAAATAAAAAAAAGATAATACAACTTTCAACATAATTTCAACAAAAAAAATACTATGTAGAATATACATTGATTAGTTTTCACGAATTTGCCTCAAAATTAACTTGGTTCCTCAGTGGGATACAATGAAATACAAAATTATTTATGGTCTTAATAAAATGCGATATTCATTTTTTTTATTTATATTCATTTCAAATGGATAATTATTTTATTCTCTTTATACCTATATAGTAACAAATTAGTATATAAAACAAAAGGAGTGAAATGTTTTAAGCAACGGAAGCCTGATTGTGCGTAGACTGATTCGCACTTGTCCGAATTTTTTGCTCTTAACCGTTAAAAGCTTACTAAAGGACCCATAAGTATCAAGTCATTTGTTATATAAACTCCAAGTAGAGTTCAAATATTGAACGGAAAAATATTAGCAAGAAACAAATTATGTTATACGAGCGTTTTGCCGCGGCTCTGACAGCATAGTTTTATAATGTATTACTATATTCTTATAAATTATAGCCTATGTACTACTCTGTTTCATCAATATCCGTTTAGTAGTATTTGCGTAAAAGTGTAACAAATATACATCCATACATCGATCCTTTATCCTTACAAACTTTCTCCTTTATAATGTTAGTAGGATAGGAAAAGTAGAATACGATATTATAGATATAATGTCAGAACAAAGTACATTTTTAAAAATATATAAAAAAATTGTAATAATATATACTCAATTAGATATTGATTGATTAAATAAATCATAATTTATAATCAATTTTATGAATTAGATATTAAGACTTCGTACTATTTTAGGTAGATAACATATAAAAGATAATAAATAAATGTGGAAGTTTAAAATATTTGCACACTAAATATTATTTTATATTACGTATACGTACTCCATTCTTAACTTAATTTTAAATTTAGATTTTATTCGAGTTTACAGTGCAATAAAAGTTCATGGCAACTGTGGTGCAAATTTCTTAATTGCATTTGCCCGAATGTCCCGGATAGACCAAAAGTTTATTCCTTTTTCATCTTTTTAAAAGAAATCATGAATCTAATTATATTAAAAAAAAACCAGACTGCATAAAAGCTAAATAAAAAGATGAAAACAAGTAGACGAAGTAATATAAGTACATATTATACAGTAGAAGACATACAAGTTTCAACCTTGCCTTGAGATGTACATAATATTATGTATGTCTCCGACTGCATAGTATGTACTATATCTCTTTATCTTGTTTTATTTTTTTTAAAGTTATACTTCTTTTGGAACGTTTGGAAAAAATTATGAGAGTAAAATTTTTACGATCCGCGCGCACACCGACACCCAAAAAGCGACATGATGAAGTTTGCTGATAACTGTTTGTTGCCATTGTAACTGTTTTTATTGTCTGACAAGTCTAATATATAAGATTCTTGTGTCACAGTGTTTGTAACAAAACTCCTGCGGAACGGCTTGACCGATTCTTATGAAATTTTGTATGTGTATTAAATGATATTCTATAAATATATGATTGTATTATGCCTTATATGCCTTATTTTATTATTTTTTTATTTGTCATTCCTTTTACAAACAGTAAGTTGTGACATACGGGATGAAAACTTTAGCTATTTTTGTTCTGTTACGCCAAAGACGTTTAACTTCTTACGTGCGTTTATGGCTTTTATAGAGTTATTAGCTTTTATGGAGTCGGGTTTTTTATTTTTTTAATACGTTTTTTTATTTACAGCTTTTTAGTTTTTGCCAATTAGATGTTTGAAGTTATGTGTAGCAATTTTTTATCGTAAATTACTTGTAAACGTATGTATAATTTGCATATGATTCTGTGATCGGTTCTAAAAAACCTTTATTTTGATACCCCATTCGATTAGTTTGGAAGATTTTTTGTAAAGACACACAAATTGGCGCCTGAAATCCGCCATTTTAATTTTTATCTATTTTTATATAGCCTATGATACTCTGGAATCAATACGAATCTAACGAGGTCTGAATCATCAAAATCGGCCCACGCGTCTCTAAGGTGTCACAAAGGAATAAACATATGTAGAATATACATAGGCTGATAAACACATGACCCTTCTTTGCGTCGCGCAATCGGGTAAAAAGGTAATTGCTAATAACTTATATTTAAGTATTTTTTTTATCATTGACAGATTTTTTATGTTAGAAAAAATAATATGAATAAGAACGTATTAACATAAATGGTGTGTTACGTATATTTTTAAAAGCAAAAGCAAGTGTGGTAAAATATACGAAACTTTTTTCCAAAGCAGCTTTTTCGCATACTTTATATAATAGCCTCCCTTATCCTCCCTCGTATCGACGATGAGATTATCGTATCAATCGCGCAAAATATTACAATTTCATTAAATATAGTACTAAAACGTATAAAAACCCATGTCAACTTGAAATTCGATCAGAAGATATACAGATTTTATTTTTGTAGAGGATGTTTTTTTTAATTTCATGAACGTTTTCATGCTACTATGTAAATTACATTAGCATTTAAATCAATTTTCTGATGTCAAATCATATTGAATTCATAGCATATTTTGATTTTCCGCGTACTGTATTCATTATTCTAAATGAATATGTCATTTATTCAATTATGAGATGTCGTAAACTTCAGTAAATATTAGAGACAAAAACGCATTAATGATTAATTTTAAACTATTCATATATTACTAATTAACAATGTGTTTAAGACTGAAGTTCAGAATATAAGCTCCAGGTCAGACAAACAGAAACAAATCTATCCCACGGGAACCGTACATTTTTCCAGGATAAAAAGTAGCTTATGTGCTATTCTAGACTAATCTATCTCTGTACAAATTTCATCTAGATCCGTATAGCCGTTCTGGCGTGATTGAGTAACAAACATTCATTCAAACATCTAAAGTTTACACAGGCTTTCGTGTTTATGATATTAGTGTGATAATGCTTCTGTGAAACTGAACCATAGTATGGGATTTTGATGGCTCATTGAATTATTTCAAAAGCGAAATTTGAAGCACATTATATGGTCCGTAACGTGAGGACAGTATATTTTATATCCCGGGGTCATTCGATACTTTTATATCAGAAATGAATGAATCCTATGTATGATATCTGCAAAAGACACTGTAGGGCGCGTCGAGTGCGTTAGAGACGTAAGGACTCCTGTATAGCTAGGGTGGTCGCGCCTTTACTTTGCTTAGTTATAACAGTTTTTTATAGAAAATAGCGCACGTACATGTGGGAATGATATGATTGACTCCGGTCTATTTCAGTCTTAAATAAAAAAAATACTATGTACATATGTATAAAAACCGAACCGAGCTTTTTCATCACACTTTTCGGTAGTGAGGGAATTTCTTTCTAAGCTGGTTGTGAATTTTCAGTAGCTAAGTGAGTTCTATGTCAAATAAAAAATATTCACTTTGACTTTCAATTATAAAAGGTTAAAAATTCTTAGCTTTTGCTTTCCCAGTTTAAAAGCTTACAAATATGTCTTTTGAATCTATTGAGTTTTCTTATGAAATTTGTGGAAGCTATGTAAAACAGCAGCACTAGTACACGAGATTAATGGCATTTTAACGACATTACTAATTGCGCAGGCTTCATTAGCGTCGTTCTTCTCGTAAAATCCATCCATCTATTTGTCTTTAAACGAATATCTAATACTTAACCTAATTATTACCATCTTATTTCTAGTCACGTTAACAAATGAACTCATGTAATTTTGCCAAAATAAATAAGATAAAAACGAATAAAATTAATTTAATCTACGAGTAGTATCAGTTAAGTTTACTGCCACCGGCAATGATTCATATTATTTTATATTCAAGATCCATATTATTCTATATTTACCTATTGTATCAAGTAAAAATGCTTTGTTGGAATTTCTCAAAAACTAGTTAAATTTAAAATCTTATAAGAAATTTAAAAAGGATTATCAAAAATAACACAAAAATTTAGGTTATTTATATATAATTCTGTTTTGCTATTGTAACTCACGATTAAATATTATAAGTGACTTCTCATCCAATGTTATATAATGCTAAAAATGGGGCTTTCAAATGTGGCTTTGTAACGAATGTTTGGTGAACTGAAAACATATAGGTTACATATATGCGTTTTTCAATCAGCCGAAACGGGGTCGCTCATTTGTTATGTTTTAGAAATTTAATCAATCTGTGAAATAGCATCGTGATTTATATGGGATAGAATTAATTTTCTAATAATTTATATCGATTCAACTATACTTTCACATATGAGGAGTTTTATTTAAACATTTCTAATTAAAATTATTTTTAATTTTAAAAATAGGTATTCATTTTGCAAAGATTAACATATAAGTACTTAAACGTCAGATAAAACATCAAGACCATTGTGGGAATTTATTTAAAATATAAAACAAATCGATCAAATTTGATTTGTAATATTTCTCTAATGAAAATCATTAATTTTTAACTTCGTTATAGGGACGTCCCTAGGTGCCTATGTGTTGCTCGAGGTCACGGTGTTTATGTACTCTAAATGCCCTTTCTGCGCTTTATACAAATCGGTTCAGCTGTAGCAGCATAGTGAGGAATAACAAACATACACACACATAAAGTTTCGCATTTATATTGTAGCCCGATTGTATTCAGCCTTTTTTAAACGTTCCACTGCTGGGCACGGGCCTCCCGTCCATTAGCCCGATTAAATTCAATTATTTTTATGTACAAATATTATATACCAATCTGGTTTTGTTGCTGACAAGATTTATTCAGTAATGAAATAAATGAGGTCAGAATCGTAAACACAGATGTACAAATATTTATTTTTCATCTTTTATGGTTCTCTAGTTTATTATTCCATTGATTTTGAATGGTAATGTAGAGACGTCATAAAAAGATTCGCTACCATCCGTGACAAATCTTTATTAATGTTGAATATCAAATCCCTGCCTCATTAGAAACACAGCTCTCGAAGTTAGAGTGGGATCTTGATAATGTCAGAATTTTTGTGAACATTTCTAAAAGCAAATTACGCTGAGTTCTTTAAAAGCAATATGGAGTGATACTCGGTTTCATCGCTCTGAAACTGACGCCTTTGTCGTTCAACATAGCAGCAAAAATATGAAAATGACGCAATAATGGTCATGCTAAATTGATGTAATATACTCGTATAAGACATACATATACTTTTGAAGTAGCTCGTTAAATTTAATGCCTTTAAGAGTAAGAGACAGAGATAAAATATCAATTAAGGCAACAATGTATCGTCCTGTTTTCGCGCGCGTTGTGTTAGTGTGTGTGCGTGCGTGCGTGCGTGAGGGCGTGCGTGCGTGCGTGCGTGCGTGCGTGCGTGCGTGCGTGCGTGCGTGCGTGCGTGCGTGCGTGCGTGCGTGCGTGCGTGCGTGCGTGCGTGCGTGCGTGAGTGTGAGTGTTTTATTTCCAAGAATAACGTATTTAATTAATTTGCAAACATTCTATTATGCAGTCTCATGTCCACTTGGAAAATTAAAAAATATATGTGAATATGGTTAATTATGTTTATTTAGGCGATTGAGGTTAAACTTCACTTAAGTAATGCTTATAGGAAGTGGTAGATTAAATTCATTAATCCCTCCACGACCGCGGACACGCCGGCGTGTCAGTTAACAATAGATTTCTTAGAAATTTAATTCATTTCTTAGAAATTTACCTGGAGGTGTTAACGAAATTTACGCAGCAAATTTATTGACCATACTTTTACATCTAAACAGTTTATGAGACTAAAATTTAAAGAGCTATCCTTGTTCATCGGCCTAAATACTCGTAAGGTACTTTATTATATAAAGCCAAACGTAGCTATGATAAATGCTTTTTGTTATCATACTAACAGGTAAGACTTTAATTAATAGTGTCATTAATGATAACGGTGCCAAAACTTGCTACTTTATGAACTCGAATCATCTTTATATGAATAAAAATGAATGTTGGTAAGCGCATAACTTAATAATGGCTGGACCAATTCGGCTAAATTTTTTTTCGTATGTTCCTTAAGGTCCACGGAAGGTTTTAATAAAGAGAAAAAATTAAAAATTAACGAAAAAAAAATTTATTAAGTTATATGGCTAACGCTGGTTAATAACTATTTATATCTATGTAAAATGTACCCAGGACACATGCGAACGAAGCAAAGGTAAGAGGTGAAATGAATAAAATGAAATTTCTTATAAAAGGCTTTTAATAAAGCGATGGAATTTTTCCACTTTTTAAGACTCGATAACGATAAAATATATTGCGATCTTGTTAAAGTTATTGCATTGCAAATAATATAATAGTAATTTATAAATCTACATACATATATATATTTTAGAATGTTAGGGAAATGTTTAGAAAGTCATATAAGCCGAGTGCACAATGTAGGAATTACACACACGGCATTTGTGCGTGTGTCAAATCACTGTTTGATTGAGGACGGACGTATGCATTTAAAGGAATCTTTTGTTGCACGTTGTACAAGTTTAAATTACAACTATAATTTATTTTTATTTTAACCCATCGAATACATTCTTAATTTTAAGGTGAAGGTCGCATAAATATTGAGTGTGGGGTTAATAAGTGCAATAAAAATATTGAAGTAAGTTTGTATCTCACTGGAACCGTAGATTTTTTCAAGACGATGTGTAGCCTTCCTCAATAAACGGGCTATCTAATGCAAAAAGAATTTTTAAATCAGATTAGTAGTTCCTGAGATTAGCACGTTATAACAAACAAACAAACAAACTCTGTCGCTTTATAATATTAGTATAGACTAGCGACTAACCATTGCTTCACTCGGATGCGTTCCTAGGCGCCTTAAGATAACCTATGTGTTACTCCAGGTCATAATGTACCCTGGTATCGTCTGAATCCGTCTAGCCGTTTTATTGTGAAGATGTAACAAACAAATATACATACATATTTACAAACTTTCGCATGTATAATAGAAGTCCGATGTATTTAATTTGAATTTATATTACTCGTACTTGAATGACAAAGTTGGATGGACATACAATTGACGAAGGTTTAGTGCCTTAAGGACCACAAAAAGATATGTTTGACCTTTTCTCTTCCCCAATATTAATCGCAATGTTTCCTTTTTGTTCATCTTCTATTTCTTACGTAAATATAAAATAAAATGCGTATAATTTAATAAATTTAAGCATTCACGTTCACCATTGGATATTATACATTATTTTATTTTATAGTTTAATCATTAGTTACTACAAGATCTTTACTATCCCATATCAATTATAATTTATAGAAAACGGCATTTTAATCCATTATATGATATTACAATTATTACTATTAAAAGAATTCAAAACAAAAGTAATTAAAATAAATAAATTAAATATGTAATTACCAATTTTGATAGAAGCAATGCGCGTACAAATCACTAATTAACCCTTTAACCACAGCATAATCGAATTACAAGTTCGATGTTTCTATCAGGTCACCGGAGCACAATGCAACACTTCACATTGTGAAATCGGAAATATTTGAAGCCACGTTCCGGTTTGCGATCATTGTGTTCCGAAGAAGTTCGATCGGTGGCGGATATAGAGCGAGGTAGAGCGAGCATCCGAGACGCTGTCCGGGAGAGCACTGGTTAGCATCGCGCGCGTGTCCCTGTCCTGTGTCCCGGGTGCCGCCGCGCCCAACCCGCCAGCTGGATTGTGTAGGTATTCTGGTGTTTTCACCCCTATTACCTTAATATTTAACGCTTTTCATTATAATTCTTTTAATATTTTCGCTTTATTATATTATGGCTGTCTGTAAAGCTTTGTTTTTAGAAGTAAAAAAATCATTTATGAAAATGTATTTTTTTTTAAATTTAAAAACACTAATTTCGTTAAGGAACAGCTAGACAAATGTAATTACATTACTGAGGGAGTGCTTGGTAGATAAAAATAAAAAGCGTACTAAAAATACCAGCCTCTAACAAGCCATGTGGTGAAAAGGCAAACTGTCAGTATTTGAGGACGAATAAACTTATCGCTTTGCGAATCAGAACAAAGCTACGATCCGTGAATAAAACCCAACCCAAAACTCCATGTTAATATCGAATGTTTGTAGTTTGTTCCACGGTTTACAGGAGAATATAAACATTTTATTTTCAGTGCAGATAAAAAATCTAAGATGAGTTGCCCTAAGGTACTGAAAATGAACAGTACCAAGTCTATTTGTTAAAATCATAAATTAGAAATTACCATGTTATTTTAAGTGTTTTCTTTTGCTTAGTTCATCCAAATCCGTAATAAGTATAAACTAGTAAAAGAAGGCGATAAATAAGTTTGAGAAAAGCTCTTAATGAAGTGAGAGCTATCAACCCTTATAAAATATTTATAAGGTCGACCAATTGAGGTACCTTCTTATTCTGTCAGTATGAAAAAATGACTAAGCGCTTATAGTAGAATATGTTATAGTATTATACTAATAGACTACCAAATATCTATACATGTAATAAAACTGTAGAGGTCGAATGTCTGTACATAGAAAAAAATGCTAAAAACCAAGTCAGGGGGATGTATGAAGACAAATAGAACAAATCCAGATTTTTTCATTCATTTTTTGTTTCTCTGTCTGTTTGTTTGTTTGTACGGACTAGTCTCCGTAACTGTTGAACCGATTTAAATGAAATTTTGCATGGTGGTACCGGATATCCCCGTTCAACATTTTAGTTACTTTTAATCCCGGAAAATTAAAGTTGCCGTGGGATAGTTAAAAAACTAAAGGAACTTATAAAGCTTAGTACACAACAACTTATGCACCTAATTTTGGTAAAGTTTGGCATGCTAATACCTTATGTCCGCCAGCCCGCACTTGGCCAGCGTGGTGGACTATGGCCTGATCCCCTTCGTATTGAAGGGAGGCCCGTCCCCTGCAGTGGGACGTTAAAAAGGGCTGAATACATATCTTATGTTACCGGTCAAACACCAGGTTACTTTTTATCTCGGAAAAATGAACGTTTCCCATGAGATAGATCTGTTTGTGCTTTTCTAGAGGCGAACCCGGGGGTGAGCCGCTAGTCTGTATATATATATATATATATATATATATATATATATATATATATATATATATATATATGTAATATTTTATTATATGACATATAATTTCAGTAGAAAATGTGTTTTTCCTCATAAAATCCTTATAAAACGGACTATTACGTGATCACTGAATTAGAATCCAGTTATTATTTAATTATGGAATACTTATTGAGTTACTTCTGTACCTGACACTATTACAAGCGTTATAAGATGTTCTATAAAAAGACTGTCAGATAAAATGATTAAAAAGTGGAGGCGTCACAGCCTATTTTCTCCGAATTTACTGGACAAAAAAGCTCTATTTGGTACTGACATAGGTTTAGACGTCCCAAAAACGAATGACATGAAAAATACACAAATGATTTTGTCGTATTTTTCATGTTATTCGTTTTTATTCAGATTTTGGGGTTTATTTTCAAGGGTCAAATTAAAAATAAAACAAGTTCCCTCTGGTTACTCGTTTTTTAGTAAAAAATATATTCATAGAAAATATGATGTAGCTTTTTTTTTAAATCCTTCCTTGAAGATTTTTAAAAATTTCTTTAATTCAATTCACATTGAACATTTTAAAAAAATACGTTTCATGAAACTGATCGTTCTTAGTAACAAAAATTTGTAAAATTGAATGCTTTATTTTGTTTTATATTTGTTTTGAAGGTATGTTCATATGTTTTCGTAGCTTATCGTAACACAAAGTAATAAATTCATAGTATATTAGATCAAGAAATTTAAGAAGATTTACCGCATTCAGTGTAAATGGTAATAGGCAGATCATTTCCCTCTCTTAAAAATAAGATGTGAATAAATCATTTCGATTTATTGACTGGCTTTCAGCCAGAGAATGGCGAGTCCAAATTGCCTCATTGTTAAGGGATATATAATATAGAAACTTAATCATTGTCGAATAAAAAAGTCGTTTTCAAATACAGGGTACATTAATCAAAAACCTACTAAATTAAAGTAAATTCACTCATGTGCCCAGTTTCACTCATTTAGTCAGTCGCTTGATTGAGTTATGTGCGTTAATAAGCCCGTGAACTTAAAAGGGTTTACGTCTCAATTTTTTCATTCTATTATAATTAACCTACCTTATTTAGAGAACTTAGCAAATGGGTTTTGGTAAGTTCTCTAATGATACCACATACTCGTAGATTTTGCTGAAAGCTATTCTTGGTTTAAATGATGCAGTTGACCCAAAAATCAATAATGGGCTGGCAATATCTTTGCGCGCATATAAATGAATAGTGTCCAATTTCCATCCTCGCTTCACTTACTTCTCATCAAAACCATGTGTCACTGTCACCGCAAAAACACGTACAGACTAATAAATTACACTTTACTTTAGATCCCGGCTTCCTAACATCACCTTGATTGAGATGATATATATAACAATTATAAATTTTAAAAAATATATTTCATTCATGTAATACTTTCTTAGATTCACACGAATATTTGACATTTTAAATAAAACTATCTAGGCCATGAATGCTGTAAAGCATTCGAAACGTCGGGAACCAAAAATCAAAATAAATCCGCGAAATAATCCGAAAATATAGTTTTTTTTTACATATTTCATTCATATTCATTGAGTTATTTTTTATACAAACTGATCATTTACTCACTCTAACTGCCCCACAAGGGATATATAATAAACATGTTTATAGATATATGTTTGTAGATAGAGGTCGTATGTAGATATGCTACTTATACGACGACCTTACTTTGGAGCACTAAAGTCGTAGGATTTGTAACAACATTTGGGAGTTAACGATGTCTATTGTTTAAATTTTATTACTATCCTAAAGAGCTTTGACGTTAAACTGAATAAAATTATTATTTTGGATTTCATTTAACACCAAAAGTAATCTTGTTTTTGTAAATTTGTACGAAAGCTCCCATCCTCCTTATTTTTATAAGAGAAACCTTTTGAAACAATTTATTTTTCTGTCATAAAGGTTAACTATTATTTTCCTACTGTCTCTGAAGTTTGTAAAGAATACGAAGGAAATTAAGATTATAATTAAGAATATTTTAAGCCAAAACTTTATATAATAAACTTTATATAATATTTATGAGATATTGAATTCAAGCTTACCTTATATTATTATAAATGTAAATGTATGATGATTGATTTAGGTATTTATTCTTTTAGGTATATATTCATCAAATTAAATTGAATTGAATCGAACCGAACCGAATCGAATTAAATTGAATTGAATTAAGCTTAATTCAAATTAAGCTAAGCAAAAGCAATGATGTACAGTAATCAACGGGAACACATATGCTCACACATTTATTATTTTATTTAAATCATCACGTTGCCAAATGATGTTGTAGGGAACAATATTTTAATTACCTATATATTTATATAATATAAGAAGATACTATTAATATGTAAATTATGGGTGAATTAAGATTAAAAATATTTAAAATGAATATTATAAAATAAAATTGTTCACGAACACTTGGACAAACGTATTAGCATTTAATATTAATTAATCGCTATCGCTTGTGGGCGGAGCCAACTGCCCGGCCGACGCGACGATTCGGCCGGTGCAGAATTGCCACCAGTCTACTCACATCCGCTATCGACGCTAGGCTTGTATCTCTTTGTTCTCCGCTGTTTAAATTCGCTTTTTCTTATAACTTATGCCATCTTCCTTTGTGTTCTACGTTACGTGTATAAACTATCTTGTAAACTGTTGTCTTCCACTAATTCTGTTTCTTCTATCCACCTGTTAGCTGTACGTGAATTATATATTGTGAAATATATTGAATTCAAGACTTGGTGGTTTAATTTAACGCTTCATAGGATAAATTTATATCACTTGCTAACTCAAACACCACACTAGTGACCCCTACCTACAATGTGAAATCTTTACTTCTTCGAAAGTGACTGAGGCCAATGAAGACTATTACCTCCATTTGTGCGCTTCACTTTTAGAGCATTAGTAACGTATTTGCTATTTACCTCTTTTTATTATATAATTGAGCAAAAGTCGAAATTATAAACTAAAGTACACTGCAAAGTGTAACAAAATGTTCTATGAGCATTTTTGTTTTACTATATTAGTTCGAAACTAGGTAACTCTAGGATTCATATTAAAATAAAAACCAAGATTTTTATGACAGAAGTTATTTAAAATATTATTACTTCATATATATTTTAATTTTTAAAACTGAAAGGTTTGTTTTCATAGCTTATTTCGTAAGTGAAAAGTTGACTGAGTTCGGTTTAACAAAGCATGTCCAAAGGGTGACCAAGACGCGTAGCTATATATAACAAATTACGAAATCGATCGTTTCGCGCAGTAGTTACGTCAATATACTCGTACCTACAACTTGAAGTATAACTTTAGCGAATGCTTGTAAATCAAAATGGTAAAAACCTCATACAACAGCAAGGTATTGGTTTAGAAAGTCATTTAAACAACTCTATAAATTCTATTTATATATAAAGGATCTTATATATAAAGGATCTTCTATTTAATTCATAAAGGATATGGTATTAAAAATCAAAGTTGATAAGCACACTGAGAAAACATAGTATAGAATTATGTGATCTGTGATTTAATAATTCTCTTCAGCGATTGTAGCTAAAACAACGTTTTTCTTTAACAAATTTTTAGTAGTAGTGCAAATGCCGTCTAAAACTATTGTTTCTTATTTTTCTGTACTCATGTACATATATTTGTACATTACACAAAAATTTACTAAAAATATATGACATAACTATAATGACTGCACCGATGAATACTAAACTAATACTGTACTCGAATTGCTTAATGATATATACTCACATGAAATGACGTAGTATGATAATATTTGCTTCTTTCACTTTCTTATTTACTCAATAATCTATTTGATATGAAAAGTTTAAATTTTTTTATATTTTTCTAACATTTAATACATCCCTTTATTTCTTTTTGTAAAACGTCCCTGTTTTTAAATAATGTTCTTTTAAGATAAAACAAGAATATTACAAAACAGTCTATTATGTACTAATACGAAATTTAAACGTAGCGTACTTAGTTTCATTTTAAACATGCTGTTATAATTTTTTGTAATCTCGTTTACCTGATAAATAAAACAGGCAAGATATAAAAAATGAAACCCATTTAAGATTTTCAATTTAGTATTATAAAGCTTTTCATTTTCTGAACACATCGACTTCAATTTTCACATTCGGTCAATGGTGTGATTTAATTTTCACATCCTACTCACATAAGTGCTTTCTATTTGAACAAAACTTTGTTCAGAGTGAAACAGAAAGAATTTTTATGACCTTTTTTCTAGTTATTATTTAAATTTATAAAGTTATTTTCGAGCTTATGAGCAGTTTGTAATTCGGTGCTTATATATAATTACTATCTTAATATATATATTTCTTGTGTGCGTGTGTATGTGACTGAACTCCTCCTAAACGACTGGACCAATTTTGATGAAATTTTTTGTGTGTGTTCGTGGAGATTCGAGAATGGTTTAGATTTACAGTTTGGTCTACTGGAAAATGTTTTTTCAATTAATTTCTTATTTATAAGGAGTTGTTGATTTTGGAATGTTTTACATTAGATCCGGCGGACGGCGCTATCATCGCATTCAATATTATTCTATTTCAATTTTAGTTTGTCCCGACAGATGGTGCTACGATTAATTTGAAAAAAATTTTGTTATTCAATTCATGTGCTGATTAAAATATTAAATGTAATTATTTTTTAAAGAGTTTTGAAGTGTGTATAAATAATTTTGTGAATTCAGATGTTTTTTTAATTAATTTCTTATTTATAAGGAGTTGTTGATTTTGGAATGTTTTACATTAGATCCGGCGGACGGCGCTATCATCGCATTCAATATTATTCTATTTCAATTTTAGTTTGTCCCGACAGATGGTGCTACGATTAATTTGAAAAAAATTTTGTTATTCAATTCATGTGCTGATTAAAATATTAAATGTAATTATTTTTTAAAGAGTTTTGAAGTGTGTATAAATAATTTTGTGAATTCAGATGTTTTTTTAATTAATTTTTATTTGTAAGGAGTTTTTGATTTTGGAATGTTTTACATCAGATTCGACGGATGGCGCTACCATCGCATTCAATATTATTCTATTTTAATTTTAGTTTGTCCCGACAGATAGTGCTACGATCAATTTGAAAAAGTATTTCGTTATTTTGTGTTATAATTGTGTTATTCAAGTGAAGTTGCTAATTAAAATATTTATTAGTTTTCGAAGAGTTCTGAAGTGTATATAAATAACTTATACATTTTGTAAATTTAGTGCGGAATCGAAGTGAGTATATTTTTTATAAATTATCTTTTTTAATTTACAAGTGCGTTTATTAACAACCAACATAACCTTCAAGTTTATTTGTGTAGTTAGAGGATTGAATTTTTTTAATTATTTTTATTGACAATTAATTCATTTTTGGAGATATTAAATAAAAAAACTCACAAAATGCGATTACATGTTCTTTATCTAAAATTTGTCATAATAAATCTTTTGAGTTAATTAATTTACATTTATATTGCACAATCGCTTCTATTACCTAATAAGATGCCACAGTGTTTAATTTAAATCGCCCGTACTCCCGCCATAGCGTATCAACCAAATGACAGAGTTATAATATCCATACTAATATTACAAATGTGAAAGTGTGTTTGTTTGTCTGTTTGTTTGTCCTTCTTTCACGTCGAAACGGAGTGACGGATTGGGGTAATTTTTTGGGTGAAGATAGTTGGAGGGCTGGAGAGTGATATAGGGTACCTACTTTTTATCGCGGAAGATTATCTCATTACCACGGTAAAACATGTTATAATACAACCCAAAAAAATATTTATGATCAGAATTACTTGAAACTTAGTATTAACGCTCTTCAATACAATTAAATAAATACATGTTTTAGCATTCTTCGAAATTTATCCGCTAATGGGGTAAAATAGGGGATGAAAGTTTGTGTGAAACCTACGTTTTTAGAGTGTTTTTTTTTTAGTTTTAGCGCGAGCGAAGCCGCGGGTTCTGCTAGTTATAATATATAAATTAATATATTTTTTGTCATATATATTAATTTATATGACAAAAAATTTCAGAAAACGACTAAAAGCCAATTATATTGATTGTCTACGTAAATGTGTACGTAAATAGGCATAGCAATAGGTGAATCTATATATAAATAGGTAAAAGCAAAACAGTTCAGTACTTTCTTGTCCTCTGGTTGTCATTCGATTTTCTTTGTGTTGCTTATGTGAGCTATTCATGAGCTTTAATGTTATCAAATTGGAAACATGTTTTTTTATATAGATAGGTAAATGTTATTCATATATGTTTTCCTCAAATTTTCAATAATAACTATGGTCGACTTATGGCAATTTTTTTTAACGTGGGAAAATGCATTTAGGCACGAAGTATGGGATTCACCGGCAAAGCTAGTACTGCCCACTACAACCCTACGGAACCTCCCCCATCTTAATTCAACCGCAGGTCTGCTGAAGCAAACCACAACAACCATGGAGTTGCTCCACGGTCCTCTTTGCTATCAGAGAAGTACCAGGAGCAACCCGCATAGCACACCGCCCACCGAGGTAGGCCACCTCCCAGTGCGTTTCTTGGCTTCGCGCCCGGCTGGAATGCCGAGCACTACTGAGCTCCACCCCACCACGTCAAGGTGAACGCACATTGAGGGGGCGACTTACAACCATTAGGCGAACACTAAGTTAACTAAACTAATTGCTGTTTCAAAATCCCACTTGCTTATAAAAACCTACGGAACTCTCCTGCTACGTGACCGACATTGTGAAAGTAGGTAATCTCCGTCACGCTCGCGGCTTTACCACCTTTTATTGATGTACGTGACACATTTTCCATTAGCACTGCTAGTACTGTTCTTGAAAATAGGAAAAAGCAAAAAGCTTACGATACCTACCATTCACAATATTATAAAATACCTTATTCTTTAGGACATCCATTCATAATATATCTCTCTGTGTGTATCGTTCATTTAAGCTCGTTATTACTACAAATTCCTTGAATTAATAATATTCCTGAATATAAAATTAGCTTATTAAATACACAAAATAAAGATTTGATAAAATATATAAAATAGAATTGTTTGCAATGTGATTCAAAAAGACCTATTATTTTAAGTAACTGTGTGAGCTTAAGTAACATATTTTAAAAACAATTAAGATAACCTGCTCCTACTTTAGTCAGCTTAATTACACAGTTAACGATAACTGTTTGTACCAAGCAAGCGCTGAGGAGAGCAAACTAAGTATAAAGTTCTATTTATTCTTAAGACAGGCTATGTGCGGCATTATTATAATATACACGTTTTTTTATGTTGGGAAATCAATTTACGTATACCACTTGTAGACATACAGGTGGATATGTGGGACTCACCAGCTAGAAAGTAAAACTAAAAATTACCCACTAAAACCCAACAAGACCTCCCCCATCTTAACGGGGCATCGCAGGATCGCTTACGCATTCAACCACGACGCCCCAATGGCAGGTCTGCCGAAGCAAACTACAATAACCATGGGGTTACTCCAGAGTCCACTTTGCTATCAAAGAAGTACCATGAGCAACCCGCATGGTACACCATCCACCGAAGTGGGCCACTTCCCTGTGCGTTTCTTGGCTGCCAGACGCTAATGAGCCCCAACTCCACCACGACAACGTGAACGCACGTAGGGGGAAGGAGGGAGGGGGAGGATAATATACACGTACTAAGTGCAAATACAACTTCAAAATCATTCTCATAAACAATTACAGAAACCACAAATAGGTAGGTAGGGCTTAACCTCAGTCAATCTACTAGGATTTTACTAAAATCTCCATAAATTTGTTATGTTCACTGACTATTACAATTACAACATGTTACATAAAAATCTTATAATAAATCTAGATAAATAATAACATAATAGACCTACAATTTTTTTTTCTGAAGTATAACTTGTTTGGATAGCGCAATAACTGGCACACGGCACTCAAACGAACAATAGGCCTTTAGGACTAAGCGTGCACTTGGAGCTTGAGGACTCTAGGACGCTGATTACTTCGTCATTAATTTGCTGGTAACGGGAAAAGTTTCTCTTAGAAGCGAATTAATAAACGTAAATAAGTAAATATAACAAAATGTACATTCCAAATGAAATTACTGTACATTTTCAATTTTATTCAGATTTTAACTGACTTCCAAAAAGGAGGAGGTTCTATGTTCGTTTGTTTGTTTTTTTAATGTATGTTCAGAGATTTCTCGGATACAGTTTGACCGATTTTGCTACTTTACACGTATTGTATTAAGGTAGGTGCCGAGATGGATACATAAAATTTTCTTTGACATAGAGTATACCGTTTTTGAGAAAATTAGTAAAAAACATGAAATTTCAAGTATGTTAACAGGTGTAATTAGACTTTTTTACCTACTTCTAATTATTGTCATATCGACCTCGAAACTTTGCAAGTTTTTGTATTCCTGATTATAATGGAATAATGGATAGTGGAACTCTTCAACGTCTACTAATAAATACTTTGGGCTTGAGCTTATTTGGTTTCATTTGACAAACTCAATACATTAGAATTGAATTTAAGAGCCTGAATTTCAGTGTTACTAATGAAAGTAAGTTTTTAAATTTAGCAGCATACTAACATTAATTACCTTCTCATTACCTCTAAGTACAATAAACAAAAACTTAAAAAAATGAAAACCGACTTCCAGCGACGAAAAATTAAAAAGTAACAAAACGGGGGTTTTCATTTACTAAAGAGACCTAATCAGATATTTCAAGACCTATAGAGATATACGGAACGCAAGAACTATAGAAAGATTCTATAAAGACCTATTCAGAAGATATTTTCGAATGCCTCATTATTACGAAAGTAATCATATAGACACACCTTTATTTTGCAAAATAGATATTAATTTTAATAATAACCATTATATGAAAATGATTCTCACTAATATTTTAACCTACGTTAGTATTTAATTTAATTTTTTATTAAAATTCAATGCCTGAAAATTTACCTTCTATGTGATACCTACTCTGTCGAAAATGATCTTATAATACAAAGTTTCATAATTTTCCAAACATTAAAATAAACGCAAGAGAAAATAAAATGCAAACGCAATGAATGTATAATTTATTATTATCTTCATTTCCGTTAAAGAAAACACTTAGTAATAAAACAGCGAGAGATCTTAAATAATACTAGAATAAAAATTGTTTACAAGACCTTAGAAGAAAACGTTTAAGCACAAAGAAGGATGTGGCGCGCATTTAATATTTATCTTTATTTTATTATAATACTTAATAATAATGTTACTATAAAAATTAATTAAGTTCAAGTTTTGTATTTCAATTAGGTATATAAGCAACTCGGTAATCTGAGTTTTGTTTATTCTGAACATAAAAGCAAGCAATGTGCCTAAAACTTTAAAAGGTAGATTAAGGTATTCGTGGTTTTTTTGTACAACTATCAAAAGTCAATATTTGTCATTTATTTTATTATTTTTACTTGCATAATAAATGTACAACAGGAATCACTTGGTCAGCGCATGCCGATAAAGCAACCGACCAGCGCTTTTTATAATAGTAGGGGAGCCCAAAAGTGGATTTTTGGAGTTACTCAAGCGCGGCAGATTAAACATTAGGGCAGAGAAACTCGCACTCTGTTGAGTACCTCCACTATAATATAAGTCCTCCATCAATCAAATCATCAAAATATTTATGTCACTTTTAGTATTTCTATATTTTGTTATTTTTTCATATAGATATATATGTACAGTGTATGTAGGGTATGCAGTGCATGAAGTGTAATTTTCATTAATAAAAATACGATTAGCCAAAATAAATGAGTTGATGTAAATGAACGCTACCGTTAAATACGTCAAAGGTAGATAACAATTTTATTTCAACGTTATAACGCTGGTTTTCTTTTTTGTTTCTAGGATTTTATTTTAAAGTTCTATATATAAAACTTTTGAATTCCTATTTCATAAAAATAGGAATTCTATAAAAAAAATGCTTTTGATAAAATATAAAATTGAAGTTATTTAGGACAAGCCTTTGACCGCAATTTGACGTATGCTTAAAAATCTTTTTAGCAAAAACGACTAAAACTATTCAAAGATCAGCCTTCTTTAATTTAGATTAATATTCAATGCCATATCTAATAGGATATGGCAATAAATTTTAATTGCGTCTAGATTAACTTCAAGTTTGAACTAACGAAGTAAAGCTTGTCGGAAACAGAAATGCTTTTGTTTGGGAGCTTACAATATATTTTGTAATAATAAGTTATTACTTTTGTAGTTAAAGTAAGTTCAAAATTTCCCCCCCAACGTGCGTTCACCTTGTCGTGGTGGGGGGGCTCAGTAGTGCCCGGCAACCCAACCGGGCGCGAAGCCAAGAAACGCACAGGGAGGTGGCCCACTTCGGTGGGCGGTGGGAGGTGGCCCTCTTCGAAGGGCAGTGTATCATGCGGGTTGCTCCTGGTCCTTCTCTGATAGCAGAGTGGACTGTGGAGCAACCCCATGGTTGTGGTGGTCTGCTTCGGCAGACCTGCCGTCGGGGCGTCGTAGTTGAATGCGTAAGCGATCCTGCGACGCCCCATTAAGACGGGGGAAGGCTTTGTTGGGTTTTAGTGGGTAGTACTGGCTTTGCCGGTGAGTCCCACACCTCGTGCGTAAATGCATTTCCCAACGTTAAAAAAAAAAAGTTCAAAATTTGGAAATTAGAAATATAAAAAGAATTAATTTTTTTAATATATTTTAATCTTTTATTTTAACGTTGGAAAATTCTAGATATTTGACGGCTATCATTATTACTCGTTTGACTGCTATCTAACTTGTGATCAATGTTTCTGTTGCTATATAAGCTATATGTTTGTTGCGGTGGGAATCTCCATTTGTTCTGTAAATGTTTCACAGTCCACAGAGAATGGGTAAATTAAAAGGCCAGCACGTGGCCTTCTAATTTATACATAGATGTGTAGCATAGCTGCTACCGTAATTAAATAAAAAAATAACCAAGCAATTGTTAAAATTCCTTACAGCAACATTTTAGTTCATATGAATACATCTGCATTGCTTTTAAAATGTTACCGACATGAAAAACGTCTGCAACCTTTTTCACTCGGGAGATACGAACGTTTAAAATATTTCAGAGCCATTGGAAATTCTGTTTTAAGTTAGCGTTATGAATTTTTAATACAGAATTTTGTGTTACCTTTGGTCGTGTATTAGAGCATGTTACGCTTAAAAGTATTTGAATTAACAAAAAATAACAAAATGTATTGAACTAGCACTGCCTTAGAAGCTACGAGTCCGACTTTTGTATGGAGCAAGTTATTATATTGACTCTATAAATCTTTATAGATTTTTATATAATATAAATAGGTCAAGTTAAGAAAAATTGTAATGCAGTGAATGGAAATCAAACCTACATACATGTATTCTTTTTCTCTATATTATATAACAATAAGTACAGCTATTTTAAAGTTTATAATCGTTAACCTCAAGATACCAACACATTACACATGTTACGAGGTAAAGCGAGATAATGGAATGCTACGAAAGTGCTACAATTATCGTAGCGTTTATTCGTAGCTTTCTGTTCTACACTTTATGCTTGTAGTTCATTAATTTCAGGTATTATTAGGAGCAAAGAAATATATAAACATTTTTATATTTAAATATTTATATATTCTATATCTTATTTTATATGATACTGGACCCTAAATAACTATTCAAATATTTTTTCTGTCGGTCTTTTTGTATTCGCTAATTTTAAATTAATTCAGTGGTGTACAAATTTGCGCAAAAGTCATGCAAGCTCTAATTTTCCCAGAAAATAAAAAGTGTAGGTACTGCACATGAAAGAGGATCGAAGAAAAACAATGCCGATATAAAAGAAACTCTTACTGTAAATTTTAGTAAGAGACAAAGAGTGGTGTTACAAAAAAACAGACAACCAAATGAGTCGTTAGGGTGATCCTATATTCCCTTCATCCATTTACTTGTGCTGTAAGTATTTATTTATTGAAACTTGCTTTTTTAATTATTCTTTTAGGAAAATAGAAAGAATAAGAAAATGAATACTAAACAATAAATATTAAAAGCAAAAGTCATAAACGTATGCATAAAAGAAATAAATGACTCTTAAATAATATCTGTGTACGTATAACGTGTACATAATCTGTGAGATGTCAAGCATACCGGAGCAGTCGGTAGCTTGAATAGTTCCTATATCAGATACTCGGATACTGTCACTGCTACGGAGATATAAGCAGTCGGAGAATCTACAATTGTTTGAATAGTTGTCGAAGTGTCTACATCTGTTAATAACAACTGATGTAGGTCTATTAAATTTTATTCTTTAAATATTTTATTATTAATTAACAATCTTTATTTATTATTAAATGTTATTTTTATTTTTGATATTTTCAATCATATTTATTTTCTTTTTTTTTTAAGTATTTCGTCTAAAGCCGCAAAATCAATTCAGCGTGATAAAAGGAATAAACACACTACTAGTTACTTATCTTAATATACTCGTATGTAATTTTTCTGTACGCGTGTTTGTCACGTAACTTCTCCTACACGGTCAAACCGATTTGGATGAATTTTTTGTGTATATTTCAATGGGTTCCTGGGTGGTTTAAAAACCGGCGCTAGGTGGCGTTGCAGTCGGTAAGTCACCAAATTTTCATGTAAGACTCCAATTTTGTGCAATAAATACATTTAAATTGTTGATTAAATAAAATAAAAACCGATGTTTGTATGTATGTTCCCTATAAGCTCTAAAACAGCGGGAGCAATTTTGATGAAATTTTCAGGCAATGTAATTTAGCCCAGCAGGGGATCCTGTGAAGTTTGGTAGCGATCGAAAGTTTGGACGCGGGCGTAGCCGCGAGTACTGCTAGTTTAGTATGAATTGTCAATTATTCAGCGAAATCAATTGTAGATTATCAACTTTCGTATTTTTATTAATTTATCTATTACGAAACTACTATAGAAATAATCGAACTGAGAAATACATATATGTATAATGCTTATTTCCTTTTTTATATATGTATGGGAAAGTCACGTAACTCTTAATATCTTTGAACAACATACATATACATTGTATGTATGGTCATTAAGTTTTAAATGTCTAACGTCTATAATAGATAAGGCAGTAATTTATAATTCATAAAGCTTAAAGTCATAAAGTCATAAAGCAACAGAGGAATTATTTCATACCATAAAATGGGTGATTATTATAATTTATAGCAGCTCCCAAGTCGCGAGCGGTATATCAAACGCAATACTGATCATGACCCAGTTGCACCTTTGAATATTGATTAATAATATTTGTGTATAAATATAGCGTTGTCCCCTACTTCATGACGTTGAATTTATTTGAAATCAAAGTCCGTCACTTAAAAAAATATTATCTTTCATCAATAATAATTATAATATTTAACTGTAAATAAGTACATCTAAGGTAAAAAAAGTAACCCAGACTTCAAAGTCCTCTTAATTAAACCACACTCATAGTGCCTTTACTGTTCATTTTCTTACTTATTTATTAAAAAAGCAATTATAAAATTGGTTTACAAAAAACATAGATATCGCATAAAATTCATCCAAATTGTGTACCTTTGTTCTTATAATTACATACATTTGTAACCTTAACGCTAGAAACAGTGCAGAGGAGTATAGACACCAGTAACTTGAAATTAAAATAACTACATGCATAGTATCTTGAATCCATAATAATTAGCTTTTAGGCACTAATAATCTAGTTGAGCACTGGGGATGATACAGTCTTCTTTATGTAGGCCGTGCGTAATATATGCCTTTTTAAAGCCCTCTAGCCAATATACGTCAGTAACAACAAAAGTACCAAGACGCGATAGTCACGCTTACATTCATATTAATTGAGAATACTCTACATTTATATATATATATATATATATATATATATATATATATATATATATATATATATATATATATATAGAGTATTCTCAATTAATATGAAGCTACATATAATATATATATATATATATATATTCTTATATTCTTTCTTCTTCTTGTTTTGGAAATCCTTTTGTTTTCACAGATAAGCACTTAAGTAAATCATATTATTAATGACATGGGCTTTATACAATTTTACGTAATAAAATTCACGGTTTAATTTTCCAGACGAAGTACCGCATTTAATTATTTACTCCAATACTGTATTATATAAAGAAGATAAACGGTGAATCTTTTACGTACACATAACGAATTTAATTCGAGGTAAACGTGCTTGCATCATTTACACGGGTGATATAGATATACTTTGTAATTTGCTTGTGTAATAAACGCTAAAGAATATTTCTAACCAACAATGTATACCGCATTAATATCGTACATTCTATACAGAAAAGTTACAATATATTTATTGACATGTATACATATAATAACATTCTAACTGAATCAAGTCTGTACAATAAATATTTTTGGAAAATCTTATTGAAGTAGACATATATTCGATAGAGGCCAAAACTATAGCCTTTAAAATTTTTGTCTGTCTGTGTGTCTGTACCGCATCACGAGAAAACGAGTGAACAGACTTTAATGAAATTTGGTATGATGATAGCTGGTTATCCAGGTTAACATATAGGATACTTTTTACCGTGGGGAAAAATCTCATTTCTGAGAAATCTATACTAAACGTTAAAACATAACTAGCGAGGGCGAGCGGGGCTGAGTCGCTATTTAATTATATTTTCGTCTCGGTCCACTGCGCTTAACCGCCACCTACTCGTAGCACGACAAGAGTAGCACAACAAAAATGTAATGGTTTGATTAATTATCTTACATTAATTTGTGAGTAGTTTTTAAAATATAAGCCTTAGGTACTAGCGACTCACCCTCGCTTCGCTTGGTTTCGTCACTAGCTTGAGTCTCCATACAAACTTTCATTTCCATTTTCACCCCCTTAAGGGATGATTTCCGGGATAAAATGTATTTTATCTAGATCAATTCAGTAAATCCAGAGATTACCCCCTACAACGTTACAAACTCACAAACTTTACCTCTTTATATGTAATATTAGTATAGACATACGAATACATACATATGTTTGTAATAAAACTACGTATATTACATAAAGACACTTTTGAACATTTACTGCACGCTTATACTTATTTGTGTTATGAACAATGTAGATGACAATATTCTTTAACAGTGAAGAGGGTCTGTGGGCCTGCGTAAAAATAATCACAAGGTTACAATATATTCTGGAGAGCGAAAAGATGATAATATATGCTATAAGTGTTTGAAATGTAAGATTAAGATACTTGACTTTTTTTTAAGTAAATTATATATAAGTAATAAAAATTATATATAGTTCTTTATAAAGAACTAGCGACACACCCTTGCTCCGCTCCTGTTCGTCCCTAGTTACGTTTTAACATTTAGTATAGATTTCTCAAAGTTGAGATATTTTCCCGCAGTAAAAAGTATCTTATATGTTGACCTGGATAACCAGCTATCATCATACCAAATTTCATCAAAATCTATTCAGTAGTTTTCCGTGATGCGGTAACAGACAGACAAAAATTCTAAAAACTGTAAATTCGGTCTCCTTATCGATAATAATGACTATTTCAAAGAGTTTTTCCAAAAAATATTCAATTTACAGATTCGAAAAATGAAACCCTTAAAGCATTATTTTATTTGTATATCATAGGCTGTTTTCTTGTAATATAATACTCGTAAAGAGTTGAAAATGCACACATGTAACTAGGATCAACGAACGATTAAATGATCCAAAACGTCTTCATTATCTGTCCGCGTTGTGGAAGTTCTGTGTTCGTAATTATTTGAAATAACTCCAACATTTTAATGGCAGGTAACATTAATTTAATAGCTGACAATTCGTATAAATTAATTGTCATATAGTTTTCAGAGAAATAATTGCATTTTAGAGCTGATGAGTTTGCGAGCGCACGCCATGTTCAAGCTGCCAAACATAACGGACTTAAGACGATGTTTTTAAAAACCCCATCCGGTGTTACCTATGTATTCAATATACTTATAGTTAGTTATCTATACAGAGGCAGAGTTTGTTTGTTTGAACGCGCTAATTTCAGGAACTACTAATCCGATTTGAAAATTCTTTTTGCATTAGATAGCCTATTTATTGAAGAAGGCTATATATATATCATTATACTTCTACGCAAGGGAGCTGAGCAGTAATCATAAATGTCAACAAATCGGGCAGACTTCCATAAACTACTGTAAAACTGGTGTTTATAATATGTTTAGGTGTTTTAAGCTCAGAAACCACTGAGACCATTTCAAAAATGCCTTTTGCGTAAAGCCAAAGAACACCATCGCATTATTTTAATATTAGATAACACGTACCTGTAGATAAAAAGTTATATTGAATCTAGACAGACTGAAAAAATGTAAAAACTGTGATAAAAGGTTATTTATATTTTCTAGAGAAGTACTTACTCAAACATTCATTCAATAAAAAAAATTCAAAAAATATATTTTATTATAAATAGTAGTAGCGTTTATTACACTATACCTTGCAGTAAGTATAATTTATAAAATATTTTCTATAAGCAAACTTTAAAAGTATCATGCCCGATTTCACCAACATCCCATAAGCTACCACCTACGTATGAGATCCCTAGCTTAAAAGTTCCCCTAAACTAGCCCCTAAATTAAAATTCATTTTACCATCGTCAGAGTCCGTATTTCTAATACCTATATTTAGATGGCATTTTAACATTTAGGTGACCCCTAACTGTCGGTGAAACAAAAACCGTCCCCTAACAGCCCCCTAACCATGTTTAGGGGATCCCTTAAACTTAAGTGACGTTGGTGAAATAGGCCATAAGACTTGCATAAACAAGGAAAACAATTAAGTAATACATCGAACATTCCCACATCTCATTCAATAACGTATGTCTCAAGGAATATTGTTTCTTAAATAATGTTTATAGTATGTATAATATAGATATGTATTTATTATTATTATTATTTTACATACACTGTTCATCAAAGTGATACATGAGACCAATTTGTTCACATTAATTGAGGTGTCACAGCTTGGAAAGATATGAGATATTACTGTTACTGTCCCATGAAATTGAATTAGAGATTTAGTGTTATAATACTGCTAAAATGAAGGCTTCATTTGTTAGACTATACTTAAATGCTCCTTTTTTGTCTCCTGCCTATGCATAAAATGAAATAAACAAATGAAATAAACAAAACGATTTCGCAATGTTACTGTTTTTTTTTCTTCAAAAAATATGTTTTGAATGCTTGAAATAAAATAGAAGTGAAATAGCTTTAGATTTTAATTAGCTTGCTTTTTAATAGATGTTTCAAGCTAAAAAATTCAATTTAATTTTCTTGTTAATGGCTTCAAAGCGTGCCAGTAGAGCTAATAAACTAGTTCCCTACCTATGTACAACATGCATGTTGTCAAAAGGAGGTAATGTCACCTTTTAAGCTGCGGATAATCTTAAATGGAAATTCAATGCTTTGTTGTAACACTTAATACTATTTATAAATATTTAATAACTACTAGAAAAGATGAAATAAATATAAATACATATTATGTTGGGATATTACCACACAGCACCTTCTAGTTCCATGGTAAGCTGCGAGGCCTGTGTTATAGATACCAGATAGTTGATACACTACACATGTATAACTTTAAATACATACATATTATAAATTTAAACACCCATGACTGGAGCACAAACATTAATGGTTTTTAATTTATAAAAGGAACCTAAGAGATATTTTTTGAGTCAATGCGTGGTTGTGCATGTCTTAGTCGTTTCTTTAATTTCTAGTGCATTAAAGTAAAAAAAATTGTTTACTGACTTTAATGCACTAGAAAGTTTTTTTTTTATTTTAAATGCATAGATATGATGTGAATGCGATAGATGTAAAAGTGGAATAAGACAGACGTTTCGATATATTTATCACAGCAACTTAATTGATTTGAGAAATATATCAAAATGAACGAATGTTTAGAATTTGTATATTTCTTTCTCACTCAGAGCCGATTTAGAGAGAACTTGGGAGAGAGAAGTTGTGCGTGCGCTTTTCTATGCTGTAACGGCTCAACAAAATTGATTGCAATTCCGAAAAGAAATAGCTAGTATCTTGGAATACATAGGCAACTTTTTATCAAATTAAACTCTTAAGCTTTCCATGCACATTCCAGCCAGTAGGCTTTTATATAATGTACGGTTGACTGTAAGCTAAATCCCTAGTAGATGCAGTCCATGACTGGATATATATATATATATATATATATATATATATATATATATACTATGTACATATTTTATAGTAAAAATCAGACTCAAGCCCCAAGGGATTCGTACTACCACAAAATATTATATTTGTGTTACGTATTTACCAATAAAATAGAATTTTATATTGAAGATAAATCGAATCCCTACCGGCACGTCGCAGAACTAACTACATTATTCAGTTTGTCTATAATATTTATAAAAGCATAGATCATAGTATCCGCAGGCAATAGACTAAATAGAACCTGTAAACTGCTGTCATTTCTTACAAAAATAGCCACCGGGTAGATCTAATCACCGTTAACAAAAGTAGTTAAAATCCTTAACGCGAGCTTAATTCACACTTGATAAGTTTTTATAATTCATTATTTTACTTTATAGTTTACTTTCCTTTAATGTAACAGTGTTGAGAGTTGTACAAATAAAGAAGTAGATGTGATATATACGTAAAACAAAAGAAAGCTGGAATACTTTGGCCGATATAAGGAGAAACCAAATGTGAATTGCTGTATCTCATAATGTAGAGCAAAATATAAGTAATAGTTTACTTGGGGCCGGAAGAAGATATCTTGGCTGAAAATTCGACGCCAAAGGCTTAGCAAGACTACCATTACATTTTTAGGGCTCCGATATCCAAAATTCAAGTTGCCTTAATGATCGCCGTATTTAGGAAGATGGTGAAGATAAATTACATTATACTCATATCGTGGCCTATATGTATTGTGTATCACCATATTTATAAAAACCTTCATAAGTGTTTTATATATTACCTTTTTAAGTGTTATTTTTCTATTTTTTTTTTTATGGGACCAAGAGGGCAAACGGGCAGGAGGCAGTAGTAACAAATATTCTATAGCAATTAAATATTTTATACAATACAATCAATACAACCAGCAAAATACTTTAATTCTATCTTTAAAACTCCCTTAACAACAGAAACAGTCTGTGACGGGATTGTAAAATAAATACTGACATTAGTCAGTCCCATTAGCCATTAGGCTACTTAAAGTTGAATCACCATTTTAAGGCCAGTTCTCAGTCTTGGCAGATGTTTTGACCTATTTCTGATATATGAATAAAAAATCATACTAAACGTATTGTGTTCCACTACTAGGTTTGGGAGTTGAACCCTGTACTAACACGGCACACGGCCATTAAGTTAGCCACAAGATTGCCACATATCGTCTTACAATTCTAATTAAGGCAAAGCGTGGCTGGGAAAAGGGTCATCTGCCATACTTTAGGCGTAGTTACAGTAATAAACCACTTGGTAATCTGAGGGGACTACCGCAAATTTCAAGTAATAGGCACATTTTACAAAAAATTTCTTATTCAACTTTTTTATTAGCTGGCCTTTAAATTATGCTTTACCGTACTTTATAATATAATATCATCTAACCAGTTTCATAGAATCAAAAAATGCCAAAGTTAGTATCAAAATTATTCAAATATTTATATTAGTAAAAATATTACGATAGCAAATATGATTTTTTAGTTAAAGGCAATTTACCTTTTTATAAGACTATGTACATATATGTGCTATTTTGATTTATTCACAAGTGTATATTTTAACAAATATTTTTATTAAAACTTTTTTATTTAACATACATATATAAATAAATTTTGACCTTAACCATTCTAAATAAAATCTCGGGATCGGGATTTAGGGATTAGTTATGTCATAAACCTCAACCTGATAGGGATTACAAGATCAATCTGGCTCACCTCAATTCCACGTTGATGCGTTCCATAGTCAAACAGAAGTATATAAATAAATATACTCATAAGGAAATATCATAAATTAATAATATTATGTTATTTTTACAAAAGGTATAATAACTAGGTAAAGTATAGTTAAGTTAAAATAAACATATTCAGTTGAAAATAAAAATTGGTACATACGTACGACGTACATATAATAAATTATTATGATGAAATGTCAATGGTGCTCATCGATCTCACGTGTTTTACAAAAATATTGAATAGCCGCCCGTTGACAAAAATATTGGCATTGCTATTATTGCAACAAATAGATATGCCTTATTGGTGTAGCGTACAAAGCTTAAGTATAATATTTATTATACTAGCGGCTCACCATCGTTTCGCTCGGGTTCGTCACTAGAAAAGCACAAACAGAGCTATCCCACGGGAACCGTTTATTTTTCCAGGATGAAAAGTAACTTGTTATTAGACCGGCAATATAAGATATCAGCATGCCAAATTTTACTAAATTAGGTGCATAAGTTGTTGCGTACTAAGCTGTATAAGTTACTATAGCTTTTTAACTATCCCACGGGAACTCTTTAATTTTCCGGGATGAAAAGTATCTAAGATGTTGCCCGGAGATATAAGGTACCACCATGCAAAATTTCATTTAAATCGGTCCAATAAATTCGGAGATTGGCCCGTACAAACAGACAAACAGATAAACAGACAGAGAAACAAAAGAATTGAAAAAAATCTAGATTTGTTCTATTTGTCTTCTTACATCCCCCTGACTCAATTTTTCGTATTTTTTTTCTATGTACAGACATTCAACCTCTACAGTTTTATTATAGTAATAGATAGATAGATAACAACCTTCGATCAACGTAGTATTGTTGATCGATGATAACAACAAATAAAAATTGTGTGGAAAAAAACCCAACTTACATTTAGATTGACTGAAAGCTAAATGTAAGTTGGGTTTTTTTATGAGCTTACTTACATTAACTATTTACATTATTGGCACGTCTGAGCTTATTTCTATTTTATTAAAAAAAATCACCTCCAATACACTTTCAATTGTAATAGAATGAAGATTTAAGAAAGAAACAAAGTTACACCAATAGTTTACTGCTTTGATTTTCTGGCAGCTATTCAAGCATCGAGCCTCGTTTTTGTATGTTGTAAGTTGCGTAAATTTTTGCTCTCCTTTTAATCGCCCTTGTCCTTTGGCACGCCGCTCCGTCGACAATATATGTTACCCGATAGTACATTATTATTCCATTTGTTGTTAGTTTTCTTCGTGAGCGCAAATATTTTTTCATATTTTCATTGAACATTGTAAAATTAAACTCTTTATGAAGTTGTCGATTGCCACTTTATAAATTGCTAGTCCTGCTCGACCTGCTAGTCGGCTTCTCGACTTCCCCAGTTGCTTATAGCTGAATATTATATTTACGACGACGACGAAACTTAGGATACAGATTATTTTTCATATAAACCTCACTTTATCATTGTCTTAGGGTTTTAATGTCAAATAATCGTTTCTAAGTCGTTATGTACCTTTACGAAGAATTCTAAAATAAACTACATATAAGTACTTATCTCTTTCGCTTCTTCTATTGTTATCAGTCTCTTTATACACGCTCGTCAGGGTGTTTTACAAAGTTATTTATCGCATATCGAAATAAATAATTTGTTATCAAAAAGTAGTAATATGTAAACAATAATAACTTTACGGTTTTTTAGGATAGCATGTTTAACTCAATTGTAACTAACAATTCTATCTGAAATTAAAATAATGTAAAACATTGTAGAAAAATTTAACAACAATATATTTTATTATATACTAGCGACTCACCCTCGCTTCGCTCGGGTTCGTCCTAGATTGATTCCCCATACAAACTTTCATTCCCATTTTTACCTCCTTAAAGGATGATTTCCGGGATGAAAATTATCCTATGTCCTTCCCCGGGTCTCAAACTATCTTGTTACTAAATTACATCTAAATCGGTTCAGTACTACACAAACTTTACCTCTTTATAATATTAGTATAGATTATTTTGTAGCTTTGCTATTCGTTACCACGTTATCTTTTGAAGCTTTACGGACCCGAAGCATTTAACTTGACCAACTAAATACGGTATCTTCAATTACTGCTCTACGAAGTTGCAGTTTAAGCTTACAGTTCCTCACGAAACAGAAATCTAATTAGTATTTACATTTAGAGAACGCCATCGTTTCTAAGACATCTATCTATCTATATACTAATTAGAAGAAGATGTAACTAAAATAACACATTATATAAATATACTACATATATGTAATATGTATGTAAGTATTTATGTATATGTTTATATGTATATTATATATGTATATATTTTTGTTTTATTATTTAATCGTAGATTTTCGTGCTTATATATATTTAATATTAATTGTACCGTCTCGTTTACGGTTCCAATAATCCTTTCACCAAAGGTTGTCGGTAAGAGATTGCTCATAACAATAACAACCTTTTATCTTGTTTTTAATCTTCTATACTCTTCTTTTGTATGTGCTATTTCATAAGTAAGTAGTAAGTATCTATCAATCTAACATAATAAAAAATATCAAAACGTGAACAAGCGTTACGCGTGCATGCTTACACGTGTTCACATAATAATAGTTTAAAGTTAAAACTCTACAACTTCTCTGTTTTAATAATATTTTTTTATAACTTATACTTAAAAATTTATTTACACTAACTAAATCATAGACAATTAATGTCCCAATATTTATTATTATTTACAAGCTTGAAAATTTATTCAACTTTATTATGTAATTTTATAAAGAAACAATAAATAAACACTACCTACTTAAGATGAAGGAGAATTTTATAATGCAGATAATATAATGCTATAATGAAAATCGCTTTATGAATAGAACAAATACATTTTTCATAGTATCATTACTTTAAAGTTCTCTTATTCTTCCCGACAGAGAAAAGTTAAGAGCATTTGTCTAAACACTTGACAAGTAACAAATGACTTCGATATGAAAAAACGAAACTGAATTTTCAGTGTAAATTCCGAAGCAAGGGCTTTGTTACTCTATTCGAGCTTTTAGCATTTACATTTTTTCTACGTTAAATACATATTGCAATGTAAATCTACAATGCAGATTTGTGCATTCGTAAAATACTTTCTTAAAAAAGTAAGCAACATTTTTAATCCACAATTCAATTACCGCCGAAAATTGACAATGACACATTGCCATCTGTCACTTGGAAATGTAAACCTATAAATCATGGCTGTAATTGAAAATTTTTATATTATATAATTAAAAGTTTCGAGAACTAGTCTCCTGCGGGAGTATAATCACTCTATCTTACATATTTAGAAAATATTTTACAAACAGATAGAAATGTGTACATAATATTCTGAAATAAATATAAAAGTATTGTTGTCTCTATAAGTAACGAATATGTAGGTTTTAAAGTAACCAATATAAACGATATTGCATAGTTGAGAGTGTAGAACGTTTTTACTTAGGAACAGATGCCAAGACAGTTGTCAACTAATGACAATCAACGACAAGAATATTAATTGTAAATCGCTGTGAGTGAGAGAGAGTCAAAAGACTTTCCAGAAAGGAAGTGAGATTTCTAGAATTTTTTTGAATTTTCGAATACTAGAATATTTTTTGTTTATGGATATAACAGTGCAGTGTTTCGCGTATCAGTTGAAGGTCAGAGTTAGGCGAATATCGAGAAGAAATATGAAAAGGGGGAAAAGTGAAATAAAGTGAAGTGAAATGATAATGTTGGTGAAATTGTGGTGAAAAAATAGTGACTTTAGAAAAGTGTACTTTAGCTAAATTTTTGTCTATATCGATATAATGTGACTCTTGTTAAGCTATAATAAATAAACGTCCATAGTGACAAGCATGTCCTTTAATTTTCGATCCCAGAACCCTAGCTCGTAACAATATGCAATGAAAATATTAAATAATCAAATTGAATTACTATTGCTACTATTTAGTGGATATCTACAAAAATTTTATTACGAGTATATCTTCATTTATCTGGATTGCATATGATCTTATATATTATTATCTTATTATCATCATATCTTTTCAAGATCTCTACGTATATTTCTGTGAAGTGGAGTTTAATTCATTTTAATAACAAATGCATACATTTCGTTCCAAAAAGTCAAGTATTATTTATTTAATTAAACATACTAGCGGGCACATTTTAATAGGCACCCTGGTCAAAACATATTGTCACTTTTATTATTGTATATAAAAAATTAATTTTGATTAAATACGCTATGAACGTAGCAATCTTGCAGCGGGATCTTAGTCCAATATAAAACTTTCAATGCTCTCTCTTGTTTGCTTATTTAGTTTATATATTCTCAAATATTATTCATAGTCTCGCTGGAACACTTTTACGGACTTGTTTGTTCATTTCTTCCATACCAACTTTTGCAATATTGCTCCTTAACAATATAATATTTGTTAAAAACCCTTTCATACAGTACTCCTACTTAAGCATACATACTTATAATAGTACATTCTATTATTATTTTCATAAAAAGCAACTTTTCGTAAAAGCCTATTTATATATGTATTTTCAGTACAATATTTTATATGAATACGAGCGACTTACCCTCGCTTCGCTCGGGTTCGTCCCTAGGTACGTTTTCATTGTTAGTATGAAATATATAGACTATATTATATACATAGGTATGATGAGTTTTATATCTCTTACTTAAAAAAATATGAATAACCTATACAAACTTCTACACCCCTTTTTACCCCCTTTAAGGGATCATATCCGGGGTAAAAACTATCCTATGTCCATTCCAGGATCCCAAACTATCTTCATACTAATTTTCATCTTAATCCGTTCAGCCGTTTAGTCGTGAAAAGGTAACAAACAAACAAATAAACAAACAGAGTTTCGCATTTATAATTAAAAAAATCTAAAAAGTCAATAAACTTTCAAAACATTCCTATATGTAGAATGAAAGTCACTTAATCTGAACTAAAAAAATTTTTTCATATTTTTTCAACTAAAACATAAGTAACTTGAAACATTTCTGTCGGCGTTTGAATAAAATAGAAAGAATTTTTATTTCTTTTATCTTCACGTCATTAAGGAAAGTGATACCTTTATTATATTTCTTCTGAAATAAAATATGGCCTAACATTTTATTTATCATACAATTTATATAGGTAGTTTTTAAAAAATGTGTGAATTCCAATGGTTATACCTAGACTTATAAAATATGTGACTTGTAAAAAATTATGAAAAATATATTGAATTCAAAATTTAGAAATATACATTCTGACAATATATAAAAAAAATATGCCATATAAACTAAAAAATCAAAATAATAAATCATATTTATCTTATATATAAAATTTCCATGTCACAATGTTTGTTACCGTACTCCTCCGAAACGGCTTTACCAATTTTTACTAAATTTTATATGCGTATTCAGTAGGTCTGAGAATTGGCTACTATCTATTTTCCATACCCCTAAGTGATAAGGATAAGGGTGCTCCTCCCAGACCCCACCCCAGGGACGAACCCGAGCGAAGCGAGGGTGAGTCGCTAGTTATATAATATATAATTTGAGCGCTGTTAGTGAATGGCAATACCACCTTCCTGAGATCTGGAGGAAACTAAGCCTTCCCCTGCCTCAGGCTTCAATTCATATGCTGTCCAGAGTGGATTGCTAGCGCTAAGTAATCAAATGCTCTAAATGGAAGTGCTCTATCTGCGAAGTAACGGGAAACCGACTTATGAGAATTCTGAAACCGAACACGCCGATGTTAGGGAACATCGACACCTAAAAACATCGACGAGCCGCTCATCGAGCTGCTATATATATACTAGCAGAACCCGCGGCTTCGCTCGTGCTAAAGCTACAAATAAATCTCTAAAAAGGTAGTTCCATACAAACTTTCATTCCTTATTTTACCGCCTTATACGATAAATTTCAAAAAATGCTAAAATACGTATTTATTTAATTTTATTGAAGAGCATTAATACCAAGTTTCAAGTAATTCTGATCATAAATATTTTTTTGAATTGTATTATATCGTATTTTCCCGTGGGAATTAGATAATCTCCGCAGTAAGAAGTAAGTCTATGTCATTCTTCAGCCCTCCAACTATCTCCACACAAAAAATCACACCAATCGGTCACTCCGTTTCGACGTGAAAGAAGGACAAAAGTCAAACAAACAAACAAACAAACAAACAAACACACTTTCGCATTTATAATATTAAGTATGGATATGGTATATAACTGGAGTACAAACATTCTATGTGCTTGACTTGTGCGGGGACACGAGTCAAGCACATAAAACGCATACATCCACGCACATAAGCACAGCAAACCTTCCAAAGGATTTGGAACTAAAAACATACGAATACATAAAAATGATAATTATAATAGAGAAAAAAAGTAACGATATGATAGTATTATTATTACCGCCAAACAACAAACAACAACAATGTACCTAGATTAAAAAAATCTTTAACACAGAAGATTTCACATATATTCGACAAAATAGAAGCTTTAGTAGAAAATATAATACAATGTATGCAGCTACCCGCTTCAAAATCTACATTTTATTTATATTGAGGATAGCATAGTAATATATTATGTACCTAATGTGGCAAAGTTTGCAAAATACCTACAAAACGATGCTATTGGTTTGGTTAATACAGTGTCATTATATGCATTATAAGTCACTCTTATTTTTATTAAACTATACTTATAATATTTCCAGCTGAACCCGCGGCTTCGCTTGCGTTAAAACTACAAAAAAATCTCTAAAAAGGTAGTTCCATACAAACTTTCATCCCCTGTTTTACCCCCTTATAGGATGAATTTTGCGAAATGCTAAGACACGTATTTATTTAATTTTATTGAAGGGTATTTATACCAAGTTTCAAGTAATTCTGATAATAAATATTTTTCTGGATTGTATTATAACGTGTTTTCCCGTGGGAATTAAGTAATCTCCCGCGATAAAAAGTAGCCTATGTCACTTTCCAGCCCTCCAACTATCTCCGCAAAAAAAATCACACCAATCCGGGACAAACAAACAAACACACTTTCACATTTATACTATTAGTATGGATTTTTTTTGAGAACATAAACAAAATTACAAATGTGTTCCAGTTTTCCAAATCTCAATTACCCTTCAATAAAACAACGTAGTACATTGTTTGGATTTAAACATTTTGGGTCGAATATTATTCTAATACCTACTATTATTTTCTTTTCTTGAATCGAGCAATAAAATCCCTCGTCAAATTGAAACTCGAATGAAATTGAAAACATCTAGAAACGGAGTTCGTTTATACAAAATATTCACGTATTAAAATTTAATACAGGACTTAACAAAAACCCATTCGTAGACAGATTGTAACATTCAATTCAAATTTCAAATAAATTAACAGAACCTGCAGCTTTGCCCGCGTTCTATCTAGAAAAAAAACTATGTTATAGTTATAGCGACTCACCCTCACTTCGCCATTTATTTCTATATATTTAATATACATTAGCACCCACACTTACTTTTAATACACATTATAATTATTTCTATATATTTAATATACAATAGATTTACAATACTGTATGGAAGTCTGCCCGATTTGTTGACATTTATGATTACTGATCTACTCCCTTGTGTAGTAGCATGATGATATGTAGCCTTACTCCAATGCCTGCCTTCCTCAATAAACGGGCTATGTAATGCAAAAAGAAGTTTTCAAATCGGATTAGTAGTTCATGAGCTTAGCGCGCCCAAACAAATAAACCAACAAATAAGCAAACAAACTTTGCGTCTTTATAATATTAGTATAGATTAAAAAATACTATAGTATGCCTAATAAATACGCTTTATCCTTTTTTATTTGTATTCACTATTCATAACATGTCGTAAGAAAAACAAGGTCAATATCGCAAACAAAGTTAGTAGTGTCGTCAGTAAACAAGAATTGAGTTTGTGTACAACTTTATATTATAATTTTAATATGACTTTTAAAATAATGTTTTTTCTTTAATATTTCGATATATAAGATTATAGTATTCTTTATATACCTTATTTTATATTATTAGTGTATTGTACATTTCAAGCCAAGAGCTTTAGTAAGAGTAACAAAACGCTAAATATTTGGCTGCCATAGTAGTTACAATATGCCGGTCCTTATTCAGAGAGAGATTCTAAAATAGACGAAAGTTATAAATAAAGTGCATTAAGTAAATGTGGTTTCTATAAAGGTAGCGAGCGTCAAAGTACTATAACTTGGGATGCTTTAGTAGCAAACTTTTTGCTCAGACTTTAGTTCAAAGTTTAAGATTTTGGTTTTCGAATTCGAAAGTGACATAATTGAGACGGGATCTTTTAATATATTTCATGTGTTTTACCTTAGCAATAAACCTTAGTAACTATTAGGTAATAAATAATATAACAAATTTCGTTCATTAATTATATAATGATTTAAAAACAGCTCACGCTATGTCTCTCACACAGTAGAAAAATGACATATTATACTTACCTTATCTTCCTTATTTTAGTGATATAGTCTTTTAGGCAGATACCTATTTGATACCTAGTCTAGTTTAGATTCTAGACCATTAGACAGCAAAATGTCATTATTTTTTCTCACTTAACTCGTTGCATATAAAAAGTACATTTACACATACCACCTCTACATTTTTTGTAACTCACTAGGTTAGAAAAGGCAATATTAAGACCGTTTTATTGGTTTCCGCTGAATCACTTTTGCATTCTTCCACGACACCCCGACGGCTGAAGTACCAGGCATAAAAAGAAATTACCTAACTAATAACCCCCAATTCTATAGTCGGACGAGCCGAGGAGATGTGTGGTCGGGCAGTGACCTATATTATGTAGCTCAGGAGAATGTTTATTTCGGTAACCCCGCTATCCGGACAGTTACATGCATATGAAATCCACAGGACCAACTTAAAATGACAATAGTTCCATTGACATTGGATTTTCTTAATTTTTTGTGATTAAATCTTTTAATAATTTTATCTATAAAATAAAATTATAAAATTTTTAAATAAATAATATAATCATCCTTTGCTGTCTCGCAATTGTATTGGGGCTATAAACAAATAAAAATCCCTCACAATTTTGTTTCCAACGTTCAATTCTGGAAAGGTAAAAGGGCAGGTTTGGCTTAAAGGAGAGTAAACATTTGCATAGTGGGCTATCCAAATATAAATTGCAGCGATTGGAGCGCAGTCAAAGTAATGTATTTTAAATAGCTGTGATTTAAGTCTTTATTTTTATATAGGTAGGTATTGAATATTATTCGTTCATGTCTGAAATTTTTACATATAAAGTGCAAGAAGCAATTTATAATGTACAAGTATATTTAGAGTGTAATATATTCTTATTTAAATCTATATATATAAAAGAAAGTCGTGTTAGTTACTTCGCTTATAACTCAAGAACGGCTGAACCGATTTAGCTGAAAATTGGCAGGGAGGTAGTTTAGAGCCAGGAGAAGGACATAGGATACTTTTTATCCCGTTCGACCGCGTTCCAATTTTTATGATATTTTAATTTTTGGATTTCTCTTAGTCCGGAATAGGTAAGTATTAAAACATATAATTAAAATGTGAGAAAGAAAGATTTTTTCTTTTTATATCTATTTAAAACGTACCTAGCGACGAACCCGAGCGAAGCGAGGGTGAGCCGCTAGTTAGTACTTATATCGTCGAAACAGAATTAGTTACATTGGTCAAGCCCACTACCGACTAACCACAAGCGCAAGAGAAATTATAAAAAAAATAAGCAATAAATTTTTCCAACCAAACTTTTTTCTATCCACATTTTGCTGGAAATAGCAGCTTCCTCTAACGGGCGCCATCCATTTCGATGTTAAGCTAACCGTGTCTTGGTGTTGCGTGCTACTTTTATTTCTATTTTACTTTTTAAGAAGTCACTTGAACACAAAACATGGTAATCAACGTTATTTTCGGCCGGATTAACCGTGTTGACGTAGGAATGAAAATGTAATATTTGTAAAAAAAAAATATTTTTAAAAACAAATACTCTAAAAAGGATAAAATAAACTTTAAGTTAAATCTAACCCATCAATTTATTATATTTCATAATTTATGTATACATATAATAAAATTCTAACTTAGTCGAATCTGTATATTAAATATTTTTTTGGAAAATCTTATTGAAATAGACATTGTTATCGATACAGAGGCCGAATTTATAGTTTTTAGAATTTTTTTCTGTCTGTCTGTCTGTTACCGCATCGCAGAAAAACTACTGGAGGGGTTTTGATGAAATTTTGTATGGTCATAATTTTATAATATTTATCCGGGTCAACATATAGGATACTTTTTGAAAAATGTTCCAAACAAGTTGGGAGGCATTTCTAAGAAAATGTTGCAAATGGTCACCAAATTTGAAGCGCTAAGAATTGACTTTATTTTTGATGGTGTGTAATAAATGCTATGCTAGCAGACTTATAAATCATCTAATTATTACCCAAGTATTATATATAAAAATCAGCTTTTATACTATAACGTAAGTAGAATTATGATTTTATGAAAAGGGTGTCTGGCAAGGGTTTGCCACAATGTTAAGTGTCTGGCATTGAATGACGTGATTTTTAATAATATTCTGAAGGTAATACCAAAAAATCACACTTTATTATTTGACGAATTTAGATCGGTATTTTACACACCTTTAGTACCGTGTACCTGCCAAAGCCACCATAGCCTGAACTTCTAATGGTCCATCGTTCTTATCTGTGTTGGGAGCATGCGCTGACAAACTTTCAGCTTTTATAAAATGACAAAGTCTGGCGTTCACAGGCTCTTAGGCCATAAACAGGTTAATCTCGCGACAAGCTTTTACGAGTATATCATTTAGATTGTGTAATGTTATAAATTGATGGGTTTGATTTAATTTGAAATTTATTTTCTTCTTTTTAGAGCAATAAAAGCTTATTTTTAATTATGTTTTTACAGTTATTTTATTTTTTATTTATTCATATTTTTCCCGGCAAACCCTTTCATTTGATAACCATATCATGGAGGTACATAAAAATAAAACATGTCCTCCATCTTTTAGAGTCCGCCATATTGGATTTAAAATGACGTCTCTTTATTCATAGTATTTCGCTCATCAATTCCTTTCATTGGATGACCATATAATAAGATTCACTATGGAAATGATAAATCGCCATTTTGTAACGTCCGCCAACTTCGATTGAAAATGGTTGCATTTAGGTGCAGATCATGTATTGTCACAAGAATTAAAGGTGGGTGTCAAATTTCAGTTCAATCGGACACTGGAAAGTGGGTAAAATTTAAATTGCAAAATTTGATTACAGACAGACACCGGAACGGGTAAAACTATCATTGTAAAATAAAAGTTTGTAAAAAGGAAAAATATATAAGAATGGAATTTAATTTTGAAATTAGATTTGAAACTAAATCCATTCTTGTTTATAAAAACATAGTTATGAAAAAGTAAAAATAAACATTTAACTTTAGCACAGGTACATTCATCTACTTATTAGAGATGCGCACTTTTTTCACGCATCATTGAAGATGTTTTTTCCTTACATTTTATATTGATTGAGACAATTACTATTTTATCCAATAAAAATTCTTCAATGTAACAGCTCAAGGACTTTTAACTAATGTTAATTATAAAAACTTTTTAACAAAAAAATAAAAACCGACTTCAAACAAAAGCACTAAAAAGTAAAAAATAACTGATTGGTAGTTTTCATTTACTATACATACCTAATCAAATATTTTCGAAGTCGGTGTGCTTTGCTTTGTATGGGCTGGCACCGATTTCGAAAATATTTGATTAGGTATGTATTTAATAGGTAGGCTTTAATTACTTAGCCAAAGCACACCGACTTCGAAAATATTTGATTAGGTATGTATAGTAAATGAAAACTACCAATCAGTTATTTTTTACTTTTTAGTGCTTTTGTTTGAAGTCGGTTTTTATTTTTTTTGTTAAAAAGTTTTTATTTTTCCCTTTTTAGTGTAGACAGTAGTAGCAAAGTAAGGATTCTAACGTGTTAGGCTTGTCAAATCAAACAAAATAAGCCCAAACTCAAAGTATCTACTATTAGCCGTTGAAGAGTTCCACCTATCCACCTTCTGGCCTTGGCATCAGATCAGGTCAACAACACCGAACCACTGTACTATCAACGGAAATAGAAATACTTGCAAAGTTTCAAGTCAATATGACAATTAGAAGTAGGTTAAATTCATCATTAGTTGTTTTTCCACCCTTAGGGGTGGTATTTTTTTTTTGAAATTTAAATGGGACCAATCTGGAAGTATACCCTTTCAAACGACACAAAAATTGTCCAAATCGGTTAATAAATGACGGAGTTCTGAGGTAACAAACATAAAAAAAAAAAAACATACAGTCGAATTGAGAACCTCCTCCTTTTTGAAGTCGGTTGAAAAATTGAACTTTGGTATACTTATTCTTTTTGGCCACATAGTGATCCTTTTTTATGACTTGGCTAGCAGACTTACCCTCGCTTCGATCGGGTGCGTCCCTTTTATATATTTTTTGAGTGGAACCCTAATAGTTTTTCTAAAATAAAGCCTAAGTTACTCCCCATAACATCAGTTATCTGCTAGTGAAAGTTCTGTAAAAATCAGTCCAGCCGTCTTGGAGATTAGCCGGAACAAATAGATAGACAGGTAGACTAAATTTTTAAAAATTGTGTTTATTCTTCTAAGTATCGTAAATAATTTCATAGGCATTTAGTAAAAAGCTGTTATTTTGACATTACTAACAGACACTTCAATTTTTTTAATTATCTGTGTGTGTGTATATGACATAACTAAATTAAAAATTTAAAAAAAACCACCGACCATCTTGGACTGATTTTCATCAAACATAACCAGCTAAAAACAGTCCCGACTAATTCACGGTTCATCCGTTCGGGAGCTACGATGCCACACACAGTCAGACACACAATATAGCATATAATTAGCAATTAATTAAAAAATAAATTTATATTGCGTTTGAATTTAATACTAAATGTAAGAAATGATCGAGTGAGGCGCAGATCACCCCCAATTAAGTTACATTGCTTTCAACTTAGACATAAGTTTATGTGATGGAGGAACTTGTCACTCTTCATTAATGTTAGGCTTCTACGCTTTGAGTAGAGACACCCGTTAATCTGTCAACACGTTGATCGTAAAATATTGTAATTCAAGCCGTCTATAAACGTAATGAAGAGTTATGGGTCTGTACTAGTCAGTTCTTTTGTTCGTGATCGCCATCAGAATAAACTTGATTTTGCTTACATGTTAACTTAGATAAGTCGACGTCGATGTCGAATAATGGGTATAGTGGCTGGTGACTCAAAAGTAAATTATTTTTTTCTTTCAAATGTTTTGGGCCTCGATTCATCGTTTTAATAAAGTTTGTTATATGTCTATATATTATGTTTAATTATATATATATATATATATTATATATATATATATATATATATAATATACATATATGTATTTTGCACTATATTGCATCGTTAACATTTTCTTCCTAACTGAATTTTTGTCAATCAATTTCTGTAGTCTTAGTCCTTAAATGAAATAAACCTAACTTTTTTTAGGTTAAAGGTTAGTATCTTTAATTACTTTATATACGTAAAATTAGTTATATTATAATATAACTAATTTTACGTATATAATTTGACGATATTAGTAAATTAATTTTACGATAATCTACCGATTTCATTTTTTGTGTTATTTTATAGCTATTGACGAGCTTTAGTGTTAGGAATAAAAAAAATTGAATGAGTTTTTTTTTATATAATTATTATATGTAGTCGAATTTTGACCACTGGATAAACACTAGTAGATTTTAATCTTTATGTATAAAAATTTGCGAATCTGAAAAATGCATATTGTACGAAAATTAAAAATATATTTGATAGCTTACTTTTTAATTAAATTACCTTATTGTAACAGCCAGTTAGAATTTTTTGTCTATCTGTCTGTTAACGCATCATAAGGAAACTAAAACGAAACTAAAAACTCGATGCGCGAGTCAGACAAGCACTTGCCCGATTTTTATATTTAAAGATCAGAGCAAATTTACAAACATATTGATTTTAAAATAGGGTTTAGCCATCTTAATACAATTAATATACTATAAAGTTAAAAGTATTTTTATTGAATGGTCGGTGCGGAGCCGCAACGATAATATAGACTATACATTATCTTTTACAACTCTCACGCTGTCGATCATACGATGATGTTAAAATTTCAGAAACTAAACCTATGCAAAGATTGGAATGGATTTGCATATTGCACTGAATAAGCACATTGATACTTTTAAATTTCACGGACGGTTATGTAGAAATATTCCTGATGAAATGAATAAGATAAGATTCTGCAAACGAAAAATTCACATTCTATCATAACTATTACTAATATTATAAAGTTTGTAAGTTTGTGAGTTTGTGACGTTGTAGGGGGTAATCTTTGGATCTCCTGAGCCGATTTAGATGAAATTTGATAAAAAGATTGTTTGAGACCCTAGGAAGGACATAGGACTTAGGATTTTTTATCCCGGAAATCATCTCTTAAGGGGGTGAAAATGGGGATGAAAGTTTATATGGGGAATCAAGCCAAGGACGAACCCGAGCGAAGCGAGGGTGAGTCGCTAGTAGTAAATAATTAAGTTTGCTTCAATATAATGTAAAAGAAGACTTACTAAAGTTCTCTCAGACCTATGTCTATTAAAGAAACATGATAATAATTATTTATTTATTTATTTATTTATTTATTTATTTATTTATTTATTTATTGAACTACCAACAAAAGTTACAATATTATAATACTTAAACTTAGGTTACATATAATTTATCATGATAATTGCACTTTTAATTATAGGTAGTTACAACTTGCTAACTTTAACAGGCTATCACATTAGTATTAATTAATAGTATAACAATAATTCCAATTTAATTTAAAAAAAAAAAATTCATTAAAATTACAAATTAAAAAATATATAATTTTAAAACAAGAAAATCAATAATAACTAATTTAAACAATTAATATGTACCTATTATGTTTATATTTATAGCATAAAAATTAAAAATTGAAAATTGAGAAACAGCATGCAATCAAATTAATAACAATTTTTTTTAAAAGAAAGAAAGATTAATATTGAATTTGATCAAGATAGCAATTAATTTTTTTTTTTAAAGGCGTTAAATGTGTCATGCAAAATGTCTACCCCCCTATTTTCCGAAGTAATGCCATTATAGGTTCTAGCTATTCGGTTAAGCGGCGCATTTTTTCCTAGGTTCGTTTTATGTTTATTAATTCGAAAGAGGGCAATTTGCTTTCTAGAAGTTCTCACTGGTAAATTAAAATTTACTTTCGACAGTAGAGTCGGGCAATCGATTCTGTTATTTAGCAGCTTGGATAGAAACATTAGATCTAAAAGCTTTCTTCTTGCGTTTAGAGATAGCTGACGAATATGCTTTAGTTTGCTTTCATATCCTGTGCAGCAATTAGGAAACCTGAACCAATATGTTAAGAACTTCAAAAACTTTTTTTGAATACGTTCAATTCTATCAACATGGACATTGTATTGAGGCGACCAAACAACAGAACAATATTCCAATCTGCTTCGGACAAAACAATTAAAAAGCAATAATACAGTTGTGATTTTATGGAATTCCTTTGCATGTCTGAGAACAAACCCTTATGACTTATAAGCTACTTTCGATACATAATCTATATGTGAAGTAAATTGCAATTTAGAATCCAAGAACACCCCTAAGTCGCAGACAACATCCACTTGGGCTATAGTCACATTCGATATTTTATATTCATAATTTATTTTTTTCTTTTTACGTGTAAACTGGATGTAATGACATTTTTTTTGCATTTAGATTCATTTTATTAGCCTTACACCATTTATATAGTTCATCTAAGTCATTTTGTAAATATATCGCGTCATCATAAGTTTGGATTTTTCGAATCATCTTTAGGTCATCGGCATACATATATATTTTTGAGTACTTGAAAATGTTTGTTATATTATCTATAAAGATATTAAACAATATAGGTCCCAAAATTGATCCCTGTGGTACACCAGAGTTAGCCGTAAATGAAACCGACTGAAATCCATCGATTACAACAGTAGACGATCTTAAACGTAGATACGACTCACACCAGCATATTAAAGCATCGGTTACATTAAGAGACTTTAATCGTTCAATTAATATGTTATGGTTAACTTTGTCAAATGCCTTTGAGAAATCAGTGTAAATAGCGTCTATTTGATCTCCACCATCGATAGCTTCTGTGATTTCACTAATATAAGATATAAGATTAGTGTTAGAAGATCTTCCTGACATAAAACCATGTTGATCCTGACTTAGATTATGTCTCACCATACTAAGCAAATATTGATGCACTAGACTCTCAAAGACTTTTGACGCAGTTGACAAAATCGAGATAGGACGATAATTCTCTATAGATTCTGCATTCCCACCTTTTAATACTGGTACTATTCTTGCTTCCTTCCATTTAACCGGGAACACTCCTGTTCTCAGAGAAGTGCTATAGATCAAATGCAAAGGAAAAGACAGTTTGGTTGCGCAACGCGATATAAACACAGGATGGATATTATCAGGACCGGCGAATTAAATGGACATATACACTTAATAATATGTTAATTAAACCTACTTAGTTTCTTCTGGCGGAATTCTTTATACCAACACTGTCAGCTGAAGCTAGATACTAAAGAAAGAAGTCGAACTGTGTAGCTGTAGTCTGTTCAGTCTTAAACCTTAACTTTTAGATGTCTTAGACTCAACAGTTACATATACAAAATGGATAAAAACTTTTTAACAAAAAAATAAAAACCGACTTCAAACAAAAGCACTAAAAAGTAAAAAATAACTGATTGGTAGTTTTCATTTACTATACATATCTAATCAAATATTTTCGAAGTCGGTGTGCTTTGCTTTATAAGGGTTGGCACCGATTTCGAAAATATTTGATTAGGTATGTATTTAATAGGTAGGCTTTAATTACTTAGGCAAAGCACACCGACTTCGAAAATATTTGATTAGGTATGTATAGTAAATGATAACTACCAATCAGTTTTTTTTTACTTTTTAGTGCTTTTGTTTGAAGTCGGTTTTTATTTTTCCCTTTTTAGTGTAGACAGCTGTAGTAGCAAAGTAAGAATTCTAACGTGTTAGGCTTGTCAAATCAAACAAAATAAGCCCAAACTCAAAGTATCTACTATTAGCCGTTGAAGAGTTCCACCTATCCACCTTCTGGAATTACCATCAAATCAGGTCAATAATACCGAACCACTGTACTATCAACGGAAATAGAAATACTTGCAAAGTTTCAAGTCAATATGACAATTAGAAGTAGGTTAAATTCATCATTAGCTATTTTTCCACCCTTAGGGGTGGTATTTTTTTTTTGAAATTTTAATGGGACCAATCTAGAAGTATACACTTTCAAACAACACAAAAATTGTCCAAATCGGTTAATAAATTACGGAGTTCTGAGGTAACAAACATAAAAAAAAATACAGTCGAATTTAGAACCTCCTCCTTTTTGAAGTCGGTTGAAAATATCTAGATACAAAATAAAAACACAAAGAGGCCTAATTTTTTTCTTATTTCAAAGAGGCTTTCTATCTAAAGATTTATTTCGTAATATTTTCTTTACGAAATAAATCTTTAGATATTTATGTTCACTCGAAACAGGCGACGGAAAACTCCACGCTGAATGTTTACATACATATATCGAACTGAACAATGATAAACTCGTTTACTAGGCTCTTGGAAAAGTAATTCTATAAAGAACATCATCAAAAGACGTTGCATTTATATTTAGTAGGTAAAACGTAGGCTTAATTTAAACGCTACTCGTCATAACTTTCACTTCTTCCAAATCTTCTTGGCCATTCACTAAGCTCTAAAAATGAGGAAAATTTGTAAAACAAAAGCTTAAAAGCTCGGATTTTACCTCTAAAAAGTAAATAAATCACAAATTTCAAATCATAAAATTTTTAAATATCTAAAGAGTATTTGTTACCATAATACAATATAAATTTTAAGAAAAACATTCACACTTATGGGTGAAATAATTACATTTAAAGTGCATTATAATTATAAAAATATTCGTAAATTCAACAAGTAATAAAAAGGATGATATGAAAACTCAAAAGCTCATTGCAAAAAATAGTTTTTTTTATTACCATCTTAAAAAGAGTTTTTTTTTTTATTTATATGCTTTATTATAATTTGTTAGTGGAGTAAAATTCTTTTCCACGGCAGGTAGCTTTATTGCTTTTGTTAAGAACAAATAAAGCTCTGAATGAACTTACTCCACAGAAATCTGTTACAGTGGCAAGCTGAATAATAAATGTTACCTACGTTGAAGATTTCTGAGGTCACAATTTTATGTTACTGGTGTTTTAAAGCAACATTAAAACCTTTACCGATATTATTACCTGCTATAATCTACATATTATCATATCTTACATATGGCATGTCTTATTTAATAACAGATTTGCCCAAGTGTAGTTGAACAATAATATGTTAATTGTACAATAATTTGACATATATTATTACCTTTATATTATACAATATTAATATTTTTATAGGTATATTTATTTAATAATTGCAGGACTTAAATACAAAATGGCTATCATATTCGCTGTCTGTGAAGTCTGCCAACTACAAAGATTAGAATTTTGAATAAGAATAATCCTCATATAATGAAAATTTGAAAAGAAGCTTATCAAAGTCTATAAAATTATAAATGCAAAAGTTTGTATGTATGTGTATGTTTGTTACTCTTTCACGCGAACAGCTGAACGAATTTGGATAAAAATTACATATTATGTATATAGACTAACCTTTTTTTAATATTGAAAAATGAATTTAGGCATTCTACCTGCATATATACAGGTAGTTATGTGGGACTCATTGGCTAGAAAAGCCAGTACTCTTCACTAAAACCCAACGGAACCTCACCAAGACACACTGATTGACAAGGTTGGACATTTGGAGAGAGATAGTTGACTTGAATTAACACATAGGTTAGCTAGTACTGATATAAATATGTATATGTATGTAATATAAAAACAAAAGAGGTAGGTGTTTAGTATGAAAAAATACTGATCTTTAATTATAATATTATTATCATTTTAATTCGTAGTAAAATAGTCTCTAAAATCTAGATATAATTGTATTCTATGTTTATGACTTTTTTTTTTTAACGTTGGGAAATGCATTTACGCACGAGGTGTGAGACTCACCGGCAAAGCCAGTACTACCCACTAAAACCCAACAAAGCCTTCCCCCGTCTTAATGGGGCGTCGGAGGATCGCTCACGCACTCAACCACGACGCCCCGACAGCAGGTCCGCCGAGGCAGACCACAACAACCACGGGGTTGCTCCAAGGTCCACTCTGCTATCAGAGAAGTACCAGGAGCAACCCGCATGGTACACCGCCCTCCGAAGAGGGCCACCTCCCACCACCCACCGAAGTGGGCCACTCCCTGTGCGTTTCTTGGCTTCGCGCCCGGTTGGGTTGCCGGGCACTACTGAGCCCCCCCACCACGACAAGGTGAACGCACGTTGGGGGGGAATCTATGTTTATGACTATGTCAAGTCAGAAATAAAAATTGGTGTAAAATCTATGAGGATTCGTTGTTGTAGCTTATGTATTTCTTAATCCGGATTTCTACTCAAACTATATAAGCGTCTATTACTCGTAGAACTTATCTACTGTTTAGAGAGAAACAAACATCCCCAAGGACCGTACAATTAAGATAAGCAAGCACTACGACCCAACTAATAACATAACCACAAATGGGTTTATAGTTAATCTATCCCCTAATGATTAATCATATAACATCAAAACCGAATATATAGGTAAATCTTTATCTATTCTTTCTTGGCCTGTTAAGAAATATCATTAATTTTTAGATTGATTACGAAAACTGCATTAGTAGAATCACACCTTTGATTTGGTAGGGAAAGGAGTGTGCATAGTGATGGGGGGCGATTATTCATATTTTAAGGGTACTTAATATTTATTCCTCTTATAATCCATACTAATATATAAAAGCGAAAGTAACTCTGTCTGTCTATTGCCATTTCACACTTAGTCCGCTGAACCGATTTAGACAAAATTTGGTATGGAGATAGTTTGAGACCTAGGAAGGATGTAAGATAGTTTTTACCCCGGAAATCATCCCTTAAGAGGGTAAAAAGGGGGGTGGAACTTTGTATGGGGAATTAATCATTTCTCAACTAAGGTATATAAAACTCATCATACCTATGTATATTGTATATACTAGTCTATGTATTCCATACTAACCGTCATAAGGTATCTAGTTACCATATACGCTAGTTTACCATAATTATTTCAAATGTCATTATATAAGACGCGATGGTTCGTTTAATTAAACTACTATTATAAATGCAAAAGTGTATATTTGTTACTCCTTCACGCTGAAACGAATGGATCGATTTGGGTGAAGTACACAGATAGACCTGTAGTAGCACTTAGGCTACTTTTATTACTATTACCTAGGGACGCACCCGAGTGAGGCGAAGGTAAGTCGCTAATTCAATATGTCCATACTAATATTATAAATGTGAAAGTGTGTTTGTTTGTCCTTCTTTAACGTGGAAATGGAAGGACGGATTGGCGTGATTTTTTGGGTAGAGATAGTTGGAGGGTTGGAAGAGTGACATAGGCTACTATTTACTTGATATTAATGCTCTTCACTTTAAATAAATATGTGTTTTAGCATTTCCTAAATTCATCCCATAAGGTGGTAAAATAAGGCATGAAAGTTTGTATGAAACCTACCTTTTAAGTTTTATTGTAGTTTTAGCGCGAGCGAAACCGTGGGATCTGCTAGTTATAAATAATGAGCAAAATTAAGAGATTTGAACTCTAGCTGCGCTTGGTGCATTAACGCCCAGCTAAACGGCGGCACAGAATAGTACCGACGACGCGACGGTGACACCTCCAGTACATAATAACTGTTAACCTTTCTACCCCTTGTAAAAATATGTTTAAGTTCTTACATAACATTTACATAATGATTTATTAATAATAATTAAAATTATTTTAAGCTTTAAATGTCTTCAGTTTTAACAAAAATGTTTATCTTAATGAGAAATTACAAATAAAGCAAGGAGAACGTAAAATTCCTGTTAAAGCGATTGCCCCTTCGTATTGTAAGCATTTTCCACGCAAAATGAATGTGATTTAAAATCCTATCTTACCAAGGGTTGAATAAATATAACTAAGTTAATACAATGTTTTTGGTTCTTAAGACTTTGGAGTATCTTTTTGTTATTTTGCGTTGTCATTATTATTTAATAAAATCAGATTGTGAGTTCGTATTTTCTTAGAAAACCGATAATTTTGTTTCTATAAGAAAGTCTAATGTTAATGGATGGATTAGGTGAACGAACTCTGTTTTTCGATATTGACTTTTTTACTTATTGAACGGATCTATGGCTATCTTATAAATAAAGCTTTATAAAACACTTTTATTTAGGTATTTCTGCATGTATCAATTTATAGTCATTATAAGAATTATATTAGATTCATTCAGAGTAAGAACATGTATAACGATAAAGTTCAGATAGTTTTTTTCTGCTTTATAGAGTAGCATTTATTAGATTTTCTTAGAAAGGAGGAGAGGAAGCAAATCATAAAAATGCCTCCTTAGCGGAGCGAACGCCTCAGAGGTTTCACAGGAAGGTGCAGCGATATTAATAATTTCCTATGATGGCAATATATTGTTAGAAATTTATCGCACAAATTTCTATGCGTAGCATGTGAATATTATTTTTTGCTCATTACCCTACATGTCTATGTACTCGTATGTATGTTTTTTCTGATCTATTTACATAATATTATATATCGCCCTCTGTTTCTGTGCTAACCGAATTGTATCCGCCGCTAAGAGCACTGTTAACATCCGTACAGCCATTTTGCTATACTATATAGTTATTCTAATTTAGGCTTAAGCTTCATTCGAGTTTAATATATCTATACTAATATTATAATTAATGTAAAAGTTTGTGAGTATGGATGTATTGATGTTTGTTACTCTTTCGTACCAAAACGGCTGAACGGATCTGGATAAAATTTGGCACAGAGATAGATCATAGTCTGAAATAACACATTAGCTACTTTTTATCCCGGAAAAATGTACGGTTCCCATGGGATAGGTTTATTATTGTTTCCTAGAGGCGAACCCGAGCGAAGCGAGGTAGGGTGAACCGCTAGTACACTATATCCCTGATAAACCCTTTATTGATTTTTTGAGTATTGCGTTTAGATTTTCTTAGCAATGGCGCTTATTATCCGATCTCTTTTGTTTCTTTACACAACTAAACTGCCAATCTATGTTAAGGCAGGAGCTTTTATGTCGATTTATGGTGAATGGAAAAGTTTTCATTAGATAAATCAATGAAAATCGATAAAATCGTGCGATACAAAAAACGATTGGATAGTCTTTTAAGTCTATATAAACTTTTCGTAGCAATATTTTTAATATCCCACATTTAAATCACATTACGTTTTTTCATACTGAAACATAATTGAAAATTATATTGTTGAGATTTAATATGACTGCGTCAGTCGGCGGCAAATCATTTTATACTAAAATTTAATTTAGTTTTAAAGCTTCGCTAAGTCCGCTCAAGGATAATCTGCAGCCTAAGCAAAGTATGTTACAACATACGTATTTTGGAAAAGGGATATATATGAAACCACTTCATTTTAAGATTTTATAATATAAAAAATAAGATATACCAAATATAAATAAATAATGTATTTAAATTATGATTTAATTATGATATGTTATTTAGAGATTTTATTTTATACTAGAAACTTATACGTACGTTTTATTTTTTCTTTGAAATAGCCAGTAAAATTCCCGTCGAAATTAATCGAGTCGTTTCGAAGATTAGCCGGAACAAACAGACAGACAAAAATTTTAAAAAATGTTTTTTTTATAAGTACCGTATATAATTTCATATGCATTTAGTAAAAAGCTTTTATTTCGACATTACAAGCAGACACTTCAATTTCATTTATCTGTAGGTATAGATAAACTGTTATTCCAAATATTTAGTATTTTTAACTGATTTTTTTTTTTGAGTTTTTTAATTAATTTCAGCGTAAAATCAATTTCAGCGTTTGAATATGTAACTATTTAAAACTTAAATTTATATTCTCTTTTTTTCCGTTTACTTAGCGATACTCCGAAGTATAATATTCCTTTAAAAGAGTAATGAACACTTTGGTTTCTTTGATTGCAATTAAATAGGAATTACTTTTGACTTTTTAAGGAGTAGTTTTTCTAATTGTATTTTAGTTTCTTTTTTCCTTTTTCAAAATTAATTATAAATAACAGTATTCGGACTACCGATTATCGGACGAATAGAAACTTCTTGAAAGGTTTTTCTTTAATATAAATAAACTTAAATGCACAAACGTACGAAATAACTGATCAGTACTTTTCATAAATAATAATATGACAGATATCATATTTATTGACAGTCGATGTAAGGCAACACAAGGCAAACAAAAATGAATAATCCATTAAGGATAGAAGCCATTACCTTACCTTCAATTATGTAGTTAAAATAATATCGATGAGATGGTATATCTGATGTCTATTTATTCATAAAGAGCTTTGCATACATATCTAAGTAAAAAGATTTGCTATACGTATTATTATCGAAATCATTCACGTTTACCGATGTGCCCTTCATATTTTTATGGATCACATTAATAAAGGCGAGCTTTAGCGCGTAATGAGACTGTCACGTCAAGTATTTTTTATCAAAATTGTAAAATGATAAACGGTTAACTCTATTTGCACGTTATTTTCATACAGAAGCATAAGTTTGGTGCGCGGTGCACGTAGATACGTTTCTCATATAATTTTCATAAAAATTTAACTGAAATAAAATTTTATTACAATATTTTATTAGGTAGTCTTTGTAAAACTCTCGTATAACTGAGCAAATAAAAAAGATCTAATGGAATCTAACTACACACTGTTGTAGATTAAAAAATCTTCCAATTGCGAATTTTCCATACCGAGATTATTAAAATCCCACACGTAAGTAAGTCTATTTATTTAATCGCTGAATTCTACTTCTCATATGTATACAAAAGGACACATTGTCCTTTGGGTTTTGTTTACACGCTTACACTTCCTTTATTGAGTTAAAAGTTAAATAAAATATTTACTCATATACGATATCCATTATATATTATAGATCTTTGATTAATTTACAAATACAATTTTGCATACTACTTATTATTGATATAATTTTGATTATTTTGTGGCTATGTTAATTTTTATAGTTTCAACCGACTTCAAAAAGGAGGAGGTTCTCAATTCGACTGTATATTTTTTTTTTTTTATGTTTGTTACCTCAGAACTCCGTCATTTATTAACCGATTTGGACAATTTCTGTTTTGTTTGAAAGTGTATACTTCCAGATTGGTCCCATTTAAATTTCAAAAAAAAAATACCACCCCTAAGGGTGGAAAAACAACTAATGATGAATTTAACTTACTTGTAATTGTCATATTGACTTGAAACTTTGCAAGTATTTCTATTTCCGTTGATAGTACAGTGTTTCGGTGTTGTTGACCTGATCTGATGGCAAGGCCAGAAGGTGGATAGGTGGAACTCTTCAACGGCTAATAGTAGATACTTTGAGTTTGGGCTTATTTTGTTTGATTTGACAAGCCTAACACGTTAGAATCCTTACTTTGCTACTACGTCTACACTAAAAAGGGAAAAAAAAAACTTTTTAACAAAAAAATAAAAACCGACTTCAAACAAAAGCACTAAAAAGTAAAAAATAACTGATTGGTAGTTTTCATTTACTATACATACCTAATCGAATATTTTCGAAGTCGGTGTGCTTTGGCTAAGTAATTAAAGCCTACCTATTAAATACATACCTAATCAACTATTTTCGAAATCGGTGCCAGCCCATACAAAGCAAAGCACACCGATTTCGAAAATATTTGATTAGGTATGTATAGTAAATGAAAACTACCAATCAGTTATTTTTTACTTTTTAGTGCTTTTGTTTGAAGTCGGTTTTTATTTTTTTGTTATGAAGTAAAAACTTACACTTGCTTGTTATAAATAAAAGTATTTTCTCGAATTATTTCGCGTATATATTTTGATTTATGGTTCCCGACGTTTTGAATACTTTAACTGCTTTATGTAAATGTATCTTTATGTAAACCTTTTCATGCATGTTCATTGACAACCATCTATACATATATAATATAATAATTAAACTAGGTCGAATCTGTACATAAAATATTTTTTTGGAAAATGTTATTGAAATAATTATTATTATCGATACAGAGACGGAATCTATCGTTTTTAGAATTTTTGTCTGTCTGTCTGTGACCGCATCACGAGAGAACCACTGGACAGAGTTCGATGAAATTTGGTATGATGATAGCTGGTTACTCTGGCCAACATATAGGACTCTTTTTACTGCGGGAAAATATCTCATCTCTGAGAAGTCTATACTAAACGTTAAAACGTAACTAGGGACGAACCCGAGCGGAACAAGGGTGAGTCGCTAGTGTAATATATATTTATCTTGCATTTCATTTTACCAAAGGTTTTTAGAGTCTTTAGCATTTACACGAGCACCCGAGCAGGTCAAGTTTCCGCATAAATTATAGCGACCTTCTTTGTAAAAGTTAGGGTGAGCATAGATGCAAGTACGATAAATCGCTAAAGTGTTAAGATAAAAAAAGACAGATTTTACCTACAACTTTATGGAATATTATTAATTACTAGCGACTCATTTGTAATAATTTGAAAGAACACTATGTCACGATAAAATGAAAAATTTAGAAAAAGTGACCTATGTCAATTTATTATTCGTGTAACGAGGTGCTAAACTCTAAATGCTAGCTTGCTGAAAACTACTGAATACACATTCTCGTTCACATTGCCTTACTGTTTGGTTCTTTATATTTTCCTTTATATTTGTATTTGTATGTTTTACTTGCTCGTATTGTTCGTGTTATTATATAACAAGACACTAATTGTACTTCATAATGCTTAAATAAACAAAAATAATAGCGCTTTAAAAATGGACCTAAATTGATGTCCAAAGAACGTTTTGTTATTATATACTAGTGACTATAGCTGTCTTTCGTTGTTATAATTTAATTTCATGGTGAATAAGTCATAAATGTTAAGAAAAGAATTTTCATAAAAATATTTTCTCTTTTTCCGGGAAATTCCCTTACAATCTTTGGGATAAAAATACATTAAAATATTCTTAATTAAAATTAATGTTTGTTTGTCGAGAAAACAGATTCCAGGATAAAGAGTGTCTACACTAAATATTGATTGATGACACTAAACAACTATCTTGCAAGATTATATCAAAGCGTTTTAGCTTGAAGATTTTTGTGTATCAATATCTTGAAAACTAATCGAGATATCGAAATATTTTATCCTTATTTATCGTTTTATTTTTCAAAAATATATTGAATTCCGTTAAAAAAGTAAAAAGAATCATTGTTCGATTTTTGAGTATCGACATCTCGAAAACTAAGCGAGATATCGAATAATTTTATTCTTACTTTTCGTCATATTTCGTCGAGATTTATACAAATCCGCCTTCAAATCATGGCACCATGCTGAAGGAACCGTAGTCTTTCCAGCCTAGTCCACACGCACAACATTTTTACAATCAATCCTTCAACGACCGCGGACATGCCGGCGTTACAGTTAACAATAGATTTCTTATGGCCGATTTCACCAACGTCACCTAAGTTTAAGGGATCCCCTAAGCATGGTTAGGGGGCTGTTAGGGGACAGTTTCTGTTTCACCGACAGTTAGGGGTCACCTAAATATTAAAAGGCCCCCTAAATTTAGGTGCTCGAAATATGGGTTTAGAGACGATTGTAAAACGAAATTTAATTTAGGGGCTAGTTTAGGGGACTTTTAAGCTAGGGATCCCATACGTAGGTGGTAGCATATGGGTTGTTGGTGAAATCGGGCAATAGACAATTAATTTCTTAGAAATTTACCTAGAGGTGATATACAATAGTAGTCCTGGGTATATCTACAAATGACGGTAGCGAAGCCGCGGGTTAAACGGCTTATAAATACGTGTCTACTTATAAGAACCTGATCATTATCGCTAACTGCTCCCAAACTCGGTGGAATGAGACAAAATATTGTTACGTTCTATGAGTTCGGGGATGGGAAATTAAGGCACGTCTTATGCACTTTTGATGTTTTATTGCTCTTGGTTAGTTCAGGTTCAACTCAGTCACTGTACACTAATTTTCACCATTAGGTACACTCCCACTATAACTTCACTCCACTTTTCTATTTTTTTACTATTTTATACCTTTTCTCAGTCTTTACTTCGCTTCGAAATTGAACTGCCCTCATGACACAGTGCCGGCCTTTATATGTATAAGCAAAGAACATTCTAGAGTTCGATAATTCAAAAAAATTCTAGAAATTTCGAATGTTTTGTTCCTCTGTCACTCTTACACACGACAATTTACAAGTAGTTCTCGTCTGAATTTCGAATCTTGTAGTAAATTCAATGCCTCTCTGGAAAATATGTTTTGACAACTGTCTTAGGATGTATAAAGCATGCTTCAGACGTGTCTTTTTAATTATTATTTTTGGTGTAATGACGTTACACACTCTTCATTACGCGACAATATCATTACTTTTTTTATAATTAATCAATAAAAAAATTTTTTTATTAATTAATTGTCTTAAAAAGTTTTCAATAATTTTCTTGGTAATAAATAATTTCATCGTTATATCTTTACCAGCTATTCCCGTACTAATCAAATATCTACGTTTAAAGTTTAAATCTATGGTTTCGTTATACGTTTAAAGTTTAAATGGGTTATGGTTGAGAAATCTATTTCGTCTAGTACTAATTCAGTATTTTACTTATTACAAATTTTATTCACTCTCAGAAAATTTTAAATGTAATAAAATATTATACTATATGATAACATATAAATTTTAAACTTTTTTTTATTAATCATTATTAGAAAATTAGGTAGCTTAGTAAATTTGTCGCTAAAATCATATAATGTCAGTTTCAATGATTTTTTATCGACTAATAACACATTTGAGTCATTAATAAATTCCTCTCATATATTAATATATGCGCTTTGAATATTTTATTAATACGAAACACAACTTACCAATATTGGTTTCCAACTAAACTACAGCTCTATGTAAATTAGAGTCTAATTTTATACTCCATTTGAAAGCTCAATTATAATAGAGTAGATTGCATGTCGTTGTGACGCTAAAATTATCATTATAATTTGGGTTGCTCATTTTATATGTTCAATTCATTTCAAAACCTAAAAATAAATAATAAAATAAGTGATCTTTTCCAGGCAACTTTATAAGTACGAGTAAGTATTCATAAAGTTTTTCTAACATACGGACAAATTTTAAATACAGTACATATTCATCAAACATATATAAAAATTGTCCCTACTTACCCTAATAACTTTTCCCTTAAAGAAACCACATTAACTGACTCTACCGTACTGTTACGGACGACGAGCAACGAGTGACGACGGGCCCGACGAACCACGACCGCCCCCGACGGCGATAGTAGCATATGTCCGTCTCTCTCTAACAAATCTATGTGCACGCAAAGTATCATGTACGCGCAATAGATGCCCCCCCCTTGCATTGTATAAAGCAACCAATTAGAATTAAGGAAATTATCTTATCTCGTTTAGTAGTATGCCTATTGTCAATGTTAATGCTAGAATAAGTATTAGGGCATTTTGTATGTAAATTCAGTATTCAGTTGACTACCGTTGAATAAAGTGTTCTCTTCAGTTCAAATATTGTAAAGTAAAATAAAAGCAAGTTATACTCAAGAAGTGTTTTATTACATCGAAGGAAGAAAAATAAATACAGTCCACTACAAGCTGGCCCTCCGAGCCGGATAGAAGATCAATCCAGTATTGAAGAATGGTCATCACCAGGAGCCAAGGAGACGCTGCCGAGATGGACGCCCAGCGCCGCCCAGAGGAGCCGCACCGCTCAGAGGAGCCGCGCCGCCCTGGCACCCCCCGCCGCCTAGATCAGCGTCGTCCAGACCTGCGCCGCCCAGAGGACCTGCGCCGCCCAGAGGATCTACGTCGCCCAGAGGATCTGCGCCGCCCAGGGGAACAGCAACGCTTGGAAGATCAGCAGCACATGGAAGAACAGCAACACCTGGAAGGTCAACCCCGTGTGGAAGATTGGAGCCAGGGAGCTGAACAAATTGAACTGGAGCGAAGACGAAGACTGTCTCTGAATCCACCAGCATCACCAACCACGCCCATGGATACGGAGGTTGGGCTAGGGGCTACGAACGACGCCTCTGCCCCCACAACCTCTGCTGCCTACAGACCCTTGAAGACTGGAGACCGACCCCGAACCAGGTCACCAGGGCATTCAGTGCGATCGACGGCAAGCGTGGCTGCTAGAGTACGGCTGGCAGAACTTGAAGCTGCAGAGAAGCTTGCAGCCCTGAGGAAGAAGGAATTGGAGATCGAAGCTGAACTCGTCAGAAAGCGACTGGCTGCAGACATCACCAATATCCAAGAGGAGCAGGAGAGCCTGCATGAAGAGAACCTCGACCACCAACAGAAGGTGGACACATGGCTCCGCACCAACCCCGTCAGTGCACGGGGGGAGGAGGAGGAGCAGAGAAGGAGGGGAGGGGAACAACACCTCCGGTTCAACGTTAGAGGAAGATCACCCACTCCGACCAGAAGGAAACCAGGGATTGAGCATTTGGCTGAAGCCCTGGAGAAGATGGCTAGACCCAGAATAAGATGCGCTGACCTACCGATCTTTTCTGGAATAGCCAACGAGTGGCTGTCGTTCAGAGCAGCCTATCAAGACTCTACGAGGATATACCAGATATCAGCGAACGAGAACCTGCAGAGACTGAGGAGCTGCCTGCGGGGAGAAGCAAGAAACGTCGTAGCCGGCCTGTTACATGCCGCTACAGATCCTGACGTCGTGATGAAGACCCTCGAACAGTGCTTCGGAAGGCCTGAGGTCATCATAGATCAAGCCTTCCTGGAATTAAAGAAGCTTCCGAGACCCGGATCATCAGCAGTAGACCTGAACAGCTTTGCAGTGAAGGTTCAAAGCGTAGTCAGCATCCTGAACAGCATCGGACGCCAGGGATACCTCTACAACCCAATGCTTGCAAGAGAGGTCTTGGACAAACTGAGTCCACACATCAGAGCACGCTGGTGTGACTACGCCGAGGAACATGAAGTTACACTACAACCAGAGATTGTAGTGCTGTCTCGCTTTCTCATGCGCGAGGCAGACCGGGCATTGAAGCATGCATATGCCCCACCTACGAGCGTCTCAACACCTGCTGCAACCCGGAGGGAGACTAGACCCTCGATGAACACCGGGAACCAGAGGAAGAAGATGAGCGCCGTGTATAACGTGACTGAAGCTGAAGAGGAACAAGTCAGCCAATGTCCTAGCTGTGAGCAGACTCACGCACTGCCACAGTGCCCCAAGTACAAAGGGCTCTCGCTAGATGAACGATGGGAACTGGTGAAGGAAAAGAAGTTATGCTTCAAGTGCATAACTAAGAAGCACAGACGCAGCAATTGTAAAGCGAAGCTATGCGGTGTGAACGAGTGTCGCAGTCCACACCATCCGACCCTGCACCGAGAGGAGAAGACACCCAAACCCTTGATAAGTGAAACCGAAGCCGTGCTATCGGTGGCAACCAAAGCCACTGTGTCAACTCAAGCGGTTCTTCTGAAGATGTGCCCAGTCACCGTCGTCGGGCCACGGGGGGAGGAGAAGACCTATGCTCTACTGGACGAAGGGGCTACCATCACCCTCATCGACGAAGAGCTGGCGAAGAAAATCGGCGCCAAGGGACCTCTCACACCGCTTCACATGCACGGGGTCAACATGACTCAGCACGAGGAAGATAGTCAGCTGGTTACGGTACACCTGGAGGGGAAGGATGGAAAGAGACACAAGCTTCGAGCACGAACGATCAAGAATATGAAGCTTCACCAGCAGTCCATTCCCAGCGCGCTACTGAAGCAAGAACACCTACGAGATCTGCCAAAGGAGGAAGTGTGCTACGACCAGGCACACCCTGGCATCCTGGTGGGGACAGACCACTGGGAGTATATTGTATCCCGAGAGCTACGAGTTGGAGGCCCGAATCAACCAGCCGCCTCCAGAACACAACTCGGCTGGGTGGTACACGGAACAGCACCACGCAGCGTAATCCACAACCAGGATGGCGTTCTTCATGTATTCACTGTTGAACCTAGTGGAGGCTTGAAGGAGCAGCAAGACCAACGCCTTCATGACCTGGTGGAGGAACATTTTCGGATCGACGCGCTCGGCATCGCTCACAAGTCACGGGTGAGCGAGGTGAGCTCCCGGGCAACAAAGATCGTCGAGCAAACCTTAAAGAAGGTCGAAGGTGGATACCAGGTGGGATTGCCCTGGAAACAAGACGACATTAAGATGCCGCCTAGTTTCGACGCAGCACTTCGCCGTCTTACGAAGATAGAACAGAAGATGGATGCCGCACCTGCCTTCGCCAAAGAATACACCAAACAGATAGAAAACCTGCTTGCAAAAGGATACGCTGTGCCATGCAACGGCACGGAGCGTTTGAGCCCGGTCTGTTGGTACCTACCACACTTTGCCGTGCAGAATCCAAACAAGCCGGGGAGACAAAGATTGGTATTTGATGCAGCAGCCAAGAGCCGAGGGGTCAGCCTCAACGATTACCTACTGGAGGGACCTGATCTACTGACGTCGCTTCAAGGCATCCTGTTCAGATTCAGGGAGCGACCAGTAGCCATCACTGCTGACATACAGGAGATGTTTCTCCGGGTAAAGATTCGACCGGAGGATCAACCAGCACAACAGTTCCTGTGGAGGGGCGCCGACCGAGACAATCCACCTCGCCACTACAAAATGACGAGCATGATTTTTGGCGCAGCGAGTTCACCCTTCATGGCCCACTACGTGCGAAATCACAATGCGCAGGAGCACGCGCAGACGCATCCTCGTGCCTTGGAAGCCATCACGAGGAGTCACTACATGGACGATTTGGTGGCGAGCTACGACACCACAGAAGAAGCTCGACGCGCCATCCAGGAAACCAGGGAGGTGCACGCAGCGGCTGGATTCACCCTACGTGGATGGAACGCCAACGCAAAAGAAGTGATTGGCGACGTGCCCACGCAGCTGCGGGCGACATCACCGACGCGACTAGGAGGAGACGGGCCCGAGAACAAGATACTTGGCCTGCACTGGGACGCCGAACGGGACGAGCTGGGGTTCAATACCTCAATGAACCGAGTTCCTGCGGAAGTACGCGCCCAGACCCGTCCGCCTACCAAGCGAGAGGCGCTCAGCGCGGTCATGTCTTTGTATGACCCCTTGGGACTGCTCAGCCACTATACAATAAGAGCAAAAATCATCCTGCAGAGTCTCTGGCGCATGAAGATGGAGTGGGATGAACCGATTCCTGCAGAAGAAAACGAAATGTTTGAAGCGTGGCTGCGGCAGTTACCCGACCTCACCTGTCTGCGACTGGAACGCTGTTACGCCCTGGAGGGTTACCAGGGCCTGGAGCTACATATATTTTGTGACGCCAGCGAGCAAGCCTACGCAGCCGTGGCTTATTGGCGGGTCGCACGACCCAATGGAGCAATTACCGTAAGCCTCGTGACCGCCAAGGCGAAGGTGGCTCCAAGGCGCACACAAACGATACCTCGCCTGGAGCTACAAGCAGCAGTCATCGGCGCCAGACTGGCGGAAACTATAAAGAAAGAGCATCGTGTGGAGGTCCAGAGGACAATGTACTGGACCGACTCCACAACTGTCATTCATTGGATACGGCACGACGCGCGGAGGTACACACCGTTCGTCGCGCACCGGCTCGGAGAGTTGGCCGAGCTGACACAACCAGAAGAGTGGCGATGGGTCCCGACCAGTGATAATGTAGCTGACGACGCTACACGATTTGCGCACACTCGCATCACCAGTGACGACCGATGGTTCCGGGGACCAGAATTCCTACGTCAGCCAGAGGAACTATGGCCGGTCGATGAACGATCGACAGAAGAGGAGGAGGTCCTACTGCACGTGACCACAGAGGACCAGCAGGGTGACGAGTGGTTGCCGGATCCTGCGCGCTTCTCCAAGTTCGAGACACTGGTCAGAGCAGCCGCGAGGGTGTTAGTGTTCGTGGACAAATGTCGGCGTCGGGCTACGGGACTGGAGCATCGACACATCGAAAAGGCCGAGCGCGCACTCATACGCCGCGCTCAAAAGGACAGCTTTCAAGAAGAGCTGCTACGGATGAAGGCCTCACATCCTCTTCCCAAGGCGAGCCGACTGTTCCGGCTGGATCCAGTGCTAGAGGAGGGAATATTGCGGGTGCGAGGCCGTATAGGAGCCGCCACTGCACCGCTCGAAGTGAAGCGACCCATCATCCTCGACGGACGCCACCGCATTACTAAGCTCATAGTGCTACGAGAGCATTGCGCTGCGGGTCACGCTAACCGTGAGCGTGTGACCAACGATCTGAGGCAGCGATATTGGATTATACACCTACGGCCTACTGTGCGCACCATAGAAAGGGAGTGCGCCCTCTGCAGAGTAAGAAGAGCGAAGCCCCAGGTCCCGTCGATGGGAGACCTACCCCGCGCTCGCCTCGAACCATTTCGCCGCCCTTTCACTCACTGTGGGGTGGATTACTTCGGACCTATGATGGTGAAAATAGGACGACGTCGAGAGAAGAGATGGGGTGCGTTGTTTACGTGCCTCACGTCGCGCGCCGTACACCTAGAGATCGTTTCATCATTATCTACGAGTTCGGCGATCATGGCATTGCGAAGAATGGCAGCAAGAAGAGGATGGCCGAGCACTATGTACTCAGACAACGCCACGAATTTCCGAGGCGCCGACAACGAGCTACGGGCCGCCTACGCCGAGTGGGCGCCAGCACTGAAAGAAGAGGGCCTACTTCATCGTATGGAGTGGCGCTACATACCTCCAGGTGCCCCGAACCAAGGGGGCGCATGGGAACGACTAGTGCGGTCAGTGAAAGTCGCACTAGCCTCCACCTTAAAGGAAAAGGAGCCGACGGAGGAAGTACTATGGACTCTGCTGGTCGAAGCGGAGTACTCTATCAACGCCCGACCCCTGACTCACGTTAGCGTGAGTCCAGACGACCCGGAGGCACTGACACCCAACCACTTCTTGTTGGGATCATCTGCTGGCCTACCCATCACTGGGCCATGCGCCGACGACGATCGACGCACCTGGCGGGCCAGCCAGGCGCTCGCCGACCACTTCTGGCAGCGATGGGTGCGAGAGTACCTACCAACTCTCGTTCCTCGCGGCGAGCCGACAAACAACACCAAGCAGCTACAGCAAGGAGACGTCGTGGTCATAGTCGACCACATCCTGCCACGCAACGTGTGGCCTATGGGAATCGTGAAGCAAATCTACAGGGGACCTGATGGCGGCGTGCGAGTAGCGGATATCCAAACGAAGACCGGAGTCTTCAAGCGTCCCGTCACGAAGCTCGTCGTGCTCGTGAAGGAGGAGGCTCGCAGCGCTGCGCCGGGGGGAGAACTGTTACGGACGACGAGCAACGAGTGACGACGGGCCCGACGAACCACGACCGCCCCCGACGGCGATAGTAGCATATGTCCGTCTCTCTCTAACAAATCTATGTGCACGCAAAGTATCATGTACGCGCAATAGATGCCCCCCCCTTGCATTGTATAAAGCAACCAATTAGAATTAAGGAAATTATCTTATCTCGTTTAGTAGTATGCCTATTGTCAATGTTAATGCTAGAATAAGTATTAGGGCATTTTGTATGTAAATTCAGTATTCAGTTGACTACCGTTGAATAAAGTGTTCTCTTCAGTTCAAATATTGTAAAGTAAAATAAAAGCAAGTTATACTCAAGAAGTGTTTTATTACATCGAAGGAAGAAAAATAAATACAGTCCCGTACAATAGACTAACAAATTAGGTCTCATATTATTTCTATCATTCCTTGTTTTTCAACAAAGCTTAATCTATACCAATATTATAAAGAGGTAAAGTTTGTGATACTGTAAGTTTGTGAGTTTGTGATGTTGTATGGGGTAATCTCTTGATCTACTGAACCGAATTGAGAACCTCCTCTTTTTTGGAAGTCGGTTAATAAAGAGGTAAAGTTTATGAGTTTATGAATTGTGAGTTTGTGACGTTGTCGGGGGTAATCTCTGGATTTTCTAAACCGATTTAGATGAAAATTGATTAGAAGATAGTTTGAAGACACCCTGGGAAGGACATAGGATACTTTTTATCCCGGAAATTATCCCTTAAGGGAGTGAAAATGGGGATGAAAGTTTGTATGCGGAAGCATGCTAGGGACGAATCCGAGCGAAGCGAGGGTGAGTCGCTAATCATTTATATTAAGAGAAATATAATTTATTTGTTTTTAATAAAAGATAGTAAATAATTATTCGGTTATAATCTTACAGCACAAATCGTTGAGCATGAAAGATACATATTATGTAAAAAAATTATATCTATTTTAAGCACGTCGCCACCAGATATCACAAAATGGACTTTAAAAGAACAGCTAATAATTTCCGCTTCTGTAGAAAAATTTTCCACTTACTAAAGGAAATTTACAGTTCTCATAATAGCCCAAGAAAGCTCTTATAAAGCATACACGGATATCAAGGTACTTAACCTAATCGTAAAATTTTCCGAGAAGAAAATTGCTATCATTATAAAGAAACATTCTAGGGTATTTTTAAAGTTAAAAGAAAAATATTTTTAAATGTAAATTTTCGTCATGTATGTCAAAATCCTTACACTATTTTGATCATTGGCAAAAGTCATCGTCAGACGTACTACACCAGATACAATGATGATGATGTTCTCCTAGCCGATTCCGGCCACGGCGGCCAATCTCATTGAGACTAGCCAACTGCGCAGGAGATATTATACAAGTGTACGCGCAGACAGAAGTGCACTCTTTATTCCTGTCACTCTCATACTCCGGTGGGACGGCTGCTCGACACGACCAGTGAGAGTTAAGGCACAGCACCGACGGCTTCACGTGCTCTCCGAGGCACGGGGGTGACACACCGCCAATTTTTCTCAACTCCGAGCTGTTACTGAGACTTACTATACAGAAAGACTCAATAACTAAACTTGGCCTGACCCGGGACTCGAACCCAGGACCTCCGAGTGTGCAGCCGTACATGCTAGCCACTACACCACCGATGCAGTACCAGATACAATACATATTACATACTGTACGTACTTACATGCGTATACAGTACGTAAATTTTATTAATTTTAATATAATATATCATACGTTTAACTTTGAAAAATATTTGCACATAAGTTTCAAGTTATTTTATATTATAAATACACTACAATACACAATAACTGTCGTATCTTTTTTAATGAATAACATAAATGTGCAAACATAAATATAATTGATCTGCATTGAAATGCTGCAATAAATTAGAAGTTAAATCCCTCTAATATGAAATATTCAATATATGTGTATTATATATGAAAGCCCGAGATTATGTTTGCACTAATACATATGTATAAAAAACGTATTGCTTTATAAATAAAGATAGAATATCGAGGTTTCCTGCAAATAATTAATTAATACAGCCAGCTTTTACGTAGGTAACAAGCTATTACGGTTAGCTAAAGGTCCGCTCGGTAATTGAGGGCGTTCCCTCAGCTCCATGCTCGTTAATTTTCTCTCCAATTTTCACGGCAATTCTATGACATGGAAACTATTGACGTATGAACACGACCGATGCACGTCAAGAGTTTATATAATATATAACTCACAACGGTTTAATAAAACAAAATGTCGGAGTGTTTATTCAAAGAAGTTTTATGTGTTTGATCTATACATAATATGTACATATGATTTTTAAATTCAACCCCTAAGTGATGGAAATTTGTATCGGTTAAAAACAATTTTTTCGTGTGTTTTATTAAGAAAAAACAAGAATTTGTTAGGTGTTCAAAATACATTCATATTGCTTAAACAAATCTAGTTATAAAAATATTTTTATATGTTGTATTGTATGGACAATATAAACGCTCGGGATTATCGGATACTGTGTTAAAATGTTTAAATTAGATTTAGAGAAATACGTGAGCAGCATTTAAAAAATACTGGAGGACTTTTATATACTTTTATAAAGGATTGTACCTAAAAAATTTTTCGTACAATGCCCCAACAATAACGCCTAAAATATGAAATTACTTGTGACCAAAACCACCTGACGTCCATTGTTAAAATTTTGATAGTGTATTTCTATAATATAATGACAAGAATTATGAATAAACTAAGAAAGGCTTTTTTTAAACTCAAGCTACATAAGGTGAGTTTAACTGTACTCGCCTTTCACAAAAGCCTCACGCTATACGCGGCGTCCAGTAGTGTACTAGTGTTTGTCAATTTACATGAAATCTATAAAAAATAATTAACAAAAATATAAAATCCAACTACGTAAAAGGCGAACAAAAAAGACGAGAACAAGTTGACGAAGGAACATAATATTATGCAGTCAGTCATTTTGATTTTCAATATAAAGTCTTGTGATTGTCAAACGTATGTATGTATGTTACTGTAACAGAACAATAAAATAAGGGCTAAAGTATTTTAAATGTCATTATCTCTGCATAGTTTATATTATTAGTTATAAACTTTCTATTAGTAAAGAAATATGATAGAGTATACATATATACCATTAAAGACATTCATTGTTTCTTCAAATAAAAGACTAATATCAAATAAAAAATATTTTATTACTTTTTTACATCAGTTAAAATGTTTTATTTCCAAGTCTTCTATGTAATATATCCAGAAGAAATAAGGTCAACTGTACTTGACCGGAATAGATATGTTTATGAGTGTAGGGAGTTGTGACCCAAACATTTGATATATAAGATTGATTGAATAGAAACTAAATAAATATTATCTCAGATAAGTTAACAAGAGCGTGCAAACTACAAACGTGTTTATTTATACTAGTGTTCGCCCAGTGGTCGAAGTTATTAGAGAAAAACATACATGCTTAGAATTCATATATATATATATATATATATATATATATATATATATATATATATATATCTATATATATATACATATATATATATATAACTTTTTCAAATTCATTGATAAAATTAAAGCTACTAAACAGCTAGCTAGTGGTCAATAGCTAGTAAGCAAAAAGAAAGAAAATCTGTTGACAAACAGGAGAAAAAGGTAACTGACTCAACTGTTAGTCTACCTATTTATATGTAGATATACCTACTTATTAATACGCGATATCAGACTTGAAAATTATTAATTAATACTTTTTAGCTAGTTCCTTTCAGAGGATGAAATATTTCAATCTATCTTATTGTTTTTAATGCTGCGAGACTTAATATTTGAGAGTAGGTATATTCTGCATTAGTTTAAAAAACTTAAAAACTTTTGAACAAAAAAATAAAAACCGACATCAAACAAAGGCATTAAAAAGTAAAAAATAACTGATTGGTAGTCTTCATTTACTATACATACCTAATCAAATATTTTCGAAGTCGGTGTGCTTTGCTTTGTATCGGCTGGCAGTGGTTAGTACTTTTTGTTTGAAGTCGGTTTTTATTTTTTTGTTAAAAAGTTTTTATTTTTCCCTTTTTAGTGTAGACAGTTGTAGTAGCAAAGTAAGAATTCTAACGTGTTAGGCTTGTTAAATCAAACAAAATAAGCCCAAACTCAAAGTATCTACTATTAGCCGTTGAAGAGTTCCATCTATCCACCTTCTGGCCTTACCATCAGATCAGGTCAACAAATACCGAACCGCTATATTATCAATGGAAATAGAAACATTTGCAAAGTTTCAAGTCAATATGACACATTAGAAGTAGGTTAAATTCATCATTAGCTATTTTTCCACCCTTAGGGGTGGTATTTTTTTTTTAATTAAAATGGGACCAATCTGGAAGTATACACTTTCAAGCAAAACAAAAATTGTCCAAATCCGTTAATAAATGACGGAGTTCTAAGGTAACAAACATAAAAAAAATACAGTTGAATTGAGAACCTCCTCCTTTTTGAGAAAGTCGGTTGAAAAAACTAAACTCCGTGATAAGATTTCCTTTCTAAATAAGAAGATGGCATTTTTTTCAAAATAAAATTTGCTCTTGAAATTTATTACATTAAGTACCTAATTGGATATATCATGAATGAATTATGAAATTAAAATTATAGTTGATTCCGCATACAAACTTTTATACCCATTGACACCCCCTTAGAATACTAGAATCCCAGGGTCTAAAAATATCTTCTTACCAAATTTCATCTAAATCGGTTCAGTAGATCCAGAGATTACACCCTACAACGTCACAAACCCACAATTTAACAAACTCACAAACTTTACCTCTTTATAATATTAGTATCGATCATAAAATTTAATTAAGAAAAGCGATGCACACGACGACGCGAAAGTTTTATTTTTTAAAAGTCAAAATTATTGACAAACAAAAGAATTTCAAACAAATAATCCATGCTAATTAAAAATAACTGAGTGAGAGTGGTGTAGTATTCATTTAATGTTTATACGAGTAGAAATAGCTGTATCATACACAAAGACAAATAATGTTATAATATAATTATATGAGGTATTCAGGCGATGTAAGGAATCTCAATGAGCAACTCTTGTAATTTATAAAAGTAAATTTTATTACGGTACTATGAAAAATTATTATAGTTCAGACAGACCCTTCGCAACATAATAAATATTGATTGATTTTACACTTACTTAGAATACTTTGACCGAATTTTGTATGTGGTTTATATACAGTAGTATATATATATCATCCCCCCCAACGTGCGTTCACCTTGTCGTGGTGGGGGGGCTCAGTAGTGCCCGGCAACCCAACCGGGCGCGAAGCTAAGAAACGCACAGGGAGGAGGCCCACTTCGGTGGGCGGTAGGAGGTGGCCCTCTTCGGAGGGCAGTGTACCATGCGGGTTGCTCCTGGTACTTCTCTGATAGCAGAGTGGACTGTGGAGCAACCCCGTGGTTGTTGTGGTCTGCTTCGGCAGACCTGCTGTCGGGGCGTCGTAGTTGAATGCGTAAGCGATCCTGCGACGCCCCATTAAGACGGGGGAAGGTTTTGTTGGGTTTTAGTGGGTAGTACTGGTTTTGCCGGTGAGTCCCACACCTCGTGCGTAAATGCATTTCCCAACGTTAAAAAAAAAAAAAAAAAAAAAAGTATATATATATCAACGATAGAGTATATATGTACATAGTTTTAATAGAAGTAAAACTAGAAGCTAGAGAAAGCTTAAGACTACACAAAGTTAATTAAATCGGCAAAAGTTTAAAAACGGTTTAGAATGCCTCTTTATTATTTATTGTAAAGGTATAATTTTATAAATTATATTTCATATGATTAACGTTTAAAATAATAATAATAGATAAGTTTTCATGTTTTCTATTATTTTTTAGAAGATAGTAATCTTAATCGCAGGAGGCACCATCTTTGTAGTAAAACTGTCAAGTAATTATTTTATATGTTAGTCAAATTATAATCTCTAAGATATACACCAAACATAGAATGGAGCTGTTTACACACACACGCACACGCACAAACATACATCACTCTAGTATGAATAAGTAAATATAAAATAAATAAATATAGGTATTAGGACATTAACACACAGCACCATCTAGTTCCACGGTAAGGTACGAGGCTGGTGTTATGGATACCAGGTAGTTGATACACTACACATATATAACTTTAAATACATACATATTAAAATATATACTCCCATGACTAGGGTACAAACATTCGTGCTCATCAAACAAATGAATGCCCCCGGCGGGACTCGAACCCGCGACCCCTGGCACAGCAAGTAGGGTCACTACAAACTGAGCCAAACGAGCCGACAAATAAGTACCACCTCTTTTTGAAATATGATTACTGACATACTTTATATTTTAATATTTATAAATAAAGCTTTTAACACTATGTGAAAGGATATCTTATGTAAATTAGTTAAAATAGGTGGCAGAAACATTCATAAACATTAAATTAAATGTTAGTACAAGTTTACTTTAATTAAAATATATTTTTATAAAATGTGAATGCCATCCCCATATTTCTAATCTTAGATATAAGTTTTGCATATTAAATGAATTGAACACATATACAAATAGATTTTAGGTATAACCTGTGCTTGCTCCTTCTTTCCCTCCCAATTATTAGTAAATAATATTTACTAAAATTATATTATACTTATTTATGGCAGAGAAACCAGTTTTCTATACTATTATTATACATTTATATAAACGGTTAAATAGATAGTCTATACGACAATACAACTCCTTGTAACTTCAACTATGACTGATAAAAGCGAAGGGTGTGTACCTACAATAATATATGCAGGGATTGTTTCCCTAAGCATTCCTTCCTTTGTTATTACATAGCTAACTACAATCCCACAATGAATGCAGAGTTTGGATAGTTATATATTATGTGAATAGCTAAATATTTTTATAAATTACTAGCGATTTACCCTCGCTTAGCTCGAGTTCTTCCCTAGGTGTCTTTTTAAGCGACTTCCAAAAAGAAGGCGGTTCTCAATTCGTCGGAATCTTTTTTATGTATGTTCACCGATTACTCGAAAACGCCTGAACCGATTTGAATTATTTCTTTTGTTTCAAAGAGGACTTCTCAGGTCCCATATAAATTTTATCGAAATCGGTCGAGCGGTTTTTGAAAAAATCAACAATAAATATTTTTTTAAATAAATTGTTTAATAGAATATATTATTAAAAAACTTTCTTCTTAGAAATTACCTGCTTATTACGTCTACACTAAAAATGAAAAAAAACGACGTCCGTGGAAGTCGTTGTTATTTTTTAGGTTTTTTCCGATTTTAATTTCATTAAACTTATTATAATTTCTCGCCGTATACATTATACACATTTTTATCGGATAAAAACAGACCATCGAAGTTAATGTAGCTTCCTACTAAAGAAAAAAAACCAGAATCGGATTAACAGTTACACAGATTACCACCTGCATCCTAACTTACAAACTTTACCTCTTCTACATCATAATATTAGTGAAGATTAGAATTATCAGCAAATATTAAAAATAATTTCATTGCAATTAAGCGTTTAAAAGATTGACTTTATCCGTGCCAAAGAAAATAAACACGTGAGTATAAGAAATAGCAAATTTACTTTAGAACCTATTTATTATTCTATTGCAGTGTTAGAACGCCGCTGACTACAGCAACAACTATGTTGTTTTACGGTAGTTAGAAACAATAGTAAAGAATGAAACAAATTTGCAAAAATATTTCTTCATATTAAAGTTTTCTTTTAAAGAAAATAACGCGACCCTTTTACATTTAAGGCTAACAATTTGATCGAAGGCCGAATGACACCGTCCAAATGACTATTTTACGAGCCTACCATCAAGTACGTATAGAGCTGCACTCGTATAAAAGAAGAGGATGGGTACAGAATACACGAGCTTTTTATAATCAAAATCTTTCCCCTAACATAATATCTCAAGGGACAGCTACAGACTTGTACATGTAAATGTTCGTCGAGAGTAGAAAGTGCGCAAATAATAATAGGGCGCTTTTTTATTATTATCCACAAACTGTTGTTTATAAATAAATAATTCCTTGATATGTGGCTTTTAGGCGTATTTATATGACATATTATTTTATAATATAATATAAATGTTTTAAGGTAAAGGTAGTTATATAATAAAAAAGAAGATAATCAATAAAATTTTAACAAACGAGCTAATAGGGCTCAAGTTGTAGCTTTGAATCTACACAACACGCAACTTAAAAAATGCCACAACAATTCTTGCTTAACTTATACCACAGATTACACAATACAATATTATATAAGAAACAATAATATCTAATAAATAAACCAAGCTTACATGTTTCGATATACAAAGACGGAGGGCCCGAGTTATTTAGAAATCAAAATTTTAATGACGAACTTTACAACGATAGCATCGCCATTACAAGCCCTTCCTGAATTCCATGCGCATAAATTTACATGATTAAGACAATATTCATTTGCATATATATGAACTCAAACCAGATAACTACATAAGAAACTAAAAAAAAATTAAATTGCTCAGTTAATTTATATACAATTGTCGTGTTACACGACATTTTATAATTTTTTAATAGAGAAGGGTAAGGAATAAATTTCCTATGTGATACCGAATATAAGACTATAAATAAAACAATTTTGATAGGTTTCGAAATTATGTATCCTAATTTTTTATCCAATTTACTTAAATGTCCAAAAAATTTTTCAAGATATTGCTCATTTTAGCAAGATTCACAAAAATGTTTATATCAAAAAGTACTAATACAAACATATACTTTAATATATAATATATACGTTTGTTAAAATAACCGTACATTTTCCGGGATAAAAAGTAACCTATATACTATTCCAGACTATAATTATCTATGTGCCAAGTGTTCAGATCCGTTCAGCCGTTCTGGCATGATTGAGTAACAAACATCCATCTATCCAAACTTTCCCTTTTATAATATTTATGTATGTGATTACGGGATTGTAGTTTGATAAGTTTTTCTTCAGTTTTAAAACACTTTTCTTTATTAAAAATAAAAATTTCCTTTCACTTTGCGAATGCAAATTTGATAAAATTAAATTTATAAAACACATTAAATGATAATACTTTACCCTTTATTACATAAAATTTAATGCATATTTAATCTATAGCCTAGACATGAAACGTCATTTTTAACGTTATTAAATTTCACTAGAAAATTTTAATAAACTGATGTATGTAAAAATAGTAATTGAATGGACTCTACATGAACTCCAGAATAAATATTTGTTAAGTTTTCTTCAAAAGTATTATTTGATGATAATTACGTTTTTGAACATAATTTTCTACGAAGAAACGAAATATTATTTCTGACAATTTATTTGCCCATACAGACAGATCGAAATTTAAATCTGTATACACGTCTTGGAGTAAAAAGTCTAAAAAACCTAGTTTAAGATATGTTGTGCAAGATATATAACTATCATAAAGAGGTCGGGAGTTACTTTTTGATAGGGTTGTAAAGTGCCTTTACCAAAAGTTAATACGCTTGAGACACGCCAGCATTCGCCAGTTTGCATGCACAAATGAATAGTTTCCTTCTTCGTAAAATTTATGTTAAAATAGTTTCTCATACTAGTCTCTACAAAGGTAATACAACGCCTTGTAGTTGATATTTATATAACTAAGCAAAAATGTTCTAAATTTTATGTATACCTATATATTTTTTATTCTATATTCATAATGAAATTTCTTTTTAAATGACGTGAAGGGCGTAGGTTAACATGCACATATTTTATCTTAATAACCTCAAATTGACTCCACTCACCCCCACGCGTTCATCATTTTTTTTAAAAGATTGCTAATTTTGGCAGATATCAAAACCTTTTTATAAAAACTTTTATCTAAATTTTTATTTCATATGTTTTCTATTTCTCTTAAGCACTTTTTTATGTAATTTAGTTAATAAACTAGTATCTACAAAACTACACATACTTTTATATGTTTTTTGTTACAAATTTTCGTTCGAAAACAATTCCTGATATTAATTTCGGAAGACAGCCCGTGTGTATTTCGGATTCTGAAATCGAATCAGGAAACTGTACATGTACGACTAGCCTTATAATACTTTTAGTACAGCAGTTTAATCGTCTTCCGCTCCATCACGGTACAAGTGTACTTAACTACCGTATCTAATGACCCTCTCTAAGGAATAAAATTAAAATTTCGCTTTATGAACTCGCTAAAAAGCAATGCTTCGAAACTAAATAATAAATTAAACTATTTTACCATAACCAGTTCTCTTAAAAACCTATCTCAAAAATCTAATTCGTTTTGGATCTCTGTTTTGAAGACACGGGAAAAAAATAACATCAAAAATATATAGATATCGATTCATATAACTATAGGTAAGCATAATAGAAAAATGTAATCGGAAGCTCGTTCATCTAACAAGCAATTGTGTCGGTCTGATTATTATAAGCGTCTTAGATATAAGTTGGTACGTAATTTTAGTAAGAATCTATATATGTACATATATTCGTATAATAAAGGATGAGTTTAAACTTTTACAAATGCATTGCATAATTATTAATCATAAGTAACTTTTTTATTTATATAACAAATTCGACGAAAGATTTTGCTTATTGAGATTGTCTCAGTCGTTTCGCAAGCACAGCACATACGTAAAGCTGTCGAGATATTTCCCGCGGGGATTCCTCCACTCCCTTAGATAACGAGATAATTTGGTTTTCAGTTGCTAGCATGTGATTCAGTGTTCGTAAAATATGTTAAAATACTTAGAATTATAAAGGATTTGCTCCTAACATGCAAATATGTATGGTACGTGGTATGACTATTTACTACAATTTATAATATACTACTCATTATAATGTGATATTGAAAAATAAATCTTAAAGAAATATTCAAATATTTTTTAAACATTTTTCACGACTTACTTTTCTATGTTTCATGAAACGTCGAGTGTAAACATACATTGCTTATATACCTTTCAAGTACTTACTTAGATACAAGTAGGTATATAGTACCTACTAGTTAGTATATGATAGTATATGATATAATTAATATATTAGATGTGTGATATATATTAAACAGTTCATTAAAAAAATAAGGAAAAGTATAGATTTAAAAAAAAAACAGAAAAAATAACTTCATAAAATAGTTACATAAAGCCTTATTTGTCATGTTCTTTATTATCTCAAATATTAGAACGCTACACAACTTATGCTCGAGAACTTTTTAGAAATTCTTTGCTACGAAGTGTAAAATATACTGAACAAACTCTCAAAAACTTAGCGAGTTTTGCAAAACAAAAACAGCCGACAGAAACAACTGAGAATAAGATGTAGTTATCTATAATTTTATTTTAAATTTTAAAGTTGTCATTAAATAAGATCTCTTGTTCAATAAGAACCTAATGTTATCAGAATTTTTGAGCTCATCTAATTAACGTAACACAATAAGAACTTAACTATCCTACCAATATTAGAGCTAGGTAGTAATCAGAAAACGATCCCGCAATGTTCCGCAAGCTCTTCCGGACTGCGATTACATAATATTCGATTGAGTCTTATGCAATAACAAAGTAAATTAAAGAAAAATGACAAAATATCACAAGCAAAATCAATAGGAGTAGTATAATCTTACTTTTATTTTTCACCCTCGCTTCGCTCGAGTCGCCTCTAGACTAACAAAAACAATCCCACGGAAACCGTAAATTTTTCCGGAATAAAAAGTAGCCTATAGCTATAGCTATATATAAGCTATTCCAGACTATAATCTATCTCTGTGCCAAATTCCATCCAGATCCATTCAGCCGTTCTGGCGTGATTGAGTAACAAACATCCATATTCACAAACTTTCACATTTATAATATTAGTATAGATGTGCCTACCTCTTTTTATTTCTAAAAATATGTCGATTGTTGATTCTTAAACCCGTTGTTTCACCACCCACAAATTTTTATGTTTCTTACTTTAAAGACGATGAAAAAAATGCCTTAAACTTTACATACAAACTTTCCACTCATAGGCTACTTTTTATCCCGGACAAATGTACGGTTCCCGTGATATAGATTTTTTTTCCGTTAGTAATAAATAAATTATGCGGGTATTTCCGCGGGCAAACGCTAGCCTTTAATTACCTGAGGTGCATTGCTTCGATTTCGTTGGACGAGAAAGTGGTTTATTTTATTCAATAAGTTGATATCTTAAGTTATATATGTATACGTATAGTTACATTAAAAGAAATAAGTAGGTACTTACATAACCTCACCCTACACCGTTCATGGATCGAAACTCTGATCTGCACCGGAAAATACATCGCACGTATCGTTAAGACTACGAAGTACAAACACACAACTTTGTTATCTTTCCACGATTTAGAAGTCGATTTTATCCAAGTTGTAACTATCGTATTTGAAACTTTGGAGATAAAATCCTGATGACGATACAATAATTTTGTGGAATCGAGCTGATCAAATGATAGACCAGACTACAGAATTCTTGAAAGGATAGTAATAAAACCTAAAATTTGATTTATTTTCACTTGTTCCACACGTTGTTTTGGTGACCTATTTTAGGTTTTAGTTTAGACCAATTTTGCTCGGAAAGCCAAGTGAAGCAGGCGTTCTTTATTCATTAAAATAAAATTAATTTGAGGATCTATAACTTTTCTTTCTGATCTATAACTTTTATCTAAAATTTTGAAGATCTAAAAGTGTTTAGACTACTTTGTATTATATTTCTTTACATTCCAATTGTCAATTCAAATTAGAATAACCAAGAAAAGTCAGGTATATATGCAGTATAGGTATTAGTACAGCCGTACCTGTGTACGGCTCTCTTTTTCGAGAGTGGTCAATTTTATAAGGGTAGGTAATACTCTCTATGTGTATGGTATAAAATAAGTAATAAATAATCGCATAAACAAAATTTATTGTGTTTAAAATTTATTTCAAACTATATTGTGTTTGGAAATGGGCAGGGAGATGATGATGAATCGCATGAATACAAAATAAAACACAATTCATATTAATACAGGATTTATTATAGGTGTTACAATAGGATATACATACAGTTGTAATATATATAAACTAAATATTCGATTTAAAAGCAAACTGGTCGTCTCGTCGCTTTGCTAAGTTATTCAAAGACACTCCTCATGTTTAATAAGATGGCTGTTGCAAAATATTCCAGAGACATGCATAAATTACATTCTGTAGGAGATGGCAACTGGCAATAAACTTTTTTTTTATTTACTTTTTTATACCAAAGACGATAGAGTATTTTAATGTGTTTTAATTTTTATGAGCTTGTTAAATTTTTTTATGAAAAAATCTTATGCAATTAAAAAAGCTAAAGCTAATCTAATATTAAATTCAGTCAAATTTTAATTTTATTATGAATAAATATTTTTTAGTTACATAGAAATAATATCACATATAGGTACAAAGAAATTCTAAATAAATCTACTCACATTTTCATTAAAATACATACTCAAGAAACTTAAGTCATTTTTGAATTCAATGAACAAATTTGAATAAAAATTACAAAGTTATATAAGAATTTGTAAAATAAAATAAATATTTTTTTTATTAAAATACGCCCAATTATGTTGCCATCATGAGCAGCAATACAAATTTTTCTTAATACATTGATATAAACAAACATAACCTGAATAAAAAAATCAATTTGGATCTGTGAAATACTAAAAATATTACACTGGTAAATGTTGCTAACAGAAAATTATAAAAAAATATTTTTTTAAAGATAACATTATTTATATTTGTTTGTAGCATAGCAACACTTAAATTTTATATTCTTTACATAATGGTATATAATATTTATAGTATAAGCAATAATGAGAAATTTATTTACATAATATGTCATGGCACATATATATTTTTTAACTCTACCCTTATTAAACTACAAATTACGAATCATCTACAAATGAGTGTTAAAAGTACTTCCAGTAGGTATATTTTTTTTATTGCTCCCTTAAAAATATGGCATGCCTTGTTGGTCATATATTTTCACTTCATCCTTCTTTAAATTTAATTCAGGCCTGTTAAAGAATAAAATAAATATACAGTAAATAAAATTTAAAAACTTAATAAGGATTATTTACAGATATTCAGACCCAACATCATTTTATTTATGTATAAAACGTAGACGAAATATCTTATACAGATTTTAAGGACGATGTAAATTCTAAACGATCGATATAGGTGGTCATATTTATAAAGTATGTACTAGTAGAACCCGCGGCTTCGTTCGCGCTAAAACTACAAAAGAAACTTTTAAAAGGTAGGATTCATACAAACTTTCATGGCCTATTTTACGCCCTTATGGGATGAATTCGGAAAAATGCTAGAACACGTATTAATTTAATTTTCATAAATACTTTTTTTGATCGTATTATAACGTGATTTCCCGTGGGAATGATATAAGCTCCCGCGGTAAAAAGTAGCCTATGATACTCTCCAGCCCTTCAACTATCTCCACACAAAAAATCACGCCAATCCGTCACTCCGTTTCGACGTGAAAGAAAGACAAACAAACCAACACACTTTCACATTTATAATATTAGTATGGATACCTAAGAATTTTTAATAATATAAAGTGGAAAGCTATAACTTATATAAGCTATAAGCAAAATTACGTAATCTTCGTTAAAAGTATTCTACATTTAGGTTTTCCTAAAAATGAAAAATTACAACTTTATACTTACAAAGTCAACTGTACAGTCTGTTGCGGAGCTGGAATAAAAAGCTTGCATTAATAAAAATAGTAAAATATCCGGCGTAAAAGTTCTCAACTTGCGCTTGAGCTTTTACTGCAAAGGCGGTTTTATGAAATTTTAAACGAGTCGATGGACAAAACTTTCTTAATAATATTAAGATGAGACAAGAAATTTTTATTAATAGCATAAACTGATAAAAAATTGTTCTAATGGATAAAATTAAAATCTGTCTGTAATTTTTAAATAGTTAGGTCATATCTAGCTATTTTCCTATTTGCACGATACCAAAACATATAATAATAATAAACAATGTCTGTTTGTAACTCTTCAATTTGCCTTCGATTAGATCTCTTGAACTGATAACTTTAAGATTAAGGCAGAGGCCGCCCTACGGTTTTTTCCAGCGAGCGGTTAGCCGCCATAACCAAAACAAAACCGCTCGAGAAGCACACACTACGATTAAAAACCGCGAAATTTGCCCGCAATTTACACAGTTGAAGATGGATTTCAAGAAATCAGTATGTATTGGTCTGCCGAGTACTGACCAAAAAACGGCGCGTGGTTAACGCGGTAGTGCGTGCGCGCCAACTAATTTCTATGGGATACAAATTTAGCGCGGTTTTTACCCGCGAGACATTTTGTAACAATTCGCGGTTTTATAATCAGTCGCGGAAAAAACCGCAAGTGAGGCCGCTTATTTAGTTTACTTGACTCACAAAATCACACGATTAAAAACCGCGGCGGTTTAGCCGTAGTGCGGCCTAGCACTTAGGGCACTTAGGGCACTTTCCCTGATTGTGATGATGAGAATATACATACACATAGACTATTTTTGATCCCGAAAAAGTAATAGGTTTCCGCAAAATATAGAAAAATTACTTTCGAATTTTGAAATGCCTTTGAATAAGGGGTAGGAAATTCAAGTTTTAGTCATGTTTGGCGTTATCTTCTAAGCAAGCGTTTGCAACTCAATATACGTACATACATATTACGGAGTAAATAAAGCATAATATATTCATGTCTTTTTTAAATTTGAAATGTACAATCATGAATATCAACTATCACGACGTATGTATATCTTATTCTATATGTGGCATCCAAAAATGATAGCAGACAGTACATAATCGGTAAGTTCCGAACTCTTGAAAATTTATTTTTAGATATATGTACTACAATATAATAAGGCAATATTTCAAAACGTCACACTTATGCTAGGACCACACCAAAGCTAACGCTTACCACATTATCGTGATAATATTTAATGTATAACAATTCAGCAATTTTCAAAGCATTAAGCCATTGTGTGGCCGTAGCTTTACAAACTAAGATTACACTCACCAATAACCGGCTGCTGGATGATTCCAGTGACATCGGACACATACATGGGATGTGTTGTTTGTATAAAATCCTTGGTCTGGTCGACGAAAGTTTGCTGTTGGGTAACCGTGATCTGTTGCTGCCTCCATTTCTCCATTGCCTCATCTTCTTGCATCTTCTGTAACCTCTCAACCCGCTTGTAAGTCGGCTCGCCACCTATGTAGTCTCGCTTTACTCTGTTATGGTTACGGATTTCGTGCTTACGAAGATCTGATCTGTGAAATAGAATTAGGTATAGCCTAAGCAATGGAACTGCAGATTTTTTTTCAAATATGTATCTTCATTTTGTTTTCGTTAAAAAACTAACCCTAACTCTTACAATATATTTTTTTCTCAAACATTTAAGAAAACGGCGTAATTTCTAATGCTCAAAGTAAAATAGATATTTTACATTATAAATAGGTGCATAATGTTATTAACAGTCTTCTTCTTCTTCTCCCTGCCCATTTCCCAATCACTTGGGGTCGGCGCAGTACATCTTCTGTACTACTGATAGCATTTGGCAAAAATTGTACGACCGGCCGCCTGCCTGACGTCAACCCTCCTTGGGAATTATTTAATGTTATTAACAGTAAACATACATAAATACGTCTTGTAAAACAAACTATCAAAAATAAGATTATTTACATTAAGATTTGTGGTAAAAGTGATGAAGGTTAATTTACTATAAATAAATAAATAAATATAAATTTGTTGGGATATTAACACAGCACCATTCAGTTCCATGTTAAACTACGAGGCTTGTATTATGGCTACCAGATAATTGATACACTACACATATATAACTTTAAATACAAACATAATATAAATATAAAGACCTATGACTGGAATACAAACATTCGTGCTCATCACACAAATGAATGCCCCCAGTGGGACTGGAACCCGCGACCGCTGGCACAGGAAGTAGGATCCCTACAAACTGAGCCAAACGTGTCGTCAAGGACTATATTATCAAAATAAATTCCTTAATCGTTCATACAAACATTTCAATTGTTTATTACACAAAACTTTGTAATATTATAATTATAATAAATAAGCATAAATAATTTAAGGTCATCATACTTGTAACAAAAGTCCCGTCCACAATACGTGCATCTATGTTTTATATTCATATGCTTGGCGTCGTGATGCTCCCACAGAGCAGTACCCGTGCGGAAGGCCTTCTCACAAAGTACGCACTGTAAAAACACATATACATCAGTAGTAGTCGTGGATCGAGGAATATACTAAAGTACAATAAGCCAACATATTCATACTTTAAATTAACACTTTACAACACAAGTTACAAGCTACGATGGACCTATTAACGGCTAACATACATTATCGTGATAATCTTTAAAGTCTAATAACATATGGATCGTGCAGTTGATGGTGCTAATCATTGCCAACATGTTTACCACTTGTCTTATGGTATAGAAAACCATCGTGAGGATGTCTAGGTATAAAGCGAGTTTTCGAAAGACATGTGAATTCCACTGACCCGCAGTTGGCCAGCGTGGTGGATTATAGCCTGATCCCCTCATATTAGGAGGTCCGTATCCCGCAGTGGGCCGTTAAAAGAGGCCGAATATATACAATACATGGATGATAATAACATTGATTTATTTTTTTGTAATATATTTGTCACACTTTTGTATATGGAAAGTGGCATGAAAAACTACTAAAACTCGTATACCTCCTAAGAATAATTATATAAATATATATAAATTTATTAAGTGCGAATCGAACTAACGGGAACGTAGCAAAAAGTGACATAAATTAAAAAAACCTGTTTTATGCCTGTTGTAAATGCTGTTGTAATCCTGTTTTATTTGAGACTTTAAATTTCAATTTGAATATTCTTTTAAAATATACATTATGAACACCAAATTCAGTCTTAATATTATAACAGGAAACTATCATGTATTTTATTATAAGAAAGTATTATGTAACAATTTTAGCAGAGATGCTTACCTCTGCTCCAAAAAAAAACACTAAAAAACATTGATATACAATTTTTGTATATGTATTAATGCAAAAACAAAAAAAGCTATTATTATATATATACTTCCAAAAAAACATATATACATTTAAAAAAAATAATGTATTTAAAATTATAGCAAGATACATTTTAAGGTAAGACGTCTAGTATGGACCCTTCGCCACTAATATGTATATATACCTTAAACTGTTTCTCCTGGTGGGTGAGCTTGTGCTTGTTGAGGTTGGAGGGGTGCACGAAGGTGGCGGGGCACTCTGCGCACTTGTACGGCTTCTCGCCCGTGTGCGTGCGCATGTGCATCACTAGGTAGTACTTGTACTTGCACTTGTACGGGCACAGATCGCAGAAGAAGTTGAACGTGTTCGTGTGGACTAGCCTTTAGAAATAATTGCTAAACTTTTAAGATAGTTTTTTACATTTTTTTTTGGATTCCATTCAATTTTCTTGTTAATGGTTTCTAAGCATGCCAGTTGAGCACAGATTACTTCACTAATGTCACGTAGAATGGAGAAGACATGAAGGAGATTGGTTACTTTTTTTACTATAGTGATACATGATTGATGTAATCGAGTAGGCAATTTAATTTTTATCTTTATTTATAAATATTTAAAACCAACAATCATTATTTTTTGTTAATAATCGGTTAGGTGTCAAAAGTTACTGAATAAAAATATTTATATGTCAAAGTTACATTTTGTGATACCTACCATAAAGCACCATAGGTGTAAAATTTTATTAAATTATATTTTAACTTACATGTGATTTTTCAGTCTTGCTATGTTAGGGAACTCCTTTCCACATGTGGGACATTTGTGCACCACACTTTGCTCATGGTTATGTCGCATATGCTGTGAGATGCTCCGCACAAGTTGCCCGCATATGTCGCACGCACGACGCATACACTGCCTTTCCCGCCTGTGGGCACTTAGCTTTTCCTATATAGAAATATAAAAGAATTAAATGTTGAAATACATTGTGTTACATATAAGGTTTTTTCTTTTAATAATATGCAAAAAGTAAAAGATGAAATTGAATCTTAACCTAATTTAACATACATTATACATTATTGTGTGTGAAACTTGTTTGCTTTATTTTGAGGGAAAACTCCTTACCTTAGTTGGAAATGTTAAATCACATGGTGAACAATTGAACTCCTTAGCTTTCATATCCTTTTTCTCCATCAATCTTTCTTTCTTTCTCCTTTCTCGATCAGCCTTTTGTTCTTCTTCCATTCTTTTTAGTTTCATTTGATGCAATATTAATTGAAAATCATGTTTTGAATATGGATATGAGTGAAGTAATGGATCACCTATAAAAATCTTGTATTATATACAATTCAATATAAATATTAATAACAAAACTGTATCGGCCCTAGTAAGGAATTCATGTAATAATATCAATTTTAGGAAAATAATAATAAGTTTGTCTTAGAAATGTATTTTTTATTAGACTACTTTACTTGCCCATGGGATTCAATATTTTTCTAAATTTTCTATCTGCAGTTTCACAAGATCTCTTAAATGTCATAGCAACATTCAATAATTGAAGGCATTCATTACAAATATATTTAGGCAGTGAATCATCTGCACTTATCTGTAAAATGATGAAAATAAAACAATTATTTGTAAAATATGAATAAAAACTCGCTTAAAATATGACTTACAATAGAAATTAATGGATGAAAACTATGCATTTTTAAGGATTATTAATAAATGTATAAATTACAATAGTTTTATGGTATTGGATAAATATATTAATTTCATAGACAACTTACAGTTATATTAGTGACACTTCGTAAAGCTCCCATGATATCGCAATCATTAATTTTACTATACAAAGGTATGCTACCATTTTTCCCACATACTCTGCAGATCATTTCTTTTGATAATTTTAAACCTATTTTACTGAAAAATATTAAGGTTATAATTATTAAATAATCATTTAACATTGATAACAACAACATTTCTGAGACATATCAGCAATTGTACCTGTCCATAACAAGTTTCTCCCAGTGATCATTACTTGTATCACCTTCAATAGAACTTGTACTTGGGTAAGTTATTTTGTTAAGTTTTGACATCATGGCTTTAGTTAGATAGACCGTCATGATAAATAAAACTCTTGGGAACCGTATCTCTGTATATTAATTTTAAAGAACTAGCGTCGGTCGTAATTATATAGCAAATATTTTTTTTCCAGTACATAAGATCGTACCACTAGTTCTTACAACACATCAACATACAGCATTTTGAAAGAAAGTAAAACAAATTAACAGCAAACACACCAAATATCAATCATATAATTTTGTAAAAACTCTGAAAATGCTCAGAACTCAATTTTAAATACAGCATAATATTATGCTGATTGCTGTAAACACTACACGACATTCAACAATGAACAAGAGCTAGAATTAATTATTTATTAGTTTATTGAATACCTAAGTTTTTATTTGTTGATTTGTTACATTTAATTTTTTTAGCTTGCGATCATATGACATATGTCAAAATTTACCACAGAAAAAAACTTCGGAAAATAATTCTTTATAAATAACAGTTCCATTCGAAGAAATCTCTATGTAGGTTATAATATTACTACTCGTAAGTAGTATTTCTCTATAGTTCGTGGAAGCGACTTATCGCGAATATTTGACATCTATATCTATGTATATACATATAATAAAATTGTAACTAAGCCTAATCTGTACATTAAATATTTTTTGGAAAATCTTTTTGAAATGCACATTATTATCAATACATAGGTCGGCCTATCGTAGCATCTCTATATAGTTTGTGGGTCGGCCTCTGTATTATAGATATAGATTCAGATCTATAGTTTTTTAAAATTTTGTCTGTCTGTTTGTAATCGCATCATGGAAACACCATTGGTTTTTATCGAAGTATGATGATAGCTTGTTATCCGGATCTACATATACGATACTTTTTACTACGAGAAACTATCCCATTTCTGAGAAATATATACTAAACGTTAAAGGGACGAACCCGAGTAAAGTGAGGATGAGTCGCTAGTTTTAAATAAAACTATCTTTGAGGATTTTTTCGTGGTTTTATTTAGATTTTTGGTTGCCGACGTTTCGAATGCTTTACAGCGATCATGGTCACGGAAGAAACCAGCGCTGGATTTACACTAGGTGCAGTCGGAGCTAGTGCCCAGGGGGCGGGCGGCAAATTTCTAGAGGCGACAAAATTCGGAGGATACATAAAAAAAAGCAGTTATGAGGACTGCCGACAGAAGTGAAAACTTAAAACAATAAACAAACAGAAACAGTTGTTATATATATATATATATATATATATATATATATATATATATATAAATTTGTGAATTTTACATTTATCTGGTTTTGACATCCATCGGCACTCTGAGTGTTAGCGTGAAGACGTCACGTGACCACGTCGATGACGACTTACATGAATTTACTTCTCATCCAAACCTGCCTAACAACTAAAATAACTGCTTTTTCTAAGGAAAAATTAGTACACCTTAAAACGTACATTAAATCGTGAAGCGATTGAGATTAATGGAAATAAAATTTTTAATCGTAATGATGAATATAAGCTGTCATCTGCATAAAATCTGGGGATAGGAAAATTCCCGTCCAACCGTTGCCCGTCCAACACGTCCGTGAACTATATTAGTGCTGTGTGTAGTGGCTATAATAGCCAACATAGTACAATAATTGTAAATGTGAAGATCAAATGCCCCTCATTCTCTCATCTGCAAAAAAAAAGCCACGATATCGTACACCCAGCTTGACTATTGCTAATACAACCCAGTCGTAACGTCGGGATTGCATAATATTTTATTCCTTCGTCAACTTGTTTTCATCTTTTTAATTAGCTTATGTACAGTCGAGTTTTTTATTTGTATAATATATTTTTATAGATAAAGCGATAAAATACCAACTCTTTAGTTTCCAAGATTTATATTATATTTTTTACAAAACCTTTTCAAGGTAAGAGGAATAAAAATAATATTTATATTTATAAAATATAAATACATGGCACATTCAAAATAATAATAGAAAAATTTGCACATATAGAAATAGCCTTAATCTCAACTCTCAAGACAGTGTAGTCAACTTAGGGGATTGTAAGGGAAAAATATTGTAAGGGCTTTTTTTGGCTTTTTATTTCTTTAATAGCATGACTTAAATATAAAATATAACTTTATCCAGACTTTTAATTTGTAAATAAAAGTACTTTTCTTAAATAATTAACTTTATAAATATGTTATCTATAATTATAAAATTTATTATAAACAACGAAGCACATCCCTAGCTTGGACATTTGTAAATGATCGCACTTTTTATGAGTTAACTATTTTAATTTTTGAACTATTTTATAATAAATATGACATCTAGTGGTGTACCGCATAATGCCATAACTGGTAACATTTCTGAGTTTGTGCTGGTAGCCACCTTAGGGGCTTTCCCCCCAAATTTAGGGGTAAAAAATGGGTCTTTTTTAGGAGTTTATAAAGTTTTAGTTAGACTTAGAAAAATTATATGCCTTTTTTATTATTTTCTTAATTATCTACAGAATTCATTATCATTTTTATATGGTTACATGTAATTATTATAAAAATAACCATAAATAAATTTATTACGATACTTGTAGTCATTTAAAATAAAATAAAAATATTTTAAAATAAAAAACATAATATTAAACAAGAACCTATATTTTTCAAATTGTCACAGGAGTTTTAGGGGTTTTTTATATTACTTTTAGAGGGATAAAATTTCAAGTGTTGGCAACATTTTCTCAAGGCCAAATATCAAAAGTCTCAAAAGTCAAAACTGATAAAAACAGAGTAGTTTGACTTGTATTTTGTAATTTGTTTTCCAGAAACAATTTATATATTTTTATACTGCGAAAATAACACACGAGTATATTAGGTTTAAATTTTCACATATAATGACATCTTTATTATTACTTAAATCAATGTTATTTGCAAGTGTTTTACAGAAAAACAAAAAGAAAAAGAAAGTTAAAACTAAGAAAATGTAAGAATATTACACATTTCTATGTTAACTTTTAACTCTAAAAATATCATTGATAATATTATTTATACTCTATAATAAATTGGAACCTAAATATGTATATCAATAGAGAAACTAAAGCAATACAAATTAAATATTTCTATGCTTAATTATTTATTTGTAGAGTTCCAATAACAACAATTGATTTAAAAATGTGCAGAATTTGCAATGAAGAAAAGGGTGAAATCCCAATATTCGATAATTTTACTCATCCACATATACCAGAAGAGATTAAACATTTTTCAGGAGTATCTGTAAGTCTACATGTTTGAATTATTTATTATAAAAAAAAGTTTATTTAAAAACTAAAATATGAAATCTTAATTTGTTTTCCATAGAGTTCATTTTGTTTATCATTTATAAATGAGTAATGGTATGGTGAATTTATTTTCAGATGAATAGAGCAGATGATTTGCCTAAACTTATGTGTCAAAACTGTTTAGACCTTTTGAATGGATGTATTGTTTTTAGGGATATGTGCCAAACAAATAACAAACTGATGATAGAACTTACTATAAAAAAAGGTACAGGATAATTAGAATATAAGAATTAGTTATTATTTATATATATGTTATTATTTAATTCATATTCTAGTGTCTTACTTTCTATTAATATATTTTTAATAAAATGGTGAAACATTCTTAAATAATTATTTCAGAAGCAGAAATTAATAATGAAGAAGAAAATGCTCATTACAGTGATGACTCATTTAACATTCCATCCCCAACTTTTTCGGAAGATAATTCAGAGATATGGGGATGCACAACATGTAACAAAGAATTTCTTGATATGGTACTAATTCATTATATTATATAGAACATATTATTAAAGTGTTAACAATAATTAGAAACTATTATTTTTTACATAACTTAAAATTCTATAATCATAGGTGACAAAACAAGCCCAAGACATAAAAATATTGGGTAGCTCTAATTTAGGCTATATTCTTTGAGACATTTTTTTTTCATAAATATCTATAGCAAAATAATACATTAAATTCATCCACCTATTTAACATTAATATGAAATAATTTTATTTGTTCTTGATGAGACTCCTTGCTAATAATGTATCTATCATCAACGTAATAAAAACCATACATATAAATAGTATCTTGAAAAATTTGTTTTAATGAAATTATAAAATAATAAATTATAGAAGCTGCTGCAGTTTAATAATTTAACATTTTATTTTTTATATTTAGGAGACATATAATATGCATTTACCAGAATGCAATGGACAAATAATTGATGTACCTAAGCCTCAAGATAAGAAAAGCAAAAAGAATTTTTTATGTGATATTTGTGGAAAAACCACCAGGTCCAATGCCAATCTTTTAATTCATATGTATGTATAAAAAATACCTAACTAAAAGTGCCTTATTTTGAGTGATAATAAATGAATAATTTATAAGTTGTATGTACAGAGGCAGTTAGATATTTTATTATTCCATGTGTTTATGTTCAAACCCAAAATATATTACCACTGAAAATATAGTTTTTAAACATATTTACTTTTCATTTTATACATATATTACTTGAGTTTTCCTGTGGCTCCGTACGCGTAGTTCAATTATTATGTATATCTTTAATAATTATGACCTATGTATTACTCTGATGTATAAACTACATTATTGTAAAGTTTAATTAAAATCCATTCAGTAGTTTTTGCGTGAACAAGTAACAATCCTCCATCCATCCTCACAAACTTTCGCGTTTATAGTACTAGCGACTTACCCTCGCTACGGGTTCGTCCCTAAACAAAAACAATTGTCCCTCGGGAACCGTACATTTTTTCGGGATAACGTAACATATGTGCTATTCCAGACTATATCTACCTCTGTGCCAAATTTCATCTAGATCTGTTCAGCCATTCTGGCGTGAAAGATTACAAAACATCCATCCTGACTAACTATTACATTTATAATATTAATAGGATTAGTATGATGTGAATGTTTTAAAATTATTATTTTCCTATGTTGTTTTCCAGGGGTATACACGAAAATGTATTTCCATTTAAATGTGAAGAGTGCCCATACCAAGGGAGAACAATGGATCTGTTGAAAGTGCACAAGAGAACACATATGGCCGACAAGCCTTTCAAGTGCACTCAGTGTCCAAAATCAACAACGACATCTAGTAATTTAGCAAAACATATGAGGCATGTACATAGTACTACTAGACCCTATAAGGTGAGCATCAGTATTGTTTGATGTAATCACTTTTTACCTGATTCAAAATAGAGATATACATGCACTATTTTTATTGTCTTATAAAAGTATAGCTACCAATCATGGCTTATTAATAAAATACTAAGATGAAAATTAGAATCCTATCATAAACAAAACATGAATGAAAACCAAGCTCGTAACAAAAAGAACTTGCGATGTAAGTACTCAGATGACGGCTTCATTAATAAAAAGTGAGATCTAACTGATGCCAAGTTCTTTTGAAGTTTCTTAGAAAAATTATATTCTTTTCTACTCAGTAGTGTGACTTGGCAAATTTTTACCACCAACTTCATCACAAAGCTGTAGTTAAACAAGTATTTAAGTAAATGTGACGTAATTAAGATATGTGATTAAATTTGTAAAAAAAATTAAATAAATATTCAAGTTATTAAGTCCAGGTCCGAGTCAACACGGATATAGATACCACGTTCACAAACACGTTTTCGTTTATTTAGAGTAAATTTTTTCAATAATAAATAATACAAAATTATCGCCCTTTTGTATTTGCGAACTTGGCTGAAACACTGCCGTGTACCTTCCTATTAGGGAAATCTAATTTTTATAATCGGCTTGGCAGTTTCGGAGATTACCTCCCAAAGTATAAGTGCACTTTACATCTAAATAATATTAGCATTTACTTAACCAAGTAATCGTCTTTTCAAGTGTTTAGCTTTCAAAATAAATTTTACACAGGACACTATTTCTCTTTAGGCGGAGATGAAAATAATTAAGATTAAAAATATCATGACACTTAACGTTGTTTTGATTTGCTTTTTTTATAGGGTATTTTTTTCCTTAAAGTACCCATATGTCTTCAAGCACAATGGAATATCACTTAAAATGAGGTATTTTTACTTTTCAGTGTACTTATTGTGATAAGGCTTTTTCATACCAACACGACATGAAAAGGCATATACGAGACATACATCTTAGACAAGGCACGGTGGAATGCGATGTGTGTTTCAAAAAATTTAATACTAAGTAAGGTTTTTATTGATTAGCACATTACATAAATAATATGAATTTTAGATTTAATCGTTAATAATATGTTAGCTTCATTATTTTGATACATACGATTCGTTTTTTTTTTTATTATTTACATATACTACAATCTTTCAGGAAGATATTACAAGGACATCGATGGAAAATCCATAAAATCAAAGGGGAGAGACATGGACGCCTACCGTCATATTTACAATGTCAACAAGAGGAACAGACTGATAATAAATCTAATGAATGCGAGTCAATATACCAATAATTTATATAATCAATAAAAATATTTATAACGTAACTGCTCTATTATTAACTTTTCATTGTAATTTTAAATCAAGTCATCAAGTGTGACACTATCTTTACAATTATAAGTCAGTGGACCTTTATCTCGGCATTTATAGGAACGTTGACACATATTTTTATTCTTATAAATTCTTCATTATGAATCCTTTTCTAGCAGCAAGACACTTGCTAGTTAGAACTGGTGGAGTTGAGTCGAAATGAAAAATATAGCCTTATTATTGTTACTTACAAGAACATGTATGTCGTTCGATATACCAAAGACTGCGTGTAATTCAGATCTAACTATCGATAAGAATCATTATAACAAGACTAAAACTTATGATGTTGGATTTGCGTATCCAACTGACGCTCATTATGATACCTATGGAAATCTTTTCTTCGTTTTGTTCGGTCGTAACTTTTTCGGATATCATTTCGACGTAAAAGTAATTAAAAATAATGCAACGGAACCTGAAGATGTACCCGGTGAGTAACAACATTGATTTACTAATATCATTTGTTTATGTCAAACTTTACATTACGTTTTTAAATTTAGTATAGATTTCTCAAAGATGAGATATTTTCCCGCAGTTAAAAGTATCCTTTATGTTGAACCGGACAACCAGCTATCATCATACCAAATTTTATCAAAAACTGTTCAGTGGTTTTCTCATGATGCGGTCAGTGACAAACAAAAAATCTAAAAACTATAGATTCGGCCTCTGTATCGATAATAAGACTTTCAATAAGATTTTCCAACAAGTATTTAATGTCCAGATTCGACTCAGAATTTTATTATATGTATAGATTATTTGAATTACTGCTTCACACTAACGTTTGTGGAAAGTATAGTAATTCGAATTTCGAACGAAAATAATATGTACCTGTATTAAATTAAACGTTCCATATTTAAACATAATATTACAATTAAAAATACAGTGTGTTTGTACCTTAATAATTTTAGCCCATCTACTCGTATGTATACTATACCTACTTATAACAAAATCGTGAAAAGTTCATGTTTGTATATTGAATATCTCTCCCGACTCTACAGAACTCATCTACTACATCGATTTTTATGTTAATAGGCATGATAGTTACTTACTTAATCGTGAAGTCATTATTTAGTGTAACTTTTCATCTTGGATATTGAAATGGTCCCAGAGAAAGAGAAAATAGTTTTTGAATAATACCTGCATCGATTTTGATATAATAAAGCAAAGTTGTTACTTAATGTCCAAGCTATTATTCAGCGTAACTTTGGTCCCGAATAAGGATTCTTCCAGAAAAGAAAAAACTAACAACTGCATTAATTTTGATATGCATTATTGCCCTTTGGAGTAGGTACTTTAATAAATAATCTATACATATAATAAAATTCTAACTAAGTCATATCTGTACATTAAATATGTTTTGGGAAATCTAATTGAAATAGACATTATTATCGATACACAGTCCGAATCTATAGTTTTTAGAATTTATGTCTGTCTGTCTGTCTGTCTGTCTGTCTGTCTGTCTGTCTGTCTGTCTGTCTGTCTGTCTGTTACCGCATCACGAGAAAACCACTGGACAGATTTTGATGAAATTTGGTACGATGATAGCTGGTTATCCGGGTCAACATATAGGCTACTTTTTACCGCGGGAAAATATCACATTTCTGAGAAAAAATACAAAAACACAAGAACTGCATTGTAAGAGTATACTAATATGTAAAACCTAAGAATTAGGTTTTTGGATATCTGAACGCGGGCGGAGCTGCGGGCAATGCTTGTAACTAAATAAAATTGCTTAGTCACCATGTCAATATTAATATTGACGTCTCGCCGTAGATGCATTTATATGACACTAAGCATTGCCCGCGCTCCGCCCGCTTTCAGGTGACCAAAAACTAAATTCTTAGGTTTTACGTATAGTATACTCTTACGTTGCAGTTTTTGTATTTTTTGTCAGAAATGAGACATTCTCCCGCGGTATAATGTATCCTACATGTTGACCTGGATAACCAGCTATCACCATACCTAATTTCATCAAAATCCCTCCAGTGGTTTTTCAGTGATGCGGTAACAGACAGACAGACAAACTGACAAAAATTCTAAAAACTAGATTCGGCCTCTGTATCGATAACAACGACTATTTCAATAAGATTTTCCAACAAATATTTAATGTACAGATTTGATTCGGCAAGAATTTTTTAAAAGTATCATCGCAATCGGGGGAAAATAATCACACGTCCGTGGAGTATTTTTCATAATCCGTACTCGTTACTATCAAGTTTACATTGGTGGTAGGCTAGATACTAACAAGTAACTAGCCTACCACTAAGTTATTATATTAAACCTACTTACAATAAGTGCCGCGTATATGGCGTGGGATAATTTGAAGTTTTTTTTTCTGAATAGATGTAACAAACTATTGTTATTTATGTATAATAGGTATGTTTAATGGTTTCACAATAATTTTTATTCCATATTAAGGTTTGCCGGAGGGTAAAAGTTACTCAATTGCCGTGGATAAAAAGGCTGCAAAAGTTTACTTTGGAACAAATAAAGGCATTTTCCTTTACAATTACGAATCCAAAAATGCCACATTAGTCTCTAAGCCAGATTTGAAATTAAATAATTTATATCTGGACAAAGATGGAAATAAATACATCACAGACAGTTCTGATGGTAACGAAGAGCTGTATCTTTTGACTGGCGATAAGAGAATTCGTTTTAGAAGTTTAGATGCTCTTAGCGAAATGGCTATAGATGAGAATAATAATTTTTATTATATTAAAGAGAGCAAACTGTATGTTTTAAAATCAAATATATCAAGATCTATGTTAATTGGTAACGTGACTTATGATGGCATAGCACAAATATCTTTTTACGAAGAAACTGTTTTTGTCGCAAGCAAACACGTATCATATATTCATGAAAACGATACTGGACCATTGAAGTTAGTAAAAAATATATCTGAAATAATTACTGCCATATCTTTTGACCATTCTGGTAATTTTGTATTAGGAAGTTATGGAAAAATATCTAAATACGAAACACAAGACAACGAATGTTATCAGAGAAAAAATTGAATCTGAAAATGTATAAATTTGAATGAATTCATTCAATTCTGTGCATGCTTTTTATTTGTAAGTAGGTAATCACTACATTTAGTTCTTAGTTTTTAGTTGTTTTTTTATATTTGTGTATTATTGTAAGTGATTGTAAATAAACCTAATAAATAAATAAAAAATAAATGAATAAAAGATTGTTTGGAAATACTCCTTTTAATAGTACAAAATAAATTACCTATCTTAATATTATAGCTCAAAACTCACCATAACTAAGTTCTACAACAACTCGTAATTCAAGCTAAAATATTCGTATTTTAGTGATGAAAACTATAGTATAATACGACAAGGTGGTAAAAGCGTCAAACAATAATTATATTTATAACTACCTATAATAACACTGGAATCAGTTTTAACAGAACAATTACGTAATTTACCCTTTCCTTGCAGTCAGGTAATTACAGCAAATTATATATCATGGTATATTTTCTTATTAATTCTTGACAATTTTATTTGATTGGGATTCTATTGAACCAGTTTCTACATAAGTCGCAAGTTTCTATTTCATTTTAATCTACATATCACAACCACCCAGTGTTTACATAGTTTATTAGACCAATATTAGCCTTCTAATTTTTAATAAAAGTACTTACAAATACATTAAATTTTGCTTGAAAATAATTCTAATCAGGACATAAACCATTTTTTATATAAGAACTGGTTATCTTAATAATATTTTTATTGTGCAATGGAACAACACTTCAAGAGATTTTTAAAAATCAGTGATGCATATGTAGATGTTGTTATATAAAACATGAAATATGAATATTAAAATGTTAGCTGAAACTTGGAAACATTGTAGCATGACATGTTAGTTAGAAACCTATTGTAATTGCCTTTTCATATACCAATACACACCCTTTAACTAATATCATTAAAATACTGCTTATAAATTCTTTTAAACCTTGTGTATGTCATACCTTTATATAGGTATTTGGACATTTTTTATGTAGCTAGTGTTTCCGAGAGTGAAGTGTTTATATATTAAAAGGAACATAACATACAGCTAAAATTGATATAATATGGCTGCAATTACATAAAACAGATACAATCACAATAAAAAAATATTTACTAACACTAAATCGAGAGATATCTCAGGTTTTTATATTTAATTTAATGGGGCAAAATACTTTGAGAGATTATAGGGAATGTTAATGGCTGAGCTTGTGAGTTTGGCAAAGCCATTGGTTGACTAGTGCTAGAAATTGTAATCTGTTGAGTAGATGTTTGGTGTACTAGTTGTGGTGCTGAAGGTACAAGCTGTTGTTGAGCAGACTGCTGCGCTGCCAATTGTTGAGCAGATTGCTGTGCAACCATTTGTTGTGCAGACTGTTGAGCAGCTGCTGCCAGTTGTTGTGCAGATTGTTGTGCTGCTGCCAGGTGTTGAGCAGACTGAGCCAAATGTTGTGCAGATTGCTGAGCGGCAAGGTGTTGGGCTGACTGCTGGGCAGCAAGATGCTGAGCAGACTGCTGTGCTGCAGCCAAATGTTGCACAGACTGCTGAGCTGCAAACTGGGGAGCTTGATGTTGTGAAGCCAATTGTGATTGCAAAGCTGATGTCTGCACTAATTGTTGTACTGCTGTCTGAGGTCCATTGCTCATCAGTTGCTGCCCTGGTGGGGCTAATGTCAATTGTGCAGGAGTAACAGCAACTACAGTTTGTCCTCCCCCCATTAATGTTCCAGAGTCGCTAACTTGCATAAGTTGCTGAGCTCCAGCACTAGTAACTATGAGGGCTCCTGAATTCCCAACGAGTTGCTGGGTAGTACTAACTGTTAAAATTTGAGGAGCTGGAGTCAATAACTGAGCTTGAGATGCTGCAGGAGCTAAAGTTAAATTTGGTGTTGCTGCTGCAGGTACAAGCGTTGGTAAGGCACCAGCAAGGCTTACTACTGGTGTCACACTAACAGTGGCTAAAGACACAGGAGCAGAAGTTCCATGTCTTGAAGTTATCACACAAGGTTGATCACTTCTAACAGATGCTGTTTGTTCAAGTAAAAATTCATTCATTGATGTCAACTGAAGATTTTTCTCAGTCAAATCTGCAACCTTTTTTAATAAAACACTAATATTATCATGAAGTAACTTTACTTTATGATCCAGGGCTTCACAATTTGCACATACTAATTGTTGTGTGTCCATCCCCGAATCATCAAATGCATATCTTCTAAGTTTAGGTTCAGGCGGGGAATCATCATCTCTTATGTGACTATGATTAAACTTATTTTTATGAATATTGCGTTTCGAGTTTAATTCATTATTTGTCACATCTCTGGCGTGAATAAATTTACAGTCTTGATTAGAACATACTCCATGAATAAAAGCTTGGCATATAACTGGAGTGCTGCGGGGGTCTCGAGGAAATGCCCCAGTATTATAAAAATGCTCTTCATCTTCTAAGGTGATGTGCATAAACTTACAATTTGGTCGAAAACAGCCTTTATTTTGAAAATCGTGACAGAAACGAAAAAGCTCCTTCAAATAAACTTTCGGTGGTATTTTATGTATAAATCGGCAATTCTCTCTAGGGCAGCAGCCTCGGATAAAATCTCTACAAAAGCTGCTGGCAGTTGGTATATTATCAGTGTCTTCTGGGGAAATCATTGTACCGTCAGTATTTATAGTACAATTAATAATCATGATTTTTATTAAATACTACGTTTAATTTCTTGAAAAAGGTAGACCCATGATGCACTAATATAGTAGTTAGATTGTTTGAAAAACTAGTATTAACTTTTCATCATTGCTGAAAATTCCATTTCCACAACAGAAGAACCTCGTTAAAAATGTTTGCATTTTGCGAATGAATAAAGTCACATTCTTTTTGATCAAACAATAATAAATTTATTTTTTATTTACGTACGATAAGTGCAATTTCATGCAAGAGCTCTGAATGAAATCTTCACACGTGAATAATTATACACATCCATTAAAACGCAAAGAATCAAGAAAAAATAAAGCGATTAGCGAATATTAGAACACGGAAACATAGACATAGATTAAAAAAGATTACCATCATAAATCACAGATTATGGAGACTACAACATTGAACATAAATATTATACTAGATATTATAAGTACAACTGGCTGTCTAAAACTAATAACAGTCAACAGAGTACTCTGTGAGACTGTGACTCCTGCATAATAATTTTTAATAACACGACATATTTACAAAACCTGGCTCTCCAGAATATTTTATTTTCTAAATTAAATTTTTGAATTTTTATTTTCACATATTGTGTGTTCGTCGTTTGTTCTTGTTTGATTATTCGCCAATCGCCTACATAAACTGTTGGTTCGTAAATTGATTATTTATAAATAATTAAACAAAAATGTATCATCAAAATAGCCCCGTCAATTGAAACTAATATTTTTCTTTTTATTATTAGTTTTAAATATTTAATAACGTTTCTTCGTTTATAAAATATTATGTTTGTTCTACCGTCAAATTTTTTGTTTAACGATATTCATTTGGCCCCCAGGATTTTTTTTCTGATTTGTGAGTTTATATTTTCACTTATCGTTTATTCGTCGTTTGTTCTTGACTTCTTGATTATTCACCAAACCTAGGCCAGATTTGGTGAGGTATTTTCAAATGAGGGCTACCATGCTTGAATTATCCGCGAGAAGCGCTAGCGCTAGTGTAGAGTGAGGTCTCTACATATGTCAAATGACACTAATTTCCACCGTTTGCGAACTTTTCATCGTGGAATTTCACCAATCGGCAATCATTCATGATTATTGTAAAGATTGTGCCATATAATGGCACAATCTTTACAATATCTTCATCATCAAATCATAAATTCATCATCAACATCTTTACAATAATCATGATATCTCATGCTCAACAAAGCCGTAGCGTGTCCAACATAATAATTAATTATGTTGGACACGGTACGGCTTTGTTGAGCCGTACCGCGTCTACCATTATTGATTTAAAAGAAGGGGTAAGAAAAACTGAATATTTTATTTATTTAGTTATTTAATAATTATTTAAACAAAATCCTGATGAACTGGTGCCGCGCTTACAATTATTATTACATATTATATTAAATTTATGGCTAAGGCAGTAGTAGCCACTAGCCAGTGGTTACGTACTCGCTTGGGAAACCGAGTAAAGCGGGTTCAAATCTCGGGTCTCACATCTCTGATATTTTCATGTGCAAATCATTTCTAACATGATTACCACTTGCCTTATGGTGAAGGAACCACCTCCAGAAATGACAGCTCTGATTTATAAAATTATCTAAATGCCACTCACGTTACGACAAACTGTAACCTTTACCTTCATTAATTATTATTTGTTAGTTGGAAAACGGCAACATTCGCTTTTATTTATGAGATAAAACAAAATGGCGGCTTGACGTTGGGATGGTGGATTTGTTAATGTTAAAAAAAATATTTTTCAAGTATCCATTTATACGTATGGAAGTTAAATTATGTTATGAGCATGAAACATAGTTAATGTTATTTTTAATTTCACAATTCATACGTTGCGAATTTTGGTAAGTTTTTATAATTTAAAACCTATCATTCGTATGTTTACAATGTAAATTGTAAACAAAAAGAATTTTTAATATGTAATTATATTTAGATAATGCCAATAAGTATTCAAAATGCTCAAACAACAATTGTCACCACGGAGTATCCACCCATATCAAACTACCGTTGTACCTCGGAGCGAGAAACAATTCGTGTCGGCCACACAACAAAGGGCCAAGTATCCGTGGGCTGAAGACATTAATACTCCGGTATATCAAGTTCCAGGAACAGATAGTTCTACTTCAGAAAACGCTTATCATGTAAGTATTTTTTAGTACGATACTCAATAAGTATCTGCTTTATTAAATGTATAATAAAAGTTTTAAATATATTAATAAAATAATTTTCATATAAGTATGGAAACTGAATTTTCAAAACTATATTTTCAGGTTCCTCAGTATTACCAAAGTTCTCGTAGGGATTATGGGCCACCATCACCAGTGTATCAAACTCCATATGCCACTGGAACGTGGCGGAGTTATAAAAAAAGCGAGAATTTTACCTCAAAACCAATCCCGTCCAATACATATTCATTTCCTACATGTTCATCTGCATTTTCATTGCCTGCGTGTGATGTGGATGGTAGAGCAATTAACCGATCTCCTGTGCCTACTGTACCTTCTGTGAGTCCAGAGGTTCCAATAATTGGTGCTTGTGGTGGCCACTGTCCTGGATTTGAATATGTGTGCTATTATATTTTACAAGTAAGCAATTCACATTTTTTTCCTTTTATTTATTATAATTTATGTATAATTAGATAAGTTATTTACATCTGCTATAAAATGGAATTTCAAAATAATTCAAAATCAACTTAAAATAACTGTAGAGTGGATTTATCTTTAATTGCTATGAAATTTCTCTTTGCAGGTGATATTTGTAGTAGGTGTATTAACGGGAATCTCTCTTTGTATTGCTGGAATTGTGTTAAGAAGAACTAACAGGAATGGAGACCTTGGGGTTTTAGTTTATATAGGTAAGCTGTAACAGAGTAGATATTGCTTAATTGGGAAGAAATAATCTTGATACGAATATACTTGTTGAGTTTTAGTGGATACTTTTAGAGGACAAAAAATACCTAAGCTCCATACCAGAAGTAATACTACTATATAGTATAATCGAATCTGCATATTATCATCCATGCTATATCGCATTTTGTTGGCTATTGCGGTGTTGTTGTAAAAGTATCACATGTTTCAATGATTCATTAATGTCAGAAGATGTGGAAAGGCAGAAAAAATTACTTGATTGTTGCAGATTAAGTGTATGTAACTAAATCTTTGAAAGTTGATGTTTAAAGTAGCAAGTTTGTTCCGACCCTTTAACTAGCATTAGTAGTTCTAATTAAAAATAAGAGCATTTTTAACATCAATTTTTAATATGTATATTGTATAAGTATCTAATCGTGTTATTGTATATATTATGTATAGAATAGTATTACATTTTATATAATTGTACCATGTTTTTCAGGTTGTCTGTCTTCTTGTGTATGTGGGGTTCTGCTTGGTGTCCAATGTTGTGTTCGCCGTGAGATAAGACAAAGGAAGCTACGTGCCAATTTGCATATTCCAATGCAATCCATACAGGTAATTATAAGTTCTTCTCAAAAGCTTATAATTATTATAAGTGAAAAACTAAATTAATATCACAGTCTACTAATCAATGTACATATCTAAGGCAGACAGAGCCATGGTGCAAGGTATGCGGGTTGAGAGCGGCAGAGAGACCCGTCTGTTGTACTTACTTTTACATGACCGTTGGGAAACAGCATTAGGGTTGATGGGTGTAATTATAATTTAAATATTTGGCACAAGATGGCATTATATTGCTTAAACATCAAATCTATTCACTATGTAAATAGGTATTTTTATTACAACCCTACAAGAGTATAGCTCCAAATAGCATTTGTGTAAAAATCTAAGGGGTACTTTATTATCTATTGTATGGATTTTTATACTCTGCCAGCTATGTACTTTAGCATTTTGGCTACGACAGTAAAATAGAACATACACAGAAAATATTTGGAAAGTCAAAGTAAATAGCATAACTATGAATATACACGATATACGATATTTCGAGTTCTAATTTCATTTCAGGTGTGTGGAAACATGCATAAGTATTAAATATACACTCATTGGCTAATTACATATGTCAAATTTTCTTTATAATATAATTATTTTTTCCACAGGAGGCTCCAGTCCAAGCTTGCCCATTGCTGCCATCTACATTACCTCATACTCATAGTCAAGTGTATAGGTGAGTATGAAAAAAGTTGATTTTTATTTTACTCGCTTATGTGTATATAATATTATGTTCAATTTAGCTAAATGTGATTATTGGACTTGGGGGGGGGGGGGGGGGGGGGGGGGGGGGGGGGGGGGGGGGGGGGGGGGGGGGGGGGGGGGGGGGGGGGGGGGGGGGGGGGGGGGGGGGGGGGGGGGGGGGGGGGGGGGGGGGGGGGGGGGGGGGGGGGGGGGGGGGGGGGGGGGGGGTGGGGGGGGGGGGGGGGGGGGGGGGGGGGGGGGGGGGGGGGGGGGGGGGGGGGGGGGGGGGGGGGGTATGAAAGTTTGTATTGGGAAGTAAGCTAGGGTGAGTCGCTAGTTTATAATATTTACACAGATGTTTAGTGGAATGACTGTTTTTTGCAGACCGACTACTGCCGAGGCGTGCCCCGCGGAGGACGTCACGGGCGTCCCGTGGTGGCGCCGCACTAGAGACTGATTAGCTTTAAGTTTATATACAAATCGAAACTTTTGTATGATTAGTGCGATTTTGTTAATAATAAATATTGCTTTATAATAAATTGTTGTTTTTTATCGTTTATCTAATTCAGAATTTTATAAACTCTGATTGGTCTACAAGAACCAGATACTATGTACGTCCAATTAGTAGGAAGTACTGGGCGACCGAGCTTCGCTCGGAGTTCTTTTTTGTTATTTTTTACATAAAAAAAAACTAAAAACTTGAATAAATACAAAAAAAACAAAAGTAAAATCTTTATATCCGACGAATAATACAAAAGAAAACCGCATGAAAACTCGAAAATACGTGTTTTCTCAGACGTAAGACTAATCTAGAACGATTTTTCGCCCCCGAAAACCCCCCACGTACCAAACTTCAGCGAAATCGTTAGAGACTACAGTAGTTTATATTCATTAGTAAATAATTAAAAAGAAATTAACAAGCAAAAATAAAAATTAAGGCACCTTGGGAAACGGCATTCCCGTTTCACAAGGTGCCTTAATTATTTATATTCATTTCCGCTTTTTTTTAACTGAGCTTAAAATTTCGAAGCGCTCTATTAGTAAGATGCCTGTAAAACGTTCCTCTCAGGCCGCCTACTCCACTAATAGATCATTAACAATAACAATGCCTGACCTAAATGTCTTACAAAAGAAATGTTAGATTGTGTTGTGGATCTTACGATAACGTTATTTCACAATAATTTGGTTAATTAAAATTCAATTGGAAGCAAGACAATTATAGTATTGTAAATTCCTTTATGAAGGAATTCAGTGTATGTATATCACTTAGATAAATTTTATTGATTCATCGGCTTAAAATTAAGCTGACTTAATTGAAATAGTTCAAATTCATGTATTTATGTACTTGAGTAAAAATTCATATTTAAATTATGAGGCAACGGAAATCGTACTCGTACCTCCAAAAGTATAGCAGTAAGTACTTTTTATAGAAAACAGTTCTTTACTTAAATAAAAGTATTATCTATTCATACAGTAAGACGGCTATGTATGAAATTGCATATGGCCTATGGGAAATTCATAATTATAACTTTAAGTCTAACAACACGTGGTCTTCGTAAAGCGAACTTCACATTTCGAAGTTTACTTTTGCTCACTTCGATTAATTTCGCAGTCATTTTGTAAAGGTATATAACAGAGTGAACGGTGAAGGAAAACATCGTGAGGAAACCTGCATGTCTGAGAGAACCTAGCAAGTTTTCGAAAGACATGTGAAGTCCGCCAACCCGCACTTGGCCAGCGTGGTGAACTATGGCCTGATCCCCCTCGTATGAAGGGAGGCCCGTGCCCAGCAGTGGGTCGTTAAAAGGGCTGAATACAATACAATATAACAGATAGACCTTTACTTTGGAAAGCACTGAAGTCGAAGAAGACTAGAGCCGTTACGTTATTTTCCAAAAAAATTGCATATAAAAAAAATATTAAAAAAAATTAAACTATCAAAACTTTACCCATTATAAGCAGAATTTAGATAATAGGGCATTTTTTATTATACCTAGGGGCGGCGCTAAGGTTGAACCGGGCTTTGATTTTACCAGGACAAGAGTAGAAATAAAACACAAATATAATAATTATTATTTATTGAAATGGAGATTGAAGACATTAAGTACACATAAATATTACAAAATAATGTACTTTAAGTACTAAAATAACTAAACTTAATATCATCGACACACATCACTTGCACCACAAATTGTTGAAAACATAAATAAAATTATAGAATAAAAGATAAACAGTTTATATTAAATTGATTATTAAAATATAATATGCTTATGGCTACTTGTGTTTCGCTTAGCTAAATACTGCTTTTATTTACATTAAATGATTTTATTTAAGTTAGTTTTCAAGTACAATTGTGTGATGTTTGTTTAAGAATACTATTGATACAGGTAAATATTATTTAAAGATTTAAGAGAGCTCAGAATACATATAATATCAATTACCGAGATAAAGTTATCGAATTAAATGCTTAACAGTCCATTTTATAGCTTAGCAAAATATTGAAATTCGAAGGAATTGTGAAATTAGGTCACATATTATACTGTCTGTCATAACGGAGCAGAACAGTTGTTTACTGAACCTCTAAGCATTAAGTTACAACTTAATGTACTTAATAGTTATAAATTAATTATCATAATTAGATAATATAACAATTTTTTTCTTACGCAACAAAAAGTATTATTCGTATATTCGTTTAAAATTCAATGACACAATCGATTCGTTACGAAATAGATTCAACTCTTACCATTTTGAATGTCAGCTGTCTGGTGTCATCGCGCTAACAAATACCTACACTTAAAACTAATAAGGACGGTTTCAAAAAAAAAACATCAATTATTTCAACTTAAAAATTATCTAAATCTAGTTCCAAATTGGAATATTCAATAAAAAGCATACATTTTAAAATTAACTGCTGGTGGATGTTTAGGTTCTTTCACAAATGCTTTTAAATATTGCTAAAGTAGGTACTTTAATAAGCACATTGCTATAGAGTATATTGTATGCTGAAAAGGTAGATTTGTCTATGTATTACAAATACGTATGATTTTTAATAAACTATGGATTTAAAAACGATTAATTAGAACTGTTACTGTTAAATAATTTGTTTCGGTTTTCGTTAGTTCCGTAAATAGGGAGCGTTCAAGTATTACGTAACGCAATTTTTGAAGATTTTTGACCCCCCTCCCCCCACTGTAACGCTCCGTAACGTTTTTCTGTACCCCCCCACCCCCCTCTCTAAAGGTTACGTAACACTCAAGTCATCATTTTTACCCTGAAGTCGCAAAAAGTTGTTATAGTTTTTATCCTTCGTATAGTTTTAATTGCCTTATAATAAAACAAGAGATTTTTAATTCGCAACACCTGCGTATTTTGTTTATTTTTTTATAAATTTTTGGCTTTACAAAACACAATTGTTTTTCTCCTTCATTCTCCTAAGTATTTTAGCTTTTTTACTAATAAATTCTTCAAATAAAATAACATATTTATTTTAACCTTTGGCAATGCAATTATAAACAGAAACCCAACTGAAATTAAACATTTTACTCGAAATAAAATCGTATTCTTAACAAAATTAAAAAATAATCAACTATTAACCAAGTATCTAAGTAGGTCTATAAAAACAATTCGATTGAAATTACTGCTCCTCTGTCCACGGGTTTGCTAGCCACTCAGATTCTTTCATCACTGGCACCTGGAGTGCAGACGAAGACGGTTCTGGAATTGTTAAGCCACTTGCATCAACTTCGTCTTCGTCGAGCCAGTCAGCATCCTCAGACGATGTTTCATAACGACGCACAATGCAGAGAAGCTCATTTGCCCTTCTGGCAGCAAGGCGCTGTGGCCGTACTCTAGTTTCACAATGGTCTTGGACAGTCTTGCCATGCACGTAACGACAGTGCATTTGAACACTCCTGTGAGATGTGAAATAGATCCCACAGGTTGGACATACTTTTTTCTTTAGGTAATATATAATAAGTAATATACAACACATATAAGCAGATGCACCTGTTTTTGTTGAGGAGCACGCGAAGTCGAGGGAGCATTGGGCCATAGTGTTGCTGGCGTGCTTGATGTTTGCATAGGTAGCTAGAAATATAAAATACTTATGATCAGTTCTTTTATGAAAAATCAAGGTTTGGACTAAATATAATACTTATGTCATTATTACATTTTAGCATGAACGAATTAACCACTGGACCAGACATATAAGCGGACGTACCTTCACCGGTCATGTTAGTAACCAGGGTAATTTTAGCCTAGGTCGTTTGTTTTTTGTGTCAGTCTCAAGCACTTACTTGTCAACAAATATCTCCCAAAAATGACTAAATGTTCTGTTAAATGGTGTGAAAACTATAACGGCGGAAGCAACACTATTTCTTTTCACTTGTAAATACATTATTTTATTACATTTATTGTTATTTATCACAAAATTCAATTTAATTTAAAATAAAATGTCATATTATCCAACTATGTTAAATATAGTCGATATTTCTATGTATTGTTGACATCTGACAACCATCATAAACGGGCAGGATTATACCATTCAGAACAAATGACAAAACTGTCGAGTGAGTCCATTTGACAGCGACTTGTGCTTGACAATGTCGAAAAATATATCGATATTTGACGAAATAACTGAACGAATTGTGTTATTTGTACAGTACAATAACATAAAATATTTTATCACAGTATCCTACAATCTGATGACAATAAATTTATAATATTTTCTGAATCAAATAAAAATATAAATGCAAAAATTATAATTAGTATGTGTACTTTTTTTTTTATACCACATTTATACACTGGAATATTATTCCATTGTAATAATAATAAAGATCATTTTATTTCAACACATAAATTACACAAAATCAAACAATAATGTTATAGCACTAAACTTCTGGGTTGGCGATTTGTAATAAAACACTTTACCACTTGCACTAATTATTTTACTTTCACGATCCAACACTCACTTTTTCACAATTTGCGATCATTTTTTCTTTTTCCTAATTTCACAAATGTTTATTAAGAACTGAGCAATATTAGGAAAGTATCATAATTTTATAACTACCCGAGACAATCAATTGCCAATTAAAATAGTTCAATAACAGAATCAACAAAATCACTTTATTTAATTAAATTAGCTTAATATTTTTTTAATCTTTACAAAATAATATTTATTATATATTAATGGAATATACACCCGATATTCATTTGTTCATTAACATTATTATAGGCCAACAGAATGTAGCCATCAATGCCATCGTATTTATATAAATCAAATTAAAAAAAATATGTTTGATGACATGTTTGGCTCAGTTTGTAGTGACCCTACTTGCTGTGCCAGCGGTCGCGGGTTCGAGTCCCGCTGGGGGCATTCATTTGTGTGATGACAAATGTTTGTACTCCAGTCATGGGTGTTTATATTTATAATATGTATGTATTTAAAGTTATATATGTGTAGTGTATCAACTATCTAGTATCCATAACACAAGCCTCGTAGCTTACCATGGAACTAGATGGCGCTGTGTGTTAATGTCCCAACATATTTATTTATTTATTATTTAATTATTATTTGACACATTATTATTGCCTCATTAATTCATTTATTTTAATTTATTATATAATTACAGATATTTTAAATTAAAAGTAGTAAAATATGATGACTATGCTTACAAATGTCTAAAATGTCATTCATTAGTTCATCGATATATGTATTTTATCGATTACGTTCAAGCACTAGAAATATTGTATTGTGTATCAGTGTTTATAATAATGTAATAAAATCTTTGTGTGCGTTATGCGTCACTTGGTTGAACTAGTTTTCATACATTTGTATTTTATGTCAGGTCCAGTCTCTAATTCGTCCATGCATTTTAGTAGTAAACTTACTTGTGTAAAATAACTAAGCATTGTTGCTTTCTTCTTCGTGGCCTTCACCTTCAACTCTCGTATAACATCATTTATATGTTCTATAAACTTTTCTTTGTTTTTTAGTTTTTCTTTAGCCGTTTTCCAAATTTCATTGGCATTTTTTTGACATACTTGCGCTGGCAAGTCAGCATGAGAGCCTTTATAGGCCAAGAACAGCTGATGATACAAATCTCCTTCTTTTGAGGACATTACAGTATGAACACTATGAACTCACTTTAATAACAGCGACTACAGCAATTTGCTTCTGCATAAACACTAACGAATACTGACAACAAAAACAACATTAAATGACGTACAATACAATCTAGGGATTCCCCGTGAAATATAAACGAAAAGGTTTACCAACATGCGAGAACAAATTAAAAATGGCGACCAGACTAATACAATCGAGAGATTCCCCGTAAAACGTAAACGAAAAGGGTTGCCAATTTGGGAGTTTTATTTCCCTATTTTTTTATATAAAAAAAGAAATAATGTTACGTAACGTGTTGTAAGAAGGACCCCCTCCCGCCCGTGTAACGCATCGTAACGTTTTACGAGACCCCCCCGCCCCCCCAAATTGCGTTACGTAATACTTGAACGCTCCCATAGCCAGTGGGGAAATCTAATCGCCAATATTGCTTATACACAAATAATGAATATAACAAAACAAGGAAAGTCCCTTGACTTTGTTGCAAATAGTAACTTTAACAAATTCAAGTGTGTAATGTATTAGTATGTATTAGGTTCTTAAAAAATATATAGATTGACTCTATCTCACTATCTCGTGCTCTAACGTGCAGTGCGTAACTGCCTGACGATGCATAATTTCAAATAGCAAATAATCTTATATAAAAAAATCTCAGGCGTTTTATCTAGTGCAAAATAACGTTCACTATGTATTTAAATAAATATTATTAAAATAAAAATTGTGTCGTTTTGCAAAATAAGGAAATCCAAATTGATTGATTAAAAGGGAACTAGCGCCAGCGCTCATTTAACATTGTAATCAAACATTTTCTGCTTATAGTTTATATAAATATTGTAATATGCATTTTATAAATGATTAACATAATGCAGTTTTGCAAAATTAATTTTGTTAAAATATTATAAATTGATAAGTTTAGCAAACCATACGTACTAAATTAATAAATATTATACATATAGCTACATAATTAAGCTACCTTTTTGTATATAACCCTCAAATACTTTAAATTAAAACATGATATTTGCCTCTTAATTTATTTCGTGTTCTCGATATATCGGCATTTGCAAAAATAATCAAAATTTAATACCTTTTTCTTTTAAAGTATAATAGAATTGCGTTATTAATTTACGTCTTTAATAAATAACAGCATTAATATTTAAAAAGCAATGAAGACTACACTTTTTAAGAGAGAACAGTACACATACATTATATGATTTCCTAATTGAAATACATGTACATACATAAGGATATTAAATCTAGTTTATAATCTGGACGATAATTTGGCCACATGTCTTGTAAATTACGATTATTAACTATCAAATCTATATTTATTTGAATAAAGACCATGTGTATAACACCAAGAAAATATATCTGACGTCGTAACATTCCTTTAATTTGAAAAAAATAAAAAAAATAAACAAATATAAAATAATACTAGGATAGTTAAAAGAAAAAAACGTCCCAAATCAATAAAATTAAAACGCTCAAAAAAGATTCCATATTGAAAAAATAAACATAGATAAAATATCACACAAAAACGTTTCAAATACTTTGTACCTTAAAATGCAATCGAAATAATACCACAAAACGATTCTTTCTTTTGTTATGGCAGTAACGAGTCATTACCGCGTACAAAACGGGTTATACGATATCCATTTTTAAAGGCGATATTCATAAAAATAAATTCTTTACTTATACAAATATTTGCGTACTAATGTACATACAGTTAGAGGGTTAAAACGTTTTATAGGTGGACATTATTCAGGCCTCGCCTGTTCGCAAGAAAATACTTCGCTCGTTGTATTTACGCGACCGACGGTCGACCATCCAACATTTTGTCACTCTCCTCTGCGCTGCTCAGACTGAAAATAAAAAAAAAACTTTTTATTGAACTATGACGCTTAGAGAAAGTTACAAAACAAGCCACATGTAACCAACCGGCTTTTGTTTGACGAATGGTTAGAAAATCGTTGATCAGTCAACAAAATTCAACATATGTATAAACAAAGAAAGCTTTCACCAGACACTTAAAATGATCTTATTTTTATTTTTTATCATTTTTATTCAATTACTAGCGGCCCACTCTGGCTTTGCTCGGGAACTTTATCCGGGATAAAAAGTAGCCTATATGTTATTGTGATGTATGGAGTTATATTACTGTAAAGTTTCAATAAAATCCATTCAGTAGTTTTTGCGTGTAAGCGTAACAAAAATCCATACATCTTCACAAATTTTCGCATTTACACTATTATATTTAATTATTAATATAGCCTTAAATAAACACTATCAGTAATAATATTCAACGTGTCTGAACGAGTTTCATGAAAATTATTAGTGTGTCTAAACCGTTATGTTACGGAAGTTTATTATAAAGGATGCAAATGTACTTTACATTTTCCATTCTTCATAACTGTCGTGATGGAGACAGAATGTACCTGAGGAGGTAAACAATACTTGACAATGGGGTCCGACACGTGTAGTCTTGCCTCACTAAGGGTGCCATCACAATACTCTTGTGATCCTTTGTACTATAAAATAAACAGCGATTTCTGTCCTGTCGTTTACGTAACCGTCACCATGTACCAGTTTGTTTAACATTATAAAGGCGTTATGGCGTTATCTTACGTGGCAATTTCCTTAACGATCGTTTGTGTTAGGTGAAGGAAATTGAACAATAGTCAAGTTTATTAACATATTTTTGTTATCTATGATTTCGAGGTTTTATGACTTTATAAAGAACGTTTATTGGAAAAGTTTTATACCTACTCTAAATTCGTATTTCTTAAAACTAATGTGTGTGAGAATTTAGTATAATTGTTAACTCCATTTAGCTTTATTTAAAACTAGCGACACACCCTCGCTTCGCTCGGGTTCGTCCCTAGGTTGATTCCCCGTACTAACTTTTGTCCCCATTTTCACCCCCTTAAGGGATGAATTCCGGGATTAAAAGTATCCTATGGCCTTCCCAGGGTCTCAAACTATCTTCTTAGTAAATTTCCTCTAAATCGGTTCAGTAGATCCAAACTTAACCCCTACAACGTCACAAACTCACAAACCTCTTTATAATATTAGTATAGAAATATAGACCACGATTAAATGTTACCTTCAGGCATGTCCAATAGTAATCGATTATTTTAAAGTTTGTAGTGAAATCGTTAATGAGATTTGAAATAATAACTACAACTACAAAAACACTTCAGTAATTTTTCCTATCTCAAAGTTATCCATTAAAAACAAATACATATTGTTTTTGCTTTTATTTACGATATAGCAATTTTACTGGAAAAATAGCAACACGTGACAGATATACTGAAAAATAATCATGAGGAAACAAACAAATTAAAAGTTGATTTATATATCTATAAATCATTTAAGACATCATTAATATCTAAAGTGTGTTTGTATGCAATTTACTCACGGTAGAAGTAAAACTTCTTTGGCAAATATCGCAACTAAATTAATTAAAACATATCAATAATTAAATAAGGAATATTAGGCCTAATAATATATTTATAGAATATCATATACGGAAAGAATATAATAACATATTATTCAGTACTATTTTTGACTTCCTGTGTTGTGTTTGTCTCTTTCTCATGCTGCATTTCCGTTTCATCAAGTTTTAAATCACAACGATTCTAAAGAAGTTTGAGTTCAAAAAATGTAATCCTTACCATTCCTTGTTGTCCATTAGGTTGCGCATTTCATCATCGGGTGCGGGGGGTGCGTCCCGTACGGGCGCGTACTGTGCGGCCACTAGGGGGTCTGTCGAGGGGTTGAGAGCTGTTAAGGCGGCGGCCCCGCTGGTTTGTGCCTCCTTGCCGCCTCCCCATCGAGCTGACCATGCCCACCCACCGATACCTATAAGGCATAATTTTACCACTTTAATATTTTATTGGTTAGCTAGCTTCCGTCAAATAGAAGCCCCGAAGCAGGAAACATGTACTCAAGCATTGCCTAGGTTATCTATATCTATCTATTATTATTAGTGCGTTTAAAATAAAATCATGTATGTACATATTAACAAATATGGTAGCTGGAAACTGCGAGAAAATTATTATAATTTTATTTGTTGTTTTATGTAACTTCTATCACAAAGCTATTGAAAAATCTATGTAAAAATTACAGAGATACATAGGCTTAGTTTGTAATAGTATTTCGAATAAACTCTTCGTTGCGGGACCCTAAAACTATACTATCTATACCTACATATAATAAAATTATAACTAAGCCAAATCTGTACATTAAATATTTTTTGGAAAATCTTATTGAAATAGACATTATTATTTATTATCGATACAGAGGCCGAATCTATAGTTGTTAGAATTTTTGTCTATCTGTCTGTCCGTCTGTTACCGCATCACGGAAAAACCACTGGAATGATTTTCATGAAATTTGGTATGATGATATCTGGTTAACTGGGTCAAGATATAGAATACTTTTTACAGCGAGAAAATATCTTATCTCTGAGAAATCGATACTAAACGTTAAAACATAAGTAAGGACGAACCCGAGCGAAGAGAGAGTGTCGCTAGTGAGTGTATAAACCTTTTAATTAAATTTGTAATAATATTCGAATCACATATATTTTCGATTGGCATATACTTCCTTACTTTGTATAAGTTCAAAAGTAATAAAAAAGTCTGTTATTATTCACACAATTGTGCCCTTCGTATTACTATTTCCGCACATTTATACTACATAAATGTAGGTATATAATTAGCCTCCGATTTCATGTCACGTATATAGGATGTTTCAAATTGAAAGTGAAGGGCATTTTACCAAGAAATAACAATATTCTAAAATTAGTTAGTTTTATGACTCAACAGCGTTATTCACGAATTGTTAATTTTAATACTACAGTATTGCATTTTGTATACAAAAACTAAGAAGTTTCATCGTTATTTTTTATTTATTTGCAGCAATATCCAAAAATGTGAATAGTAATGTTAATATGTAGACAGAGGAAGTCGTTTTGTCTGTTTTTGACTTCGACACAAATATCTGATTAGATATCAACAGTCGGTAAATTGGACCCTCGTTCAGTATTTTTTTTAGTGTCTGGTTTTATTTATATTTAAAAATAATAATGTTTAATATTTATTTTTAATATCGGTAAAATTACTTTACCTTCTTCATTGTTATAAAATTAATAAATTCTCTACTACGTGGGTCTTGGGATAATCACAATAGTCCAGTTAGCGGAAACTATCAATGGCTAAAAGGTTAAGGTCAGATAACAATGTGATTACTTAGCTGAGCAGACAAAAAAAACCTGAAATAAACCTATTTACCTAATACAATAGCCTGTCATTCTTATGAAATAATACTAACTTTTGAAGATCATTATACATACCCATTACATATTTAGACTTTGACTTGGCTTGTACGTAACAAGGAAATCGTTATTTAATTAATTAGCAGAAAAAATACCATATAATTTAATTTTAACTCCTTGTAAAAATGTTTTATTTAATCTATACATATAATAAAATTCTGAGTTGAATCTGTACATTAAATATTTTTTGGAAGATCTTATTGGTATAGTCATTATTATCGATAGAGGCCGAACCTATAGTTTTTAGAATTTTTGTCTGTCTGTTTGTCTGTTTGGGAACGTATCACGAGAAAACCACTAGACAGATTTTGATGAAATTTGGTATGATGATAGCTGTTTATCCCGGTCAACATTTAGGATACTTTTTATGCGGGAAAATATCTCGTCTCTGAGAAATCTACAATAACCCTAAAAAGAACGAACCCGAACGGAGCGAGGTTGAGTCGCTAGTAATATATATAATTATGACAATTACGTTACACAAAATATAAAAAACATCTGCTTTAAATGAGTAGCTAATAGCTACATACATATATATTATATGTAACCTACTTACAAGTTTAGTATGTTGTTTTTATAATGTCAATATTAGTAAGACAAAAATATTCGTAAGGACAATATAATCATTATATTTTGCAAAATATGAAATTATATCCACGCGACTTACAATCACATGGCCTATATTAGATGCAACTCTACGTTTTTTATACATATATATTAATGATTAAAATACTGGTATATAAGAAAATGTATCACAATTTCTTAAAAACACTTCTGGTTAAATCAAAGTAATATTAAGTCTATTTTTTTCTTAAGTATTATACTTATTATAATATTATTAAATAATACTTTACGTCATTATTCAAACTTAATATTTTACTTTATCCGATCGGAACAATATTGCATTAAAATTTGCAGTTTAACTAGTTTTTTAGCATATTATACGAATGGCATCACAGCGATATCATCTAATGAGAATGTAAAATGAGAAATAAAAGCTTAAATTTGGCTTTATTTCATATCGATCAAATCTATCTTCTATTCAAATTATAATAGAGTAGCACTAACCTGCAAATAGAACTCCGAGACACAATATAACCCCTCCGGCAATGAGCGCTCCGAAACCATTATCCGAGTCTTGCGGCGTAGGTGTTGCTGGTGACTTGGAGTACTGCACTCCACCAGCTATGAGGAGTGCTAGACCTGCAACAAAAGACAGTATTATATTCAGTAAAATATATATGCATGTTCTTACTTCAATTGTTGGTAAAACCAAGTTAAATGAAGAAAAGTCTTGTTTTGTTTTTTTTTTTGCAGCAACTTGTGTTAAGTCGATCTAATTTTTTTATGAGTCGGAAAGAGACATACTAATCATTTTCATACCGGTATAACAAGTAGTTCAATAGGGATACTGGTCTGTTTCAAAATTGCGCGTTACTCTATAATCACGATTACAAAAGATTATGAGAATGTGCGTGTTTGGTGTTTAGTACTTTTCAAGGTGTAATATCTCCACAAATTCAAGTGTTTCGAATCAAGAAGCATACAAGCTGAATTAAGAAAAATTTTTAGAGACGTTTACCAACTTCGCCGAGATAAAGAAAGAATTTATGAAAGCCAAAGATTCGATATCATTAGATTAGAGTTTATTACCATGATAAATGGTAAAAATGATATCAGTAAAACCCACTTAACGTGTTCAATGTCAAAAACCTCATAAAAATTTAATTTAACCAAAAATGGACATCGTGTTCTTTCTTGCAAATCGATCAGTTTTTGTTTATTCTTCACATAATATTTCTCCCTTGCGATGTTGCCATAAAGCTTTTCTTGAAACTACTATATATACTTTAATACAAGCTAACTACTATCATCTAATAACTTCGATCCAAGAAAATGCATTCAAACGAGTCTCCATTAGGTACATATGTATGTCTGTTTATGGTATCGTATCTATGCAGGTACAGTTAACACTTACAAAAATAAACGAAGCGACTTCTAGCCAGCTTCTATAATGCCAGTACACATAAGAAGTTTAAACTGGTATGACCAGTCTAAATGCAATTTAATTGATTCATTCACTGCTTTTGGACTAGATTACTTTTAGCGTGGGAATCTAAAAGGTTTAAATAGGAACGACAAAGAAAGACTATATACCCCTTAACTCTACATTTCAACCCTGCAAAGTTTTCAACAATCACATTACTAATAATAATTATTTTATAAATTACATTGATAAAATACTAATATGTAGATATTTATTTCAGTATGGTTTTTTCCGCCATATATTTTCACGGCGAATCCCCCATATTGTCAACTTCTGATAATGTTACATAATTATAGATTTTTCCTTAGTAATAATTTTAATAAATAAATCTTTACAAAAAACTATTTACTATCCAATTATTTAATTAAATATATTTATTCAATTATATGTATGTTTAAAAATGTAACCTAAAGTATGTTTAAAAATTGTAACAGGTTAAAAAAGGATGTTACAATTATTATTAAAAATATATGGTATAATATGGTGAACTCTTGCGCGAATCCATATCCTAAATTTTTATTATAAAGGTTGTAAATGAAAAATAAATGCTTAAATTACAAACTAGACTTCAGTACAATTTTATTCAAGAGATTAATTATAACAACCCTTATGTCCCATGTTTCAATGTCGGAGTGTACTTTACACCGGAACAATAAGTCAATGAATAAGAATTTCTTAGTACTAGACAACATATTTGCAGAACTATTAAATAAAATTATGATAAATATATCAAATATATCATTGTTTCTACATAAAGGGCTTAACTGTTACCAGGAAACAGGAAATGGGTAATGAGAACTACACAATAGACTAGCGTTGTCCCGCGGCTCCGTCCGCGTAGTTCATTTATATATTATTACTATATCTCTCCAAATTATAGCCTATGTGTTACTCTATTTATAAGCTGTATATAATACTGTAAGGTTTCATGAAAATACGTTAACTGTTAAGGATTTTTGCGTGAAAGAGTAAGACACATATTGCGTACATCTTTACATCTCACAAAATTACGCGTTTATAATATTAGTAGGATATATATATGTACTACATTATATATGTATACACATACATATTACATACAAACTTAGTTGTAGTCGACTTGCACGCTTATGTAAAACTAGAAATACGAACCTGGAACATATTCGGTTTCAATACCGCATGTTAGGTTTTATTATTATAATATATTAATTATTTTTAATTTCCTTCCCAACCGCAGTCACAACGCAGGTTCTCAATTTACATACGTACATATACGTATGTATTTTCGTTTATTGGCAATTGGCTGATTATTATTCAAGTAGTGACCCGTCGTCATTTCATTTAGTCGTCAATGACTATAAATACCTAGTATGTATTTAAATATTAATTACATCTACATTAATTAGCATATATGTACTTTGAATTATTAGGTACTCCATAAACCACAGTTCCGATCATCAAACAAAAATGCGGCAATAGTCTGTGGTTGAGTTGCTGTAAAAAAAAAATTCTCCATATTTGGTACTCTTTTGTTTAAAATCTTAATAATTATATTAGTTAAAAATCAGAAATTAGAAAAATAATAATCGAATTATGTAGTATTATTATATTGTTATTAAAATAAAAAAAATATTTACGAAAAAATATGAGAAACTTTTATTTTTGTTTAAATATACCTACTTATATTTATTGTAATACTAGCGACTCACCCTCGCTCCGCTCAGGTTCGTCCCTAGGTACGTTTTATTTTTTTTGAGCGTAACCCTAATTCTTTACTGAAATAAAAGTAGCCTAAGTTACTACTTATACCATCAACTACCTGCCAGTGAAAGTCCCATCAAAATCGGCCCAGCCGTTTCGGAGGTTAGCCGGAACAAACAGACAGACAGACAAAAAAATTAAAAATTGTGTTTTTCTTATAAATATGCATTTAGTAAAAAGCTGTTATTTTGACATTACAAACAGACACTTCAATTTTATTTATCTGTATAGATAAGTAAACAAAGTAGCTTAAAGCGCCAGAGCTTAATTATCAAGGTAAGAGTTTTACTAGGTTGTAAAGATACATCATTCGAAACCTATTTCTAAAAACACTATGACCGAGTTGAAAACTGATCCACCTTGGCTTGCGACTTGAGTTGTCAGGTCCGATAATAATAATTTATTTAAAAACTCGTATTTTAAAGAAATCGTCATGTTTTAAAATAGTTGTTGTGATTTAAATAGTTTTACAAAATCATATTATTTTCTTTTCGGATTATTTCGCGGATTTATTTTGATTTTTGGTTCCCGACGTTTCGAATGCTTTACAGCAATTATGGTCGCGGGAGGAGACGGTCAGTCTCTCCCGTGACCATGATAGATCCCGAAAAGATAGTTTTATTTGAAACCGCGGACACGCCGGCGTTACAGTTAACAATAGATTTCTTAGACATTTAATTAATTTCTTAGAAATTTACCTGGAGATGTAATGTCAAATATTCGCGTAAATCTAAGAAAGTATTAAATCATATTATGATTATATTGGAAAATGAAATTATGTGTTTTAATTATAATTTCGACATACTTTACTAAAACATCTATAATCCATCTCTTATTTACACTAACAATACAGATATGTGTAGAAAGAAATGTGAATAAAATATTTCAACCTACTTTTATACAATTTATGAATAAAAAATACTGTATTTATTTTGAACGTAATATACTGATAATGTTACTGTTATCTTGCTTAATAATATAAATAGAGTAGGCTCAATGAAAGTTAAAAATAACTACGGAACACTCCCAGTATTTATTGTAGCAATGACCCAGTTAGCACATAAAGTAACCCTCATGCATTCCTAATGTATATCGATTTCACGACACTGGTTAGATTTAACCGCTTCTTTAATTCAATCTCAAGGCTATTATGGTGTAAATTATCTACTCTTAAACTTCTTGGTTGAATATTAAAAAAATATTTTTAATACCAGTAAGTAACACTAAGCTTACGTAAAACATATGTCAGAAATACATACATATATTGAAAGGTACCTATGGTCATATTACACCATTATATTTTTATTACATACCGTATTCATTTAATTGTATTGAAGGACATTAATACTAAGTTTCAAGTAATTCTGACCATAAATAATTTTTTGGGTTGTCTTATAACGTGTTTTCCCATGGGAATGAGATTATCTCCAAATCCAGCCTTCCAACTATCTCCACACAAAAATCCCGCCAATCCGTCACTCCGTTTCGACGTGACAGGACAAATAAACAAACACACTTTCACATTAATAATATAAGTATGGATGTACTCTGTCCTTGAAGCAATATATATTTACAACCTTGATATAATAAAATCATTTACAAGCGTGTAGAGCGGAATGCTTAGTTTGATTTTATACGGTTGAGACTCTATGAAACGAAACTTACAGACTGAATATTACTTTGTGTTATGAAATTTAGGCTATATGAGTATAAAGGATACTTATACTTAACTAGCATTGCCCGCGGCTCCGCCCGCGTTCAAATGAGCAAAAACCAAATTCTTAGGTTTTACATATTAGTATACTCTTACAATGCAGTTTTTGTATTTTTTTTCAGAAATGAGATATTTTCCGGCGGTAAAAGGTATCCTGTATGTTGACCCGGATTACCAGCTATCACCTCCAGCGGTTTTTCTATGATGCGGTAACAGACAGACAGATAGACTAAAATTGTAAAAACTATAGATTCAGCCTCTGTATCGATAATAATGTTTGTTTCAATAAAATTATCCAAAAAATATTTAATGTACAGGTTCGGCTTGGTTACAATTTTATTATATCTATACTTATTATAAAAATAAGTCCCCCGGCCGCGTCTTTCTGTCCTCCTGTCTGTCTGAACGCGATAAACTCGAAAACTACTGAACGGATTTTTATACGGTTTTCAACAATAGAAAGAGTAATTCTTGAGGAAGGTTTAGGTATATAATTTATTATGCTTTTATGTAAATTAGCTGAAATACGGCGACAAATGTTGAAGAGGTCGCAAAAAATCTCGCCAAATGGGAACTTTCCACGCGAACGCCGCGTAAACTAGCAAAGATACAGTTAAGTAATGTACTAGAGAATTCAAAATCTATAAAAATGCTACAAAAAAGTCCGCGATAGCATATCTCTATCTCTTACGGTTGACTTACAATAACCACTTTTATGTTAACATTTTTAATTAAAAACATTACGTTATTTTCAAAGTTATTTTCTTTAGTTCGGTATTAATCCTTATCCAAATGAATATTTTAGTTAGCTTAGTCATTTAATGCAGATTAAAATTGCTCTTTACACTAAATCAATCAGATGAATAGTTTTTGAGATATCGTTGTTAGAAGTAATTAGTAGCGAAACATTTTTAATGCTTGGCGAGCATTGAGATGCCTACGGCGAGTCCATCCCCTCTGCCCCGCATCGCTCGACCGCCTGCTCAAGCTATATAAACCGGGCGATGTAGCGCGCGATCCTAGGATACTTTTTACCGCGGGAAAATATCTTATTTCTGAGGAAAAATACAAAAACTGCAATGTAAGAGTATACTAATATGTAACACCTAAGAATTTAGTTTTTGGTCATCTGAACGCGGGCGGAGCCGCGGGCAATGCTAGTGTATAGATATTTACTAGTATTTAGTAGTTAGATAACCCAAGCAACGACAAGTTATTCATTCGTTGGACAGTTTTTGTTTAAATAGTTTCGTTGCAAAGAGTTTCAAGTGTAGTTTTTACTAAGTACATATTTTATTTATATTTAGTCTAAACTACATAACGTTACTTGTAGTTCATAACTCGCATTTGACTACTCTAACATCTATTTTAAATGCATTTACTAGCCATGATGCTAGAGGCGTTGTTAATTAAATTTTCTTTTTGAAATGGACCTGAAGCTAGCGGCCGACTAGCAGCCGGCCACCTGACGAATTAAACAAAGGGCCGCAACGGTATCGCGGCGTCAAAAACACATGTTATTAAAAATAAATACGCTACAGATGCAATTAAATATTACTTTTTAATCATTTTAAATACAATAATAGGAATGTATAGTGTTTTATATAATTTAATACCAAATTTTTAAATTCAGTAATGTTCGTGTCCGTTCTTAGCGTAAAAGGTCATTTAAGCCATGAAAAACTAGAAAGCATGCTTGAATCTTGCTGATTTTTTTACTGAAGCTTTCTATAATATGTATTTATTCAAAATTATAAAAATTTTGCAGAATTAACCACTAAAAGTGTCGTAAAAAAAATTATTGTTGCTATTGAGAGCGCATAATTGTAAAAACAACATTCAATTCCATAAAAACGATAGAAAGCAAAGTAGGAGCTAGTTGATTTTTTTATATATTATTGTACTTATATACACTAATAGAAAACCGTTTGAATTAGACAGGATCAAGCCGTAGTTTATTTGTAAAAAAATTTTTAATATTGCTTCCTGGCGCGTACTCATACAAATATTCAAACGTATGAAAATACGAGAAAGCAAACTCAGATCATGTTGATATTTTTACTATATATTCTTTTCATATCAAGCAACTCAAAAATATTTGAATCTCGTAGGATCAAGGCACAGAATAGTTGTAAAATTTTTTTTAATATTCTCATACTCGCCTATACTAGTTTCTATCAAAAATTTAAAGTCTATGAAAACGATAGAAAGCAAACTGGGAGCTCGTTGATTTTTTTATATATTATTGTACTTATATATACTAACAGAAAACCGTTTGAATTAGACAGGATCAAGCCGTAGTTTATTTGTAAAAAAAATTTAATATTGCCTCCTGGCGCGTACTCATACTAATATTCAAACGTATCAAAGTACAAGAAAGCAAACTCGGATCATGTTCATATTTTTACTATATATTCTTATAATATCAAGCAACTCAAAACTATTTGAATCTCGTAGAATCAAAGCATAGAATAATTGTAAAAATTTTTTTATTATACTCATACTAGCCCATACTAGTTTGTATGAAAATTTTTAAGTCCATAAAAACGATAGAAAGCAAACTAGGAGCTCGTTGATTTTTTTATATATTATCGTACTTATATATACTAAGCGAAAACCGTTTGATTTAGACAGGATCAAGCCGTAGTTTATTTGTAAAAAAAAATTTAATATTGCCTCCTGGCGCGTTTTCATACTAATATTCAAACGTATGAAAATACGAGAAAGCAAACTCAGATCATGTTGATATTTTTACTATATATTCTTATAATATCAAGCAATTCAAAAATATTTGAATCTCGTAGGATCAAGGCATAGAATAATTGTAAAATTTTTTTTTATATACTCATACTAGCCCATACTAGTTTCTATGAAAAATTTTAAGTCCATAAAAACGATAGAAAGCATACTAGGAGCTCGTTGATTTTTTTATATATTATCGTACTTATATATACTAAGCGAAAACCGTTTGAATTAGACAGGATCAAGCCTTAGTTTATTTATAAAAAAAAATTTAATATTGCCTCCTGGCGCGTACTCATACTAACATTCAAACGTATGAAAATACAAGAAAGCAAACTCAGATCATGTTGATATTTTTACTATATATTCTTTTCATATCAAGCAACTCAAAAATATTTGAATCTCGTAGGATCAAGGCATAGAATAGTTGTAAAAAATTTTTTTAATATTCTCATACTCGCCTATACTAGTTTCTATCAAAAATTAAAGTCTATGAAAACGATAGAAAGCAAACTGGGAGCTCGTTGATTTTTTTATATATTATTGTACTTATATATACTAACAGAAAACCGTTTGAATTAGACAGGATCAAGCCGTAGTTTATTTGTAAAAAAAATTTTAATATTGCCTCCTGGCGCGTTTTCATACTAACATTCAAACGTATGAAAATACGAGAAAGCAAACTCAGATCATGTTGATATTTTTACTATATATTCTTATAATATCAAGCAATTCAAAAATATTTGAATCTCGTAGGATCAAGGCATAGAATAATTGTAAAATTTTTTTTAATATACTCATACTAGCCCATACTAGTTTCTATGAAAAATTTTAAGTCCATAAAAACGATAGAAAGCATACTAGGAGCTCGTTGATTTTTTTATATATTATCGTACTTATATATACTAAGCGAAAACCGTTTGATTTAGACAGGATCAAGCCGTAGTTTATTTGTAAAAAAAATTTTAATATTGCCTCCTGGCGCGTTTTCATACTAACATTCAAACGTATGAAAATACGAGAAAGCAAACTCAGATCATGTTGATATTTTTACTATATATTCTTATAATATCAAGCAACTCAAAAATATTTGAATCTCGTAGGATCAAGGCATAGAATAGTTGTAAAAAATTTTTTAATATTCTCATACTCGCCTATACTAGTTTCTATCAAAAATTTAAAGTCTATGAAAACGATAGAAAGCAAACTGGGAGCTCGTTGATTTTTTTATATATTATTGTACTTATATATACTAACAGAAAACCGTTTGAATTAGACAGGATCAAGCCGTAGTTTATTTGTAAAAAAATTTTTAATATTGCCTCCTGGCGCGTTTTCATACTAACATTCAAACGTATGAAAATACGAGAAAGCAAACTCAGATCATGTTGATATTTTTACTATATATTTATAATATCAAGCAATTCAAAAATATTTGAATCTCGTAGGATCAAGGCATAGAATAATTGTAAAATTTTTTTAATATACTCATACTAGCCCATACTAGTTTCTATGAAAAATTTTAAGTCCATAAAAACGATAGAAAGCATACTAGGAGCTCGTTGATTTTTTATATATTATCGTACTTATATATACTAAGCGAAAACCGTTTGAATTAGACAGGATCAAGCCTTAGTTTATTTGTAAAAAAAATTTAATATTGCCTCCTGGCGCGTACTCATACTAACATTCAAACGTATGAAAATACGAGAAAGCAAACTCAGATCATGTTGATATTTTTACTATATATTCTTATAATATCAAGCAATTCAAAAATATTTGAATCTCGTAGGATCAAGGCATAGAATAATTGTAAAATTTTTTTTAATATACTCATACTAGCCCATACTAGTTTCTATGAAAAATTTTAAGTCCATAAAAACGATAGAAAGCATACTAGGAGCTCGTTGATTTTTTTATATATTATCGTACTTATATATACTAAGCGAAAACCGTTTGAATTAGACAGGATCAAGCCTTAGTTTATTTGTAAAAAAAAATTTTATATTGCCTCCTGGCGCGTACTCATACTAACATTCAAACGTATGAAAATACAAGAAAGCAAACTCAGATCATGTTGATATTTTTACTATATATTCTTTTCATATCAAGCAACTCAAAAATATTTGAATCTCGTAGGATCAAGGCATAGAATAGTTGTAAAAATTTTTTTTAATATTCTCATACTCGCCTATACTAGTTTCTATCAAAAATTTAAAGTCTATGAAAACGATAGAAAGCAAACTGGGAGCTCGTTGATTTTTTTATATATTATTGTACTTATATATACTAACAGAAAACCGTTTGAATTAGACAGGATCAAGCCGTAGTTTATTTGTAAAAAAAATTTTAATATTGCCTCCTGGCGCGTTTTCATACTAACATTCAAACGTATGAAAATACGAGAAAGCAAACTCAGATCATGTTGATATTTTTACTATATATTCTTTTAATATCAAGCAACTCAAAAATATTTGAATCTCGTAGGATCAAGGCATAGAATAGTTGTAATTTTTTTTTTTAATATTCTCATACTCGCCTATACTAGTTTCTATCAAAAATTTAAAGTCTATGAAAACGATAGAAAGCAAACTGGGAGCTCGTTGATTTTTTTATATATTATTGTACTTATATATACTAACAGAAAACCGTTTGAATTAGACAGGATCAAGCCGTAGTTTATTTGTAAAAAAAATTTTAATATTGCCTCCTGGCGCGTTTTCATACTAACATTCAAACGTATGAAAATACGAGAAAGCAAACTCAGATCATGTTGATATTTTTACTATATATTCTTATAATATCAAGCAATTCAAAAATATTTGAATCTCGTAGGATCAAGGCATAGAATAATTGTAAAATTTTTTTTAATATACTCATACTAGCCCATACTAGTTTCTATGAAAAATTTTAAGTCCATAAAAACGATAGAAAGCATACTAGGAGCTCGTTGATTTTTTTATATATTATCGTACTTATATATACTAAGCGAAAACCGTTTGAATTAGACAGGATCAAGCCTTAGTTTATTTGTAAAAAAAAATTTAATATTGCCTCCTGGCGCGTACTCATACTAACATTCAAACGTATGAAAATACAAGAAAGCAAACTCAGATCATGTTGATATTTTTACTATATATTCTTTTCATATCAAGCAACTCAAAAATATTTGAATCTCGTAGGATCAAGGCATAGAATAGTTGTAAAAAATTTTTTAATATTCTCATACTCGCCTATACTAGTTTCTATCAAAAATTTAAAGTCTATGAAAACGATAGAAAGCAAACTGGGAGCTCGTTGATTTTTTTATATATTATTGTACTTATATATACTAACAAAAAACCGTTTGAATTAGACAGGATCAAGCCATAGTTTATTTGTAAAAAAAATTTTAATATTGCCTCCTGGCGCGTTTTCATACTAACATTCAAACGTATCAAAATACGAGAAAGCAAACTCAGATCACGCTGATATTTTTATTAAATATTCTAATAGTAGACATTTTTATTAAATATTGTAATAAGTCGGTGTGCTTTGGCTAAGTAATTAAAGCCTACCTATTAAATACATACGTAATCAAATATTTTCGAAATCGGTGCCAGCCCATACAAAGCAAAGCACACCGACTAGGTATGTATAGTAAATGAAAACTACCAATCAGTTATTTTTTACTTTTTAGTGCTTTTGTTTGAAGTCGGTTTTTATTTTTTTGTTAAAAAGTTTTTATTGTTTAGTTTTGTGGACCAAGTATTTTATGGTACCCTATAATCCGTCATCTATTGTTTTAAATTAACTTTTAATATTGCCGCAAAGTCGATTGTTAAACAGATAATATATTTTTACCACACCCTGTTACCAGATCCCAGTTTGCTTGTATCAGTTTTTGGAGTTGTTCAATGATCGTAGTCGACGACCGGTGGCTTTATCCTGTCTAATTCGTATACTTTCTTAGATCTTTTCGGTTCTTTTCACGGATTTATTTCCATTTTTGATTCCCGACGTTTCGAATGCTGTACAGCAATTACTGTTATGAGATAGACGGTGTTTGGTTAGTATATACATATATGTATGTATGAGAACAACTATTCTATGTCTTGACTATATAGTACTATATAGTAAAAATATGAACATGATCCGAGTTTGCTTTCTTGTATTTTGATACATTTGAATACGCGCCAGGAGGCAATATTAAAAATTTATTTACAAATAAACTACGGCTTGATCCTGTCTAATTCAAACGGTTTTTTGTTAGTATATAGAAGTACAATAATATATAAAAAAATCAACGAGCTCCCAGTTTGCTTTCTATCGTTTTTATGGACTTTATATTTTTCATAGAAACTAGTATGGGCTATTATGAGAATATTAAAAAAAAATTACAACTATTCTATGCCTTGATCCTACGAGATTCAAATATTTTTGAGTTGCTTGATATTATAAGAATATATAGTAAAAATATCAACATGATCTGAGTTTGCTTTCTTGTATTTTCATACGTTTGAATGTTAGTATGAGTACGCGCCAGGAGGCAATATAAATTTTTTTTTTACAAATAAACTAAGGCTTGATCCTGTCTAATTCAAACGGTTTTCGCTTAGTATATATAAGTACGATAATATATAAAAAAATCAACGAGCTCCTAGTATGCTTTCTATCGTTTTTATGGACTTAAAATTTTTCATAGAAACTAGTATGGGCTAGTATGAGTATATTAAAAAAAATTTTACAATTATTCTATGCCTTGATCCTACGAGATTCAAATATTTTTGAATTGCTTGATATTATAAGAATATATAGTAAAAATATCAACATGATCTGAGTTTGCTTTCTCGTATTTTCATACGTTTGAATGTTAGTATGAAAATGCGCCAGGAGGCAATATTAAAATTTTTTTTACAAATAAACTACGGCTTGATCCTGTCTAATTCAAACGGTTTTCTGTTAGTATATATAAGTACAATAATATATAAAAAAATCAACGAGCTCCCAGTTTGCTTTCTATCGTTTTCATAGACTTTAAATTTTGATAGAAACTAGTATAGGCGAGTATGAGAATATTAAAAAAAATTTTACAACTATTCTATGCCTTGATCCTACGAGATTCAAATATTTTTGAGTTGCTTGATATTAAAAGAATATATAGTAAAAATATCAACATGATCTGAGTTTGCTTTCTCGTATTTTCATACGTTTGAATGTTAGTATGAAAACGCGCCAGGAGGCAATATTAAAATTTTTTTTACAAATAAACTACGGCTTGATCCTGTCTAATTCAAACGGTTTTCTGTTAGTATATATAAGTACAATAATATATAAAAAAATCAACGAGCTCCCAGTTTGCTTTCTATCGTTTTCATAGACTTTAAATTTTTGATAGAAACTAGTATAGGCGAGTATGAGAATATTAAAAAAAATTTTACAACTATTCTATGCCTTGATCCTACGAGATTCAAATATTTTTGAGTTGCTTGATATTAAAAGAATATATAGTAAAAATATCAACATGATCTGAGTTTGCTTTCTCGTATTTTCATACGTTTGAATGTTAGTATGAAAACGCGCCAGGAGGCAATATTAAAATTTTTTTTACAAATAAACTACGGCTTGATCCTGTCTAATTCAAACGGTTTTCTGTTAGTATATATAAGTACAATAATATATAAAAAATCAACGAGCTCCCAGTTTGCTTTCTATCGTTTTCATAGACTTTAAATTTTTGATAGAAACTAGTATAGGCGAGTATGAGAATATTAAAAAAATTTTTACAACTATTCTATGCCTTGATCCTACGAGATTCAAATATTTTTGAGTTGCTTGATATTAAAAGAATATATAGTAAAAATATCAACATGATCTGAGTTTGCTTTCTCGTATTTTCATACGTTTGAATGTTAGTATGAGTACGCGCCAGGAGGCAATATTAAAATTTTTTTTACAAATAAACTAAGACTTGATCCTGTCTAATTCAAACGGTTTTCGCTTAGTATATATAAGTACGATAATATATAAAAAAATCAACGAGCTCCTAGTTTGCTTTCTATCGTTTTTATGGACTTAAAAATTTTCAGACAAACTAGTATGGGCTAGTATGAGTATATAAAAAAAAATTTTACAATTATTCTATGCCTTGATCCTACGAGATTCAAATAGTTTTGAGTTGCTTGATATTATAAGAATATATAGTAAAAATATGAACATGATCCGAGTTTGCTTTCTTGTACTTTGATACGTTTGAATATTAGTATGAGTACGCGCCAGGAGGCAATATTAATTTTTTTTTTTACAAATAAACTACGGCTTGATCCTGTCTAATTCAAACGGTTTTCTGTTAGTATATATAAGTACAATAATATATAAAAAAATCAACGAGCTCCCAGTTTGCTTTCTATCGTTTTCATAGACTTAAAATTTTTGACAGAAACTAGTATAGGCGAGTATGAGAATATTAAAAAAATTTTTACAACTATTCTGTGCCTTGATCCTACGAGATTCAAATATTTTTGAGTTGCTTGATATGAAAAGAATATATAGTAAAAATATCAACATGATCTGAGTTTGCTTTCTCGTATTTTCATACGTTTGAATATTAGTATGAGTACGCGCCAGGAAGCAATATTAAAAATTTTTTTACAAATAAACTACGGCTTGATCCTGTCTAATTCAAACGGTTTTCTATTAGTGTATATAAGTACAATAATATATAAAAAAATCAACTAGCTCCTACTTTGCTTTTTATCGTTTTTATGTAATTGAATGTTGTTTTTACAATTATGCGCTCTCAATAGCAACAATAATTTTTTTTACGACACTTTTAGTGGTTAATTCTGCAAAATTTTTATAATTTTGAATAAATACATATTATAGAAAGCTTCAGTAAAAAAATCAGCAAGATTCAAGCATGCTTTCTAATTTTTCATGGCTTAAATGACCTTTTACGCTAAGAACGGACACGAACATTACTGAATTTAAAAATTTGGTATTAAATTATATAAAACACTATACATTCCTATTATTGTATTTAAAATGATTAAAAAGTAATATTTAATTGCATCTGTAGCGTATTTATTTTTAATAACATGTGTTTTTGACGCCGCGATACCGTTGCGGCCCTTTGTTTAATTCGTCAGGTGGCCGGCTGCTAGTCGGCCGCTAGCTTCAGGTCCATCTTTTTGAATCGTTTTCCTATTAAAATTTCGAACAATATGTATATATTTCGCTTTCTGATAATATTCAAGAAGTTTTGGTAACAATTTCTGGCTCTGGTTTTAATGCGCATCGATAGGGAATTCCATTTTTTCATTAATTATTCTAAATTAAGAGATTTTATTTTTAGTAGTTTCAATGCTTTTATTAGAAATATATTTTTTTATTCTCTAAAGTCAAAATTCTTGAAGTTAAGAAGTGAACTCTTGTATAGAATGTACAATTCACAAAGATTTGTTTAACGATACATAGGTATACAGGATGGAACTAATGGATGAGATGTGGCAGAAAAGTACCTTATATATTAAAGTTGTCAAATTTTACTCAAAGAAAATATTCCCATAGTATAAAAAATAATAATAACTGCATTTAAATTTATTAATTGAAGCGGTAATCGAACCACCTTACCTTACCTTCGGGTAAGTTTTTTAAATAAAATTTATATGCAGCTATTTTTTTAAAGTAATGTTTAGTTTGAGTAAAACTTTATAACTTCAATACTTATTTAAGGCACTTTTCTTCCACGTTCCATCTATTTGTTCCAGCCTGTATACTACCTACATAGTCTATATACTTAAACAGTAGATACTCGAGTCATAATCAGACATGCTAACTGTGCAAATCTAGTAAATAGACAGACAATCTGTGTTCATAAATACTGCAAATGAGTACTAACAACAGAGTGACCCACTTCAAAATGCGCACGTCACCCCTTATATAGGGCCGAGGGAAACTGTTATGGGAGTCTTTCTTTTGAAGAAAGCAAGTTACGGAGTTGGGCATACGGTAGCTTGGTAGCAAAGATAAGCCCGTGCGTATCGTATACAATTAGCTATGAATCGTAAAAGGTATCGAGTGTCCGGTGCGGCGCTTGCGGCCGGTGACTCATCCGGTGGCTGCGTAGTGGGATCACGTATACGATAGGTACGATACTTTAGAATTATTATACATATGACATACGGGTCATTACTATTGCTTAAATATGTAATATGTATGGAATTATTTACAACTAAATTGTAAGTTTATAATAGTGATTTAAGAAAATAATATTACGGTTTGTTGTCAAGACAATATAACTAAAGTATTACCTATACATATAATAAAATTGTAACTAAGCCGAATCTGTACATTATATATTTTTTGGAAAATCTTACTTGAAATAGACATTATTATCGATACAGAGACAGAATCTATAGTTTTTAGTCTGATAAAAATCGATACTAAACGTTAAAACCGTAAGTAAGTAGGGACGAACCCGAGCGAAGCGAGTGTGAGTCGCTCGTAATAAATAAAGTACATATCTCAATAAATTCTTCCACTTTTATTTAAGGTGATTGAACTTTTATAGTTTCTAGCGCAGTAATTTGGACGCTGAATAAGACAATATCATATAAAAATATATATTATGTATAAGCAATACAGCGTTATCGTAAATGACGTAAAAATACCGTGAATTGATTCGTAATATGTATTACTTTTGATAGCCTCCCAGGCTATATTATGCGTAAAAGCTACGTACGAAGGTCGACAAACTCGTCAAAGTGCGGCTACAACACGTTTCCGTAATACAAGTACCTCTTACTTCCTCGCTCCCTGCAAATAAATGACTAGTGATTGAGACGGAATTATCGCAGAAGAAAGAACTAAAGTGATTTGAATCATCGCAAGGATAATGGGTATATTAACACGTCATTATCAGAAATTTGAGTTACACAAAAGTTTAAGTATACTCATTAGCATTTACGTAAATGACAAATAGTATTTATCATCATTACTAATTGCTTCTTAACGAAGTAGCTAAATATTACATTTTCATTTTAATCTAACAGTTTTTCATTTATAAAGTAAGGACAGTATCTATAAATAGAAATATGTTAATGTTACGAACTTTGGAGACCTTATGAGTAAGTGAATTTGTAAACCAATTTAAATATACGTGTAACAGATTTTTAACACGTTTCATCCTCGCCTCAAGATATATGCACATAATATTATGTATGTCTCAGAACGCATAATCCTTTAATACTTTCTTAGATTTACGCGAATATTTGACATTTTAAATAAAACTATCTTTTCGGATTTTGTCGCGGATTTATTTGGATTTTTGTTTCCCGACGTTTCGAATGCTTTACAGCATCCATGGTCACGGGAGAGACTGAGGTGTTACATGTCTTGAATGTATAGTTGTTACAGACAGCCTACCCACAATTAAGTAGGCTGTCTGTAACAACTATACATTCAAGACATGTAACACCTCAGTCTCTCCCGTGACCATGGATGCTGTAAAGCATTCGAAACGTCGGGAAACAAAAATCCAAATAAATCCGCGACAAAATCCGAAAAGATAGTTTTATTTAAAATGCATAATCCTTTATTCCTTCGTCAACTTGTTTTCATCTTTTTAGTTAGCTTTTATGCAGTCGGAATTTTTATTTTTATAATATACCTACCTATACTTTTTTGATTTCTTTAACTTTCATGTAATAACATTGAAGCGAATCGAAACAATAGTCTGATCGACGTGATTTTTTGCTTAGAGATAGTAATTAAGTTCAAAAGGTTCCTGAATCATTAAGGGAATGTAGGCTGGATCTAAGGGAGGCGAGGGCGAGTTGCTATCTAGTCCTTGCCGATTTTATAAATGCGAAAAAAGTATAATGTCCCAAAAAAAAAGTTTTCTTTCTTTCACGCAGAAAGTCATTGACGTACATAAAACTACAAAAAAATATATATTTAAGATCCCAGAATGACTAAGGTAACATGGAACTCATACATTATGTGATTTCAGTGAAATATTATAAGTTTTTAAAGCTGCACCTAAATAATAAAACACATAAAAGACAATAAAAGCTGCATGGTATACTTAAAGCCTTGTATGATTTTTCTATTATTAAAATAATAGTTTACTATTGTTTGAATGGATTTAGTGCAAGTGAAAGTAGTTTTTGGTGCTAATGTTTCTACCCACTCCTTCAACCCACTACTTCCACTGCTTTGACCCATTTTCGTAACTACTATGCATTTTTACATAGCCATTAATATCTGTTGGTTATTAATATATTTCTTGTTTCATACAATGTACACCCACACACTACATTCGTTTTGTTTGTATTATTTGATAATTTGACACATTTATTTATAGGATTGTGTATTTCTGTTGAATCTTGCCAAGCACTCAGTAGAAGTTTACAAGCCTTTGTAGTAAAGAGATAAAACCAATCACAACTACTACTGTAGTTATGATTGAGTACTTAGTGCCTTTAGTCTACTAAACTATACTCTAGTATTGAATAAAAACATATGGAATTATACAAGTATTCTAATTACCATTATTTAGAAAATCACATAATTTGCTTTAGTTTTCATCATGAAGCAGACAAAGAAGAATTTAGGTACATTTTTCTCTGTTCTGCTTGCTTTTAACTTTTTTTGCTTTTCACAACTTGCACTCACTAACACTAACATAGTACCTTGTATTCATTAGATTCTAAGAAATAAGTTGAAAGTTCCATATGAATGTTCAAAATGCCCCTTAGTACTATAATTCATCCGCATAAGACACCTGTAACTAAAGATCACACATTTCTCTTATTTACCTTAGTGCATATGAAGACTAAAGCAGATGCCTGAGCTTAAACTTTGACTTTATTAAGGTCAGTAGCACTTTCAGCAACAGCACAATAACAGATAAACTAAATAAACAGGATGAATATATACTAAATGAATTATTGCTTATCCACATAAAGATAAAATGGATGATTAATATTAATTATAATATTATGATTGAAACTGAAGGAAAATTTATAATTATATTAAATAATAATGCTCTAATTTGAAAAAAAGCTAAATATAATTCTTTGGTTATTTAGCATCTTTCCTTATATCTTTGTATATACAAAAATAATGACTATTATAATAAAATCACGTTAGTAAACAAGATTAATTTCAAAGACATTTAGGGTTTAAAATACTTCAAACCATTATCTGATTACTAAAGATATTCTCATTAGAATAATTTTAAGACTACTAAAGTAAAATAAAGTTAAAAATGCTTACCTATAATAAATAATGTGCTTCCAAATAGGCATAATGTGAGTCGTATACAAAGTGCTCGATTCAAGCTACTTGTCACGCGCCTTGAGAAGTAGCTGATCGGGCAATTCCAGCGCTGATCATTCGGTTGCTGCTCGTATGTTACAGTTGTCGGCTGATATACAGCACTTGTAGGCATTGTGAAATTATTTACTAAAAATAGTACACTCAAACTAAATCACCACTTCTTTGTGCACTCACTTCACCACTAATTGTTAATGTCGACGATATTTTAGTCGTTTAACTATTATAATTGGGCTTCCTTAGCTTATTAATAAGTTTATTAAATTATAGCAATGATATAAATGTATTTTGTTTATAATTATAACAAAACAAATTTTAAGTGACGCTTAAAATAGAAGCGGTCGCGTCGCGTCAAGAATCGAAACAGTCACGAATGATGTCAGACAGATTCAGTCGTAAATTGTAATGATTTGACAGCACTGAGCAGTGAGCACTGGCCGTGGCCACTGACATAAATTTCTATATTGCCAGCAATAAAATTATAACTACATACATCTTCGCCTTGGTGTGTGTGGTTCACTGTATCCTTGTATTATATGATCTGTGCTATCTTTAAATTTAAAAAACGTTGAACGCTAAAAGTACTATTTTACAGCAAAATAGTGGAACGCTTGAATAATCTTTTTATAACTAAACCTTTAGTTATATAAATAAAAAAAATGGAAATAAAAGTGTTTTGGATATATTTTAACTTGTTTTAAGCGTTATAATAGGATATACAACTTGTTAGTGATAAATTGTAATGACTTGTCATCCATGGTGATGACTGATGTCTGTTCAATATGATAATACTACTATAATAGTATTATAATCTGTGATAATACTATGTTCCTTCTTCAACTTGTTCTCAATTCTCATTCTCATCTTTTTAATTCGATTTTTACCATCTATCCTTTTTGAAGTAAAACTTCTTTAGTATCCTTGTGATTTGAAACTCGATGAAACGGAAATGCGACACAGAAAGACACAAACAATAAATATATGGATTAAGCCGGCAAGAGAATGAGATAGAGTACACTATAGAGTGAAAAATAATACTAAATATAATATGTTATGTAATATAACAAAGTTTTCGAGATATTTGCAGAAAACTCGGTTTTTAACTTCTTCTTGGTTTATTATTTTTAATTTCTAGAATAATCTTTAAACGCCTATCCCTATTAACATTGTCGGATGTGAAAATCGGCAACTTTACAGGAGAGTGCGTCAAAGTTTGAATTGTTGATATTTTTTTAAATGTACAAGTTAGGTTAACAAAAATCACTTGTGGCTATTTTAAAAACTACTCGTAAAAAGTATTTTTTTGTTGCAGCTACTAAAAGAAGAGACTTTTTAAGAGTGATTAGTGAAATAAAAAGAAAATGACAAATTTGCATATCCGACAATGTTAATAGGGATAGGCGAAATTTGATTTTCATGAAAGTTGATGAAACTAAGGGAATGTAATCTTCGAAATACATATAATCTCAGACCAATAAACTTTTTTATTGGGCTGAGTATATAATAAAAATGAAAATTGAAATGTTTAGCCATTTCCGAGGAAAGTATATTTTATAGTCTCGAGAGTCCACTTGAAGTTGGGGGTGATTTTCAGCCTTGTTTTCGAAGATTACATTCCCTTGGTTTCATGAAAATATATATAATAAAGTGTATATATATATATATATATATATATATATATATATATATATATATATATATATATATATATATATATATAAGAATTGCTCGTTTAAAGATATAAGTACCTGCAGGCGACCGAGCTCCGCTAGCTCCGCTCGCAGTTTTTGGCCAAAAAACATTTACAAAAAATTGAATAAATACAAAAAAAAAACAAAAGTAAAAACTTGTATCCGATCGGATACGAACTCAGACACCTGTGGTTGTCAAACTTGCGCCTTGGCTGCTTGACCACGAGGCTTTTGTCCTAGCGTGTATGTGAATTAGCGACCATATTTTACGTGGAATAATGCGAAACAAAACCGCATGAAAACTCGAAAACACGCGTTTTCCCAGACAAAACTAATCTAGATCGATTTATGGCCCCTGAAACCCCCTGTATACTAAATGTTATGAAAATCGTTGGAGCCGTTTCCGAGATTCAGATTATATATATACAAGAATTGCTCGTTTAAATATATTAGAACTATACAAAGAAATAAAGAACAATAATGTCACTTTATCTATACATATAATAAAATTGTAGCCAAGCCGAATCTGTACATTGAATATTTATTGGGAAACCTTATTGAAATAGACATTATTATCGAAACAGAAGCCGAATCTATAGTTTTTAGAATATTTGTCTGTCTGTCTGTTACCGCATCACGGAAAAACCACTGGAGGGATTTTGATGAAATTTTGGTATGAGGATATCTGGTTATTCGGGTCAACATATAGGATACATTTTACTGGGGGAAAACATCTCATTTCTGAGAAATCTATACAAAACGTTAAAACGTAAGTAGGGACGAACCCGAGCGAGCGAGGACGAGTCGCTAGTGAACATATATATTTATAATTGCGTTAATTGTTGTCCACTCGAATATATCTACACGAAATTTTGCTGGCGACAACTTCAGAGCGGCCAAAAGTTTGGACGAACTACATAATAACTATACCTACCTTTTTATACAAAACTAGCATTGTCCGCGGCTCCGCCCGCGTCAGATGACCAAAAACCAAATTCTTAGGTTTTACATATCATTAGTATTCTCTTACAATGCAGTTTTAGATTTTTTCTCTGAAATGAGATATTTTCCCGCGGTAAAATGTATCCTATATGTTGACCCGGATAACCAGCTATCATCATACCAATTTCATCAAAATCTGTCCAGTGGTTTTCTCGTGTTGCGGTAACAGACAGACAGACAAAAATTCTAAAAAACTATAGAATCGGACTCTGTATCGATAATAATATCTATTTCAATTAGATTTTCTAAAAAATATTTAATGTACAGATTCGACTTAGTTACAATTTTATTATATGTATAGATATACTCATAATATGAAGATTTTTATACTATTGCCCGTAAATTACGCACATGAACGAGTCTCTAATTCGTCCATGATTACGCAGTATTGAATACTGAGTGCAGAGTATACTAAGAATACTTGATGCTTTCCTTAAATAAATATAAGGTATAGGATATGATATTGAATAAAATTTTAAGTGCAAGAAATATACTAGCGGCTCACCCTCGCTTCGCTCGGCTTCGTCTATAAACAAAATAGCCTATGTGTTATTCCAGACTATAATGTATCTCTGTACCAAATTTCATCATTTCATTCCTCCAGACTGTTCAGCCATTCTGGCGTGAAAGAGTAACAAACACATCCATATTCACAATTTTTCACTTTTATAATATTAATACGGATACCTACAATTATTATAACAAGTCAACCTTATTTCAAATACGCTTATTGAGAAAAAAAAATATATATCTGCTAGTTTGATGTGAAATAAAAAACAGTAATATTGTGCTAAAATATTATAGAATATTTTAATGTAAGTTTTATTATCATTAAAACATTTTACTTAGCTAACAGTCATGTATATCTAAAGCTATCACTATATCGTTATTTTATGGGTAAAAGGCACTCATTCTTGTTATAAATATATTTTCTCACATCATCTCATCATATAAAATCATTATATTACAATCATACATTTATGTAAAACATTTGAATATAACAAGTAAATTATTAAAATTAAATATTTGTCTATGCTGAATAATTACTTTTAACTTGTAAATTAATAGTATATACATGTATATTATAATTCTTGATTTAAATAATAAGGCACCTTACGAGCAATCGCCTCAAATCCAATATGGAAATTAAATTCTTTAAGCTACAACACATCACTTGTGCTTTGTACTGAAATAACCAGTTATATATAGAATAACATGTACTGTGACAATACTTTTTATTAAAATGACTACTATTTTTTGTGAAAAAAAATGTGGTACATTTGGTACTATAATGTTGTATGAATATAACAAGTCGTCAAATCACAAACATACAATATTGACATTATTATTAATAATGAGCATAGCAAATTGCGCGAATATTTATTTTTATTATAATCAATGGTATTCAAATTTGCATGAAACCTTACAAATTTTGCTCCTAACTCCTATCTTAGGCCTGAAAATATACTTTCATTGGGAATACATATACGAAATTTTACAGGAAAAATGTGCTCTGTACATTGCTCAAGTGCTAGTAATATTGTAATTCAGAATAACTACTTATGTAAACAAATCCCATTAATATGAATAACATTTCATAAATACTATTAAAATATCATGTATTAAAAGTAGGATAAGTTAAAAATAATGGAAGTACTTTATAATAATATTGGGTAGCTATATTTTAAACTAGCTTATAATATTCACGTTATAAGAAAACTAAGAGAACATTTGATTGAATGTGGCTAGGTATTTATAGGACAATGTAACTTTTTGTATTTTGTATTCACAGAATATCAATTTCATAGAATCGTATACGATATCAAATTTTTCAAAAAGATAATGAATTTTTAATAATTTTGTCATGTCCATGTATTCTTTAAATTCGTCAGTCTCATAAATTACTTACTTTTTTGTTAGCTCTCGTCTTACATAATATTAATCGCAGCACAGCTTTATATACAAAATTTAGAACACAACGAAAGGCAATTAAGATTAACATAATATCATTCGACGGCGAACCCGGCCGTCTCTAGGACGGCTTGCTCGAGTTTGTCGTGTAGCTTTTCTTTATTGGGATATGGCGGTAAGTCGAGACGATTGAAGCAGGTGTGCGCTTTGGGGAGCGAGTCGGGGGACGCGTCTGCTACTAGATGTAGAGTGAAAAGTCTGGGTGCAGCGGCGCCGGTGGAGCCTTGCAGGGCGCGGAACCCAGCTAGGGGCACTCGTCGTGAACCGGTGACGAATTGAAGTAAACGAGCTCGCATTTCCGGGTCGAATTCCTCGACGATTTCCCAGAACCAGTTGACAATAGGGGCGTCGGGTGCGACGTGTTTGAGGCGGGTGTGTCGTCGCCAGTCGGCGGGGTCGAGGTCGGCGCGGCCGGCCAGCAGCGGCGGCAGGTCGCGCGGCGACAGCGGGCGCAGCAGCTGCGGCGGCACGAGGTCGGCCAGCCCGCGCTGCAGCGCCAGCCACTGCCGCTCGGCGCCGCGCGTGAACCGGTGCGCCACGTATAGCCGCACGTACTCGCGCTTGTTGGCGTCCGTCACAGCTTCGGCCGCGCCGCCCGGCCGCAGCTCCACGCTGCGCACCGCTCCGAATGATGAGCATTCCACGGAGAATGTTGTGTCTATCACGCCTGCTATACTGTTGTCCCTTTATATGAAAATAAATATGAGTTTAGCGAGCTTATTTTTGAAGAATCATAGAAAAATCTTGGGTGATGCAAAAGTGTAATTTTTTTTTATACAGAAATATACTCAAACAAAAGGAAAACAATAATTAGGTAACCATGTGGTACTACAGTCAAAGAAATATATTGTCATAAGAAGTCACCAATGGAGTTTGGACAAGATGTCATAATCGTTGACAATACCAATCAATTAATATATATTTTTTATGAGCTGTCAAAAGGCGATTTTCCCATAGATTTTGTATGGCAATAACAATCCGTGACGTCGCTATTTGCCAACTCCATTAACTCAATAACTGAAAATTAATCAATTTGAGAACTTATGTCTTGGAATTATTGAATCCAACTACCGAATTATAACTAATGGACAAAAGCTCTCTTGAATACACTCATTAATTTATTACAAAATTAAAAAACCGTGATAATATACGTTTGCAAGTACTTACAGCATCCACGACAATGATCTATGTAATTCAGGATCCACATCACGAATATCCTTCAGAGTTATTGGTCTTCCTAGCAACTGCTTATAAAAAGGTACTGTAAAGGCAGCATCCAGTTGGTGGCCGTGGAACAATGCCACTCCCAAAATACGTCCCGCAAAATGGAAGTATGATAAGTGCTCAGGGTTAACCTTGTAATAATAATTAAAAGAAAAAAAGCTGATGATTGTTGTTATGTAATACTAGAAAAAATTACAATTTTTATAACATAAATACAAATAATATAGGGTATGTCGTGAGTTCAATTTCTGCATGGGAAATACATACTTAATTGTGGTGTGTCTTTATAAAGCTCTAAATATTCAAACTTAATGGAAATTAAAATTAGATGTTGTTTTCTCTCTATTTCACCATAAAAAGTATAAAGGTATGAAAAAAAATGTTATGCATGAGATGCAGTACAGGTGCTTGTGCACAAATACATAACATTGTACACTTTTAGGTTTATGTCTACAGATACGTGAAGTACTTTAATTTCGTAATATCCGAAAAGACCGTGAAAGATCAAGCGCAATTGACAGATTCTCCTTTTACTTTAGTCTTTTACATAAGTTTTGAGAAGATTTTACAAAAAAAAATCCATAATCTACCGACATGGAACTCAAACCTAGGCTATAATAATCCAATCCAAGACGCTCGTAATACAGTCCAATTAGTACGAGTGTCATAGATTTGTATGATTTTTTGTATTTGATAAATGAATAAATAATTAACAATAAGAAGCATGTGCACAAACTATACATATATTAAAACAAGTAATTTCTAAAAATAGCATCATAACAAACTTACACCTGAATCAGCATTGATTTGCAAAGCATATCTGTCATCACCAGCGTTTGCATACTGGAACAGACCATAGTGAGGATTGAAGAGTTCCCTCCCCAACAGATGGAGCCACTCCCTCGCAACGCCGCCGTAGTCGAGCCCTTCCTCGCCGCGGAACTTGACCAGCAATCGTTTCCGTAACTCCTTGCCTCGTAACTTCATTACGAGCCGGTACGATTCTTCTAGTACTTCGTTACGTGACACCTGAAATATTTTGTATCGGTGTAGATAGTATTTTTTACGAAAAAAAATTAATTTATACAGATTTTTTTTATGAACATTATAGATAAAAATATTGACTCTTAAAAAACTAAATTTAATTGTCTATTTATCTTTTCATAGTTCCTATTACTATTTATAGACCACGTAGCAAACATTATGCATGTAGGGAGAGTAGACAAGGGAGTTGAGCTTCAAGTAGCTGAAAAATGAGTTAGCTGTAATTTACCAAATTAAACGCTTCAATACTGGTAACGCTATATTTTTATCATTATTCTGTGTGGTGGTAGTACATATTTACCCAGTCAACCTAGCCTATTCATGCTCACAAGAGGGATTATCTAGGACGGTTATAGGATATAAATTATAAACCTACACGAAAATAAGCTACCAGTGTTTTTCAATTTGTTTATTAAAGCAAAAGAAAATGCCTTTCAAGAACTTTCGCTATCCATCCATACTAATATTATATATTCGAAAGTGTATTTGTTTGTTCTTCTTTCACGTCTAAACGCAATGACGGATTGGCGTGATTTTTTGTGTAGAGATAGTTGAAGGTTTGGAGAGTGACATAGGCTACTTTTTACTGAAGGAGTGTCTAATTCCCACGGGAAAACACGCTATAATGCAATAAAAAAAAATATGTATGATCAGAATTACTTGAAACTTGGTATTAATGCTCTTCAATAAAATTAAATAAATATGTGTTTTAGCAGTTTTCGAAATTCATTCTAAAAGGGGGTAAAATAATACATGAAAGTTTGTATGAAACTTCCTTTTTAGAGATTTTTTTGTAGTTTTAGCGCGAGCGAAGCCGCGGGTTCAGTTGATAACATTATAAATGTAAGGAGCATCTAGGTAATTAATATTATAATTATACAACATAATGTTACCTCAATCCGACAGTGGCCAGTCTGCGGCTGCAGCGCCTGCAGCTCGGCGCGCAGCACGCGCGCTTTCGCCGCCAGGTCGCGCTTGTACTTGGGCAGCGCGTCGGCGTCCGGTGGCTCGGCGGCGGGCGGCGCGGCCGGCGCGCTGCTGGCCACCGGCGCGTCCGATGTTGGACTCTGAGGTTCACAGGTGGAACAATTGTATTAAGCTGAATCAAAGCATTATTATCTATACATATAAATACTGTAGAGGTCGAATGTCTGTGGGATAGTTAAAAAACTATAGTTAAATAACTATAGTAACTTATACAGCTATGTACACAAAAACTACTGATTGGATTTTAATGAAACTTTACAATAATATAGTTCATACATCAGAATAAAAAATAGGCTACTTTTTATTCCGGAAAAATGTACGGTTCCCGTGGGATAGATTTGTTTCTGTTATATAATAGTCTATATTCGACACTAGCCTTTACACGGTAAAAGGAAACGGTTTTGTTTAGGTTTCAATAGTATGTATCGTCTTTAAGCATCTGTGCACTTCGGGACGCATCAGAGCGAAGTAAGAGTAAGTCGCTAGTGAGTTCATAAAAGCAGTTACTTGACAAAATATAACATTATTTGCTTTTAAAACAATGTATAGGCCTCTTCCTAAGTTGAATCAAGTAGAAAATAAGATCCACTTATGAAAAACTCAAAGTAGGAATCACATAGCACATAAGCATTCAATAATCATGTTTGACAACATTAAAAACTCATAAGTGCAAAAGATTTAATGGCAGTCAATAATAAAATATTACAATTCACTCACAAGTCTAGCGGAGAGTGCGAGACGTGGGTCAGTGAACTGGGTAGTACGGTTGTTGTGGTCCACAAAGTATGGTCGTCCGGATGGCGCGTGCCGCATCTCCCAGCCGGGCGGCAGCGGGCCGGCCGTGGCGCAGTGGCGCAGGTGCTGCGGCACGCGCGGGTCGTGCCACGTCGACGCGCCCGTCACCTTGTTGTAGAAGTACACCTGGCCTTGGGCTGTTGTTCGCATTTCTGATGGTGGATGAATGACAACAGTTATTAAAATTATTATACGCTTACGACTTATCCTAGTTTCGCTCGGATGCTTCCCTTCTGATCTTACAGGGCCGTGGTCGAATGCGCAAGCGATCCCGTGGCCCTGTCTCTTGCGATCGGGATCACTGTGGTGGTTTTAATGTAGGGTAGTCTGTCGCGCTTTGTGACAGTAAACATATTTTTATCGAAATAAAAAATATCCCATAGCACTCGGCGATAATGGTAACTTCCCATAAATGGAAAATTTTCAGAATTTACACTAACTTACTAACTTTACCTCTTTATAATATTAGTGTAGATGGAAAGTCTGAGATTATATACTAAAGATAAATCATGCTTTAATTTACAAATTAAACTAAGTTAAAATCAATTATGAAAACCGATTCAAAACTGGCGGTAAATCGAGCAACATATATATAACATACACACAAAAAAATACAGTAGAATTGTGTACCCCCACTCACTGTTTTTTTTGAGATAATTACTATAGGTAAAATACTAGTTAAGTCTAATATTAATATTATAGTAGCTTGTTTGTTTGTTTGTTTGAACGCGCTAATCTCAGGAACTACTAACCCGATTTGAAAAATTCTTTTAGCATCGGATAACCTGTTTATTGAGGAAGGCTATAGGCTATATATCATCATATATGGTTATAGGCCATATATACTACCCAAGGGAGCGGAGCAGTAATCATAAATGTCAACAAACCGGGCAGACTTCCATACATTATTGTAAAACTGATGTTTATATAATCAAATAAATTTAACGCGGCTGAAACCGTGGGACACACAGCTAGTTATAATATAAAATACAAATATGTCACCATATCCGGGTGGTAAATCTGTAGCTGCTATGGGTGTAACTGGGGCTGGTGATGATGGAGTAGGCGGTTGACGACTTCGAACTGCTGTTTGAGGTTGTGGTTCTGGTCTGAAATTTTAATGAAAATATATAATGTTAATATTAATGTAAAATTAATTATTATATATTTATTTTATGTAATGTGGTATATTATAAATAATGCATTTAATTTATTTTATATCATACTAGCGACTCACCCTCGCTTCGCTTCGAGTTCGTCCCTAGACAAAAATATTTTCTTCCGGGATGATATAATATAGCCTATAGCCTTCCTCAGTTAACGGACTATCTAATGCAAGAACAATTATTCAAATCGGATTAGTTAGTTCCTGAGATTAGCGCGTTCAACCAAACAAACAAACTCTTCAGCTTTAAAATATTAGTATAGATTAGTTTTTTTAAAAGACTGCTAACTTTTTTGGATATTTGAAAAAAAATAAAAAAACCTCTCAGTAAACCTATAAAAATACCAGAAAAGTATAGTAAAATAAGTATTTGTTGTAAAAAAATATATATAACCTTAATGAAATAGAAGCTGCATGGCTCACATCACTCTCTGATACAGGTGAAGAGGGAGTCATTGGGGGCAGGGGAGAAAGGGGGGAGGAAGGGGTAACGGGACTGGTGCCGGGGGACGGCGATGATGGGGGCGTTGTTGTGGGAGGGGAGGCAGGGGACGTCTCTGTTGGCCGCTCCCATTGTGTCTTACGTAGAGCGTGGTTAACATAATATGGCCTGGAATATTGATAAAAGTAGAACAATAATTTTATTGTAAATAAGTATGTGATAAATATATTAGTAGTAAAATTCTATTTTATTTAAATGGTGTATATATCTTGTAACAATAACAAATACCACATAAATATAATATTTTCTTAGGTTTATGTCATCACAATTATCACTTCAAATATAATTTTTAGAATGCTTTACATGGATCAATCATTATGGTCATAGGAGACTTAGGTTTTTGACACCACATAGTTGTGTGTAAAGTCTATTTTTCCTTACATGTCCTAAATGGTAAACAAACACTACATTGAACGAATATCACTTGTTTTCAGACAATCACACATTTTAGATTTGGTTTTATCGTTTACTAGCGGCTCACCCTCGCTTCGCTCGGGTTCACCTCTAGAAAAGCACAAACAGATCTATCCCACGGGAACCGTTCATTTTTCCGGGATGAAAAGTAACCTGTTGTTTGACCGGCAATATAAGGTATCAGCATGCCAAATTTTACTAAATTAGGTGAATAAGTTGTTGTGTACTAAGCTGTATAAGTTACTATAGTTTTTTAACTATCCCACGAAAACTCTTTAATTTTTCGGGATGAAAAGTAGCTGATTTGTTTTTGTCATGTATGAGCTATATTATTGTAAAGTGTCATTAAAATCCAATCAGTAGTTTTTATGTACTAAGCTGTATAAATTGTTATAGTTTTTTAACTATCCCACGGGAACTCTTTAATTTTCCGGGATGAAAAGTATGTAAGATGTTGCACGGGGATATAAGGTACCACCATGCAAAATTTCATTTAAATCGGTCTAATAGAATCGGAGATTAGCCCGTACAAACAGAAAAACAGACAAACAGATCGCTCGGGTTCGTCCATACCTACAAATATGTTGTATTATCTCTTTAACCATTTGTCCAAATTATATGCAGTAAAAGGGAAAAGTCTTTTGTTTTAAATATTTTAGACGATAAATTTACTTATTTTGATAAGAATTCATAATTGTTGATAATATGACCAATAAACATGACCTACCGATTTAATTTATTTTTGTAATATAAAAAACTACTCTTTGTGACTTAAATATAAAAGTTAGACATATGCTGTCGCGGACTTTTTTGTAGGCATTATTAAGCTCTACAACTTTTCTCTAGAATATAATCATATATCTCTCATCGTTAAGGCAGCGTTCGTAAGAAACGTTTTCGTTCGACCGTTTTTTCTCCGACTTACTTTGCAAATCCGACTACCACGAAAAAGCCTTTTCATTTTTCGGGTTAATATATAGCCTATGATACTCAGAAAGAACGTGGCTTTCTATTGGTAAAAGAATTTTGTAAATCGGTTCAGTAGATCCAGAGATTACCCCCTACAACGTCACAAACTCACAAACTCACAAACCCACAAACTCACAAACTCACAAGATCACAAACTTTACCTCTTTATAATATTAGTATAGATAAATATATCAGAAACACACACACTATGAATTACACTAATAAAAGCTGTTAATTAATGATTTAAGCACATTATTTTTGCTAAAATCGAAATATTTACAGAACCAACTTCCACAGATAAAATATGAACACAACATTTTGATGTTTCGATACGCTACTTTGTCTTTGAATCATAGAGATGGAACATTTAGAATGAATTATAGAGAATGGAAACTGAACTTCAAAAAAAATAACAATCTCTTTAAATTACAAAGTACGACATTTTCTTCAAATTTTTATTAGGTTTTAAAATAGTAGGGTCTTCTGTAGAATACAGAAGATTTTTAATTGCTTTTAATCTACTTATACTTAATATTTACTAGAATTGCCCGCGGCTCCACCCGCGTTCAGATTACCAAAAACCAAATTCTTGGGTTTTACTTATTAGTATACTCTTATAATGCAGTTTTTGTATTTTTTCTCAGAAACGAGATATTTTCCCGCGGTAAAAAGTATCCTATATGTTGACCCGGATAACCAGCTTTCACCATAACAAATTTCATGAAAATCCCTGCAGTGGTTTTTCCGTGAAGCGGTAACAGACAGACAGACAAAAATTCTAAAAAGTATAGATTCGGCCTCTATATCGATAATAATGCCTATTTAAATAAGATTTTCCAAAAAATATTTAATGCACAGATTTGGCTTAGTTACAATTTTATTATATGTATGGATTGTTATTGTAATTATTATTATTTCCTATCTTATTGCACCCTCTTTAAAATGGAGTAAGTGACTTCGCTCCTGGCGGAGATCTCTCGACCGCTTATTTGCTTTTTTAGTTTAAAGTTTTGAAAATGAGTTTACATTAAGGCCAAAAATAAATAGACAAATGACATTTTAAGTGAAATAATCATTCTTTTCGTTGCCATGTTTGATGTAATATGTGTTAGAAGAGTTGAGAGAATTATCATCAGTATCCGAGTAATAAAATTATTAAAATAACTTGTATTGTATTTCTGTTCAATATTTTACATTCACTGCATAAAAACCATTACGTTCAGTCATTCCTTCGCCATGCTCATCTCTATGAATTATCTCTAGTTATCTGTACGCCATATTTGTTTACTATTTATGACACGTAAGAAAAAAAGACTATTATTATTATTATGTTGGGTGTGGTGCCAAGGTCGGCCCTAGCTACGTCGACCAGTTTTGGTCCATTGTAGCTAGTAAAAACGCAATCAAAAACCGCCAAAAAATCCGAAAAGGATTTTATTAAAAAAATACGAAAATAGTTTTTCAAGATAATCTTCACGAGACATGTAGTAGTATCCTACAGGGTTTATTCAATTACTCATAACAATGTTATACAGAATGAATTAGAATTCAAGGATTAATTTGTTCTATTTTTGTCAGTGTGGGTGTCCCGTCCCCCTTTTGCACATACTTCTCAATTGAGTGAATAATTTCTACAAGCTATAAATTGATTGTATCCTAATTTATGTAACACAGATTAGGAATTTTATGTCAGGAAAATTCATGAATCTTAATATAACAAGTATGTAAAAAAGTAATTACCTGCCACTGGAAGTACACCTTTCTTCCCAATGAGGTGGCAGTGGTAAATTGGAAACATTAGTGTTTACTGGTGGGTCTCTTGATGCTCTCACTTCTCCAGCTGGCCCAACCACTGCTAAAGGTGACCCTTCTCCTGCTGCAGAGGCGGGTTCTCCTCTGGTGCCATCTCGAGACAATAGAGATACTATAACTTGACCCTTTACACCACATGTTTCCCCAGAGTTATCTTCACATAATTCTAGGCATTGATCTGAAATAATTGGTGTATATAATAAGTAGCAGAAATATAAATTTGGTAAGTATATTATAAAAATTTAATCCCGATGTTTTTACTTACATCCAGTATCTTTCAATTTATGAACTGTCGATGGTAAAATACGAACACAACCTAAAAATCCAGAACCCTGTCGCTTGTGCACTTTCCGTTGATTCCAAACACTGAAAAGACATGATTATTAAATAATTTAAGTAAGAATATTGTTTTCATATATTAATTTTCATTACATAACAAAAATAAAACTCATAGATGATAACTATAAAATAATTTGAACTAACATTATCATTATTTTACAAACCAAAAAAATAAAATAGTATAATAATAATACATACATACCTAATAGTAATTCCATCACCTTTAGTTAAATATAAGTCATAATGTGTATTCCATTTTGGATCTAGTGTAGCTTTAACAGCATTTGTAGAATAGACTTGACCACTACCATCCACAGATATCTTTGCAAAAGGATCAGGTAATCCTATAGGAAAATGATAAATAGATGTATAATTATAAATTAAAAAACCCTCTACACACATTGTCATTTAATGATTACATTAGCACATGTGAAGCACTTAATCGAGAAATCATATGCCTAAATGCCTTACATCATTTTGGAAAAATGCTGATACTCTTACACTGGTGGACTGATATTAACTAAACATAGTTAAGAACCACGGCAAGGAAGCTTTCAAATGAAAAAAAAACGCATCTAAATCGGTACATCCGTTTGAGAACTATGATGCCACAAAACAGATACACACACACACACAGACATCGACGTCAAACTTATAACACCCCTCTTTTTGCGTCAGGTGTTAAAAATATGAAGCCTTAGTTAAAAAAAAATTATCAAATTACCTTTTATTTGAATTATTTTCGATCAGGATTTTATTAGATACCTATTATTTATTTAATTATGAAAACATCCAAGATGAAGAAACTAAATAAGCATAATTATATTATTCTTAACAAAATGCTTAGTAAAAGTTAATTTCAATGTTTATTAATAATCTTATAACAATTGATTTGGAAGAGAACAGCTTAGGGTTTTACAAGTAAATAGCAAACCATAAAGATTTCATAGCCATGCTTAAAAAAAAAAGAAACTGCAATTGCCTGAAACTTAATTCTGAAATAGATATTGTATATATATAATGTAAATGTAATTTATTTTGCAATTTAAATTCAAGTAATTAAATATCTTTATTTTTAAGCAACTATAAGGCAAGTTCATTGTACAAAATCATGAAAAAAACCAAAGAACATGTAAAATTTTCTAAATAGGACATGTCATTGAAAGATATGTCAATCACTCAAAATTGTTGTGACATAAATTTGTAAATCCTTATCATTTTATATTTCATTGATTATATATTTATTAACAATTGCTTTTAATTTTAAGATTTAATATACAGAAACACATGTTCGATACAGACATCTAAATACTCATATGAAGCCATGGTTTGATCGCTACTGTGTAAATGTTGGAAATATGAATTATATAAAATATTTCAGAAATTTGACCATAGAGAACAATACTAAAGAATTCAGAAAGTATCTCAAAGGTAATATTAAATTCATATCCTTTGATGTTAATATCATATTATTATGACTGCAATACTTCCTGTGAAATAACTCAATACAGTTTCTTTCATTGTTGAAATGAAAATTGTTAAAAAATAAAAGAGGAAACACTTACGAAATAAATCTCTCCGGACTAAATTTCTCGCACATAGAACTAAAATAAAATAATAACGTTAATAATTAGGGAGTGACAGACAATCATTCCACAAATCACATCAAGTTTGGAACATAACATAGTGAAAGGATATTACTTACTCGTAAGTCGAATTTTTTGAGCTCCATATTTACGATTCGATACTGGAGTGGACATTTTTATAACTTCAACTAATCATTGCAGTTTTAAATATTTATTTCAACTATAAATTACGTTTTCAATTTGTAAACTTACGACCACCATTTTTCTTTGCCATTCATTTTTTACACTAAGTTGCCAGTTGATGTTTTGATTGCCAGTTCTATTATTGAAATTTGATTAAAATGTCATTATTATTAGGTAATAAAATAATATTCAAAATATTAAATTATTTTTATATAGGTTACATATAAGCATTACTTGACCATTACCCGCGGCTCCGCCTGCGCTCTGATGACCAAAAACCAAATTCTTAGGTTACAGGTACAGTTTTTGTATTTTTCCTCTTAAATCATAAATGAGATATTTTCTCGCGGTAGAAAGTATCCTATATGTTGACCCGGATAACCAGCTACCATCATACCAAATTTCATCAAAATCCCTCTAGTGGTTTTTCCGTGATGCGGTAACAGACAGACAGACAAAAATTCTAAAATCTATAGATTCGGCCTCTGTATCGATAATAATGTCTATTTACAGATTCGGCTTAGTTACAATTTTATTATATTATGTATTGATTGATGATTGATAACTACTTTATATAAGTATCCGCGAGGCTAACAACTCTAGACACACTTAAATATTCAAAACAATTTTTTATTTAAGTAATATTTACAGATCGATCTTGATTAACAACATCTAAATCAATATTGAATATTATATGATTTTGGTAAAACATAAAATAATCGGGAATAAAGTGTTGCTATTTTATAAAAAGGGTAATTTTCGTGGACACAGCAGTTGTTTCGCTATTAAAATTCCATCTGTTTTACACTATTAAATAATCTTTTATTGTTTATAAAACCAATAAAAAATAATCGATAAAAAATAAGGACTAAATAATTTATAATTGAAAATTGCAATTTTAGTCATACAGTAAACATGATGTTGCTATTACAAATCTACTTTGTCTTTCGACGAGTCAACAAAATAAATACCTAATAACAAATTTGACTTAAGTCTTCAATTTCAATAATTATTGTAAGCAAGTTTATTATTATTATTTAGTGTTTATTTTAAATAAACTTTATTAAGATAGCACAATCTAAAAAGTAAGTACATATAATACTAATGCTTGTGTACAGAAAGTAAAACTTTGTGTAGAAATATCAAATAAGTGTAGGGAAACTTCTATTTTATTTGGATGGTCTTGGGCATTATGAATATTATCTATAATACACTTATTTACTAATTAATTATGAATACAATTAATAATTATAAAGGCTTTTTAATTAAAAAAAGCAAAATAGGTTATTAATATTTTTCTCAGTATAAAAACTGAATGCCTTGTTACCCTTTAGTTAGGGTAGGTACATCTTCTATAATATATAAAATATTCCTTGAAGTACGAGGATGGTTCTTACGGAGAGAAGAATTTAAAAAATTGCCTGAAAAAGTCTAAAAACGACACTTTACTATACTCCCATACTAAAGATTCGTAATAATACTTATAGTAAAAGTCAATTTGAACTTTGATACCATACCATAAAGTTTAAATTTAGTGGAGAGGTTCCGGGAAGGCAAAACAATTGAGTGAGTTTAGTATCGTATAAATATTAATGTCAATATTTTTCAATATTATTAAAATTTATATGGCTAATAACGCTGCCTAATAACTATTTATACAAGTATCTATTTAAAACATACTTCGCGATGAACCCGAGCGAAGCGAGGGTGAGCCGCTAGTTTACAATAAAATCTTTCTAGTTTCTAGACAGTTTCAACTTTCAAGTTTATTTTTGTAAATATAAAAGTATGTTTTTAGAGAGCTAAAAATATTCATCAATCTACTAAATTAAATAATAATATTAAAATTGAAAGATCTAAAATCAAACGAATGCTTTGAAGTGTAAAGCCTTAATTATAATTATACACGACAAAGATAAATTGTACAAATAGGACCAATGTGACCTTTGCACATTATCTTGTAAGTTATAACATTAAATGAGAAATTCTTTTATGTGTATATATAAATTTAATTCGCGCATTTCGGAAACGGCTCTAATGATTTGGATCAAATTTAGTATTTAAATAAGGTTTTGTTTTTTAGGTTTATCTATATAGGTGTGTTTTCTGAAAAGTTTCTATTGTTTACATTAATATATGTGTATCTAATTACTATTTCTATTTCTCAGCCTAATCCACATTTTGTTTAGTTACATTTTTTTATTCAAATCATTACAATATAATAAAAGGATTATCTATTTAGCCATTTTTGAGTTGTATTCGTTCAAACGCAAAGCCGAATTCGACTTTAGCGCCGCCGCGCCCCAATGATATAGGTCATAGTAAAAAATGCCGCCATAATATTCAAATTTTGCAAAAAATGGCTAAAGTTTTAATAAAGTTTATTTTTTTTATTAATCATTTTTTGGAAAATAATGAAAACGTTTTCGATAACGCAAGGAGATTTTTTTTCCCACCCTCCGAAAGCCGCCCGCGGCACTAGCCCCGAGTGCCCCTAGTGTACCTAAATCCAGCGTTGTTCAGATAGACAAAATAAATCTGCTAAAAATATTATTGGTTTGGCTTCGTCTTTCCTAATGTTTTTTTTAAGTACATAATATATGAACGTTTTTAACACGATTTATAAATAAAATAATTATCGTGGTTGCAGATTACGATAACGGCCTATCTTTTTTAGTTAGCCAAGAGCTATAAAATTTGAATGAACAAATAAATATAAATTGCATATTGTATAAGAGGTACATTTATTTTCCATTATTTGTTTGAGTTGATAAGCGCATGTTTAGTTGTAGTCTGATCTGTGAACATTTGTTTACTGATATCTATAGTCTTTTGTGCTGTGGATATTAGTCAGCGTAATAAAATATTCTAAGTTAGAGTATTAAAGAATAACAAGTGTAGCCATTTTTTAGAAATTTGCTATGGAGCCTATAATTATTGTACATGGAGGAGCTGGTGACATTCCTCAAAGTCGTGTACAAGGAAAGTTAGATGGAGTCAAACTCGCAGTTATTGCAGGGCATAAGATTTTAGCTCAAGGTGGAACTGCTTTGGATGCTGTGGAGGCAGCAGTTGTATCTATGGAAAAAGATGAATACTTCAATGCGGGTAAGTCAACCTTAGTCTCTCATCTAAATTGAAAGTGTAAACTGATTTACCCACGCATAAGATATATAAAATTTAGCGATCACAATTATTGAAGTGAAACTTCTTTTCGAGCATGACAGTAAATTTTCAAGGTCGCGTCATGAGAAATCGTAACTAAAAACCGTCATGTCCATGACGTTTGTATGATGTATCATCATTCATGCGTCACGGGATAGCTTAGAGTAGCGATGGGTCGTCGACGTATATAGCGTGAACGAAACTAGACCGTTCATTTTCTTTCGTCGACTAGTCGATCTACTAGTTCATATCGTGGACTGTGGTTCACGTACGCTTCCGACTTAAATGTAGTTGTAGACGCTAAACAGTCTATCGTTACTAGTTTACGTTGCGAGACGGAACGACCGAATCGACTGTACGGGCTCGTCGCGATCGCCGTAGTTAGAATAGGCTTTGTTAGTTCGTAATGATGACTTTTTTACTGAATAAATTAATAATCTTAAAATTAATTTGTAATAATTATGTAAAATTAATACGGATTCTACTACGTATTTCTAAAATAAAAGTGTATGTTATTATGAATTTTTAAAACTCTCATTCAAATGTCAAACCACTGTTGTAAACATTAGAGTTGAAATTAATTTACATTCTGTTTTAAAAGGATGACAAACTAACTCCTTGTTGACGTCTATCTCAGTCTATGAATTGAACTAGTTCATTTGAAATACGTGAACCGTCGAATCGTTGACGCATCGTCGACTGGTTGATTGAACTAGTCCGTTCATTCAACGCCCATCGCTAGCTTAGAGTGTATACGATAACGCCATAATAACAAGTATACCTATTAAAGCATCGACAAATAATAATGTACTTAAATATTGAAGAAATAAATTAAAAATATAACTTATAATTTGTCTTTATTTTTCTTATGTAAATCCTTCGAATATTATTCCTAAACCCTTTGATAAACACATATCTTCTATTATTAATTTATTAATCTTACAGATTTTAAATATAAATAGCCAATGAAGTTTCACATGGTTTCACTTCTAACACGTGTACTCTGTACACCCGCACTTTTTTTATAGGGTATGGATCCGTTCTGAATTTACGTGGGGAGGTAGAAATGGAAGCCAGCATTATGTGTGGTAAAAATTTAAATGTTGGTGCTGTAACTTTGGTTAAAGATTTTCTTCATCCCATAAGTATTGCACACAAAGTATTAACAGACTCTCCACACTCACTCCTGGGGGGTGAAGGTGCTAAGATATTTGCAATAGAAAAGGTAAAATAAACATATTTGGAAATATTTTTTGTCTTCATTTTTCGGTAAATACTTATATGTAATTCATGACTACTTTTTTTTAGGGTTTTCAAACTGTACCCCCTGAATCTTTAATAAGTGAAAATGCAAAACATGCTTTAGAGAAATTTTTACAACATGGAGAGTTTGGCAGAACTGAAATTGGGATTAAAGATGAAGTAAGTGTTCATACGATATCTTGTTGTGAATATTATTCCAGTAGAAAAAGTAATATTAAAAAACTAGTAGATATACATACATTGTATTTATTAGTGATATTCCAATTAAAAAAAAATGTATTTTGTAGGGCGGTGTTGGCACTGTAGGCGCAGTGGCAGTAGATAGTCTCGGGCACGTCGCAGTGGCTACAAGTACTGGAGGTATGAGTGGCAAAGCTGTAGGCAGAATTGGTGACACACCTCAAATAGGCAGCGGTACATATGCAGATGACAATGTGGGTGGTGTTTCGACAACAGGTTTGTAGAATTATGACGTCTAATATGTAAAGTGCATTTGCTTGTAATACATATGTATTTATGTTTGTAAACATGAATAAACTAAGTATATTTATTTTTTGAAGTTATACTTTTTTTGGGACGTTTGGTAAAAATTATGAGAGTAAAATTTTTACGATGCGCGCGCATACCCACAGCCAAAAAGCGACATGAAGTTTGCTAATAACTGTTTGTTGCCATGGTAAGCAGGGTCAGGGATGATAATGACTTTGCCAACGGCATCGAAAAGAGAACTATCATATAAGGGATTATTAGAATTGATTCTTTAGTAACATCACTTATTGTAAATAAGTTAGTAGTTTTAGTAAGTTAAGCTTTTCCTTACAGGTCATGGAGAATCCATTTTGAAGTATTGTTTAGCTCATAGCATAATCAAACTTATGGATAATGGAACAGATGCAAACACAGCAACAAAAACGGCAGTAAATGGTAAACGTGTTACAATAATTGAACAAATATGCAGTAAATAATTTTATAACAATCTATTTCAAGTTATATTTTTTACAGGAATGACTGAAAGACTCAAGAATACTGCTGGTGCAATAACACTGTCCAAAAATGGGGACATAGGCGTTCATTTTAGTTCCAAAAGAATGTCTTGGGCGTATATTAAGTCAAATAAAATGTGCTATGGAATTGAGCAGAATGAAATTCGTGAAGAGCAATATATTAACGCATAATAAAGTCTGAAATTTATTTCTTAATTGAAGTATTTTTATATTATAGAGTATTAGAATTATTTTTATATTACGTTAAAGAATTAAACGAAATATCTACGATATCATTGATAAGTATGACTGGACTTAACTGCCTCGGTGGTGTAGTGGCTAGCATGTACGGCTGCACACCGGAGGTCCTGGGTTCGAGTCCCGGGTCGGGCCAAGTTTAGTTATTGAGTTTTTCTGTATATTAAGTCTCAGTAACAGCCTGGAGTTGGGAAGTTGGCGGTGTTTCACCCCCGTGCCTCGGAGAGCACGTAAAGCCGTCAGTCCTGCGCCTTAACTCTCACTGGTCGTGTCGAGTGGTCGTCCCACCAGAGTATGTGAGTGACAGGAACAGAGAGTGCACTTGTGTCTGCGCGTACACTTGTGCACTATAATATCTCCTGCGCAGTTGGCTAGTCTCAATGAGATTGGCCGCCGTGGCCGAAATCGGTCAGGAGAACATCATCATCATCATCATCATCAAGTATGACTGTGTAATAAATATTTCCTTTATACATATGTAATCTTTATATTATATAAACTTTATCGAAGGTACATACAATGAACTCTCAAACAGCTCAAGAACAACAAGGCACCGGGTGCAGATGGAATTACGGCCGAACTTCTGAAGGCGGGTGGAGAACCGATCCTTATGGCCCTTCAGAAGTTATTTAATTCCGTCATACTCCAAGGAAAATTTTTTCGAGCATGGAGCAGAAGCATAGTGGTACTGTTCTTTAAAAAGGGCGATAATGCCTTGCTAAAGAACTACAAACCCATATCGCTTCTGAGCCATATCTACAAGCTATTTTCGAGAGTCATTACGAACCGTCTTGAATGCAGGTTTGACGACTTCCAGCCTCCCGAACAAGCTGGTTTCCGTAGAGGTTTTAGTACCGTAGACCACATTCATTCGCTGCGGCAGGTTATACAGAAGACCTTAGAGTATAACTTGCCTCTTTGCTTGGCGTTTGTGGACTACGAAAAAGCCTTTGATTCGATCGAGACTTGAGCTGTGCTGCAGTCTCTCCAGCGGTGCCAAATCGACCATTGGTATACCGAAGTGTTGAAGGGTTTGTATGAAAACGCCACTATGTCAGTCCGTCTCCAGGAGCTGGACTCGAGACCCATCCAATTGCAGCGAGGAATACGACAGGGCGATGTTATCTCGCCGAAATTGTTTACCGCTGCATTGGAAGATGTCTTTAAGATCCTGAAATGGAACGGACTGGGCATCAACATTAACGGCGAATACATCACTCACCTTCGTTTTGCCGACGATATAGTGGTTATGGCTGAGACCATGGAGGACATCAGTATCATGCTCAATGACCTCAATAGTGTCATGGATAAGACGAAAATTATGTCAAATGTCCATGTTGCAACCACTCCAGTTTATATCGGTGATTCTATGCTCGAAGTTATAGACGAGTATGTATACCTGGGACAAACTGTCCAGCTAGGTAGGTCCAACTTCGAGAACGAGGTCAATCGACGGATCCAACTCGGATGGGCAGCCTTCGGGAAACTACGCAACATCCTCTCGTCCCGAATACCGCAGTGTCTCTAGACAAAAGTCTTCGACCAGTGTGTGTTGCCAGTAATGACATACGGCACAGAGACGTGGCCGCTCACGATGGGCCTCATAAGAAAGCTCAAGGCCACTCAGCAATGGAAAGGGCTATGCTCGGGGTTTCCCTGCGAGATCAAATTAGAAATGAGGAGATACGCAGAAGGACCAAGGTCACCGACATAGCCCTCAGAATATCCAAGCTCAAGTGGCAGTGGGCGGGGCACATTGCTCGTAGAACGGACGGTCGTTGGGGACGGAAAGTTCTGGAGTGGCGGCCACGTACCGGAAGGAGAAGCGTGGGCAGGCCTCCCAAAAGGTGGACCGATGACTTGGTCAAAGTCGCTGGAGTCCACTGGATGCGGATGGCGCAAGACCGGTTGTCGTGGAAATCTTTGGGGGAGGCCTATGTCCAGCAGTGGACGTGTTTGGGCTGAGCCAACGAGACGACATACAATAAGTGTTTATTTATTAAATTTAACACTAGCTTCTGCTTACTTTTGCTTCTTCTGTAAACTGGAGAAAACATTTTGTTATTTAATTTAAGTTTACATAAATAGAAAATGGATATTCGATACATATAAACTACACTATCTTTAAACCTTTTTTCTGTAACATAATGTAAAAAAAAGATAATTCTTATTTAAAAAAAATTAATCTGTGGTTTCCGGTCTTGTTATGTGTTGTGAACAAATATTCCGAGAGGTGTAGACGAATTTTGGCAAGGTCCTTTTGGCAAGTTTAATTGTGAAAAAATATAATTTCGTCAATTGGCGAGTCTGGGATAGCGTATGCGGTTATTTCGTTACTGCGCAGTATACAACATTTGCTAAAAAAAAAAAACAAAAATTGGCTACTTGGTTTTTTTTTATCTTATCATTGAATTTTTATATAATTCAAAAAATAGAACACCAGATGTTTTTGTCGGTTATAAAATATTACCAGACCTCTTCAGATATTTTAATAAAATTACCAAAAATATACTTTTGGCATTCTGAAATTAAATTCACGTATTCATTAAGTAATTTTCAATAATACTTGCAAATCGCCAGACGAATTGACCGGTTTTAAATTCCCAGGCGTAAATAAAGTTAGCAAATGAGTACAACAAAAAAGTCTTATGCGTAGCCATAGGTGCGAGAAAGATAGCTTATCGAGGTCAGCAGCTGATGGGCCCAAGGTCCACGGTCCAGTATCACATCATGAAATAGTTTCGTGTAAAGTAAGTTGTATGTAATATAAGTACATAATTATACATTATTAACTCTTGTTGTTCCTGGTCTGTGTTATTAACTTGTCGGTTTTTAATAAAAAGGGTTTCATACTCTATAGGTTATAAATATGAAGGATAGAGGGGGAGGAGGCGTCACTGTGTATGAGAAAACGTCCGTTAAAACGCGTCCAATAATTGTGGCGCTGCGGTAGCGTAGGATAAAATTTAAAGTAAGCGCCAAAAGTATTAGTATACGAGTATAGTTATATTTTTAAATTATTTTAGACTATGTTATATTTTATATTACGTTAATAGTTAATAGTTTAAAGTTTTGTATTCTGGTATTTCATTAACTAATGTAGTCATGAAAATTTTTAAATTTTTGAACTCGGTACACTTCAGTCTGCAATAGCTAAATTCACATCGTAGTTTTTCGTAAGCCAGTGCCATGTATTTTCAACATACAGCTGGACACTATAATATATATATATTATATATAATGCCCCCCCCCTTCCCCCGCCAATATAAGACGGTTCTCCTTACTTCTGCCCTCCATCAATTCAATTCAATTCTTTGTTATTTGGCTTTCAGGCGCGCTAGTTGGGCACAGAATACAGATTACTTCGCCAATGTCGTGTAGATTGGAGAAGACGTACCCTGTTTTCTAATTACAGAACATAATGCCGCACTTTAGCGCACAATGCCGAAGTACGCTAATGCTTAATTGTAACGTGAATTAGTTTTAAAGTGCACCAACAGAGGGCACAAGCTTCAGTGTTGAAAGAAAAAAAAAATAACTATCTAACTAATAAATATATAATATTATAATTAAAATATAAACAAATATTACTAACGATAATATATACCTATATTATAAAATTTTGATCAATGCCACCTTAAAAAAAACACTTATATTTTTCTGCTACTGAGTTTGTATCCTTGCGCGCATCATGCCAAAGCAGTACCTACTTTGCAAAGTGCTCGATTGTGCGCGGCGTTGTTGTAGTTGAAACATTCGAAGTTAACATTATGCCGTATAATACGCTTTAGTGCTTTAATTGGAAAACAGGGTCCCTACCTATCTGCCCTCCATAATCCATAGTTTTTACTGTTAGTAGGGGAGCCCAAGAGGGGATTTTCTGTAGTTACTCGAGCGCGGCAGATTAACATAAAAGAGGTTACCTTGCACTCTTTTGAGTACTTTCACCATAATATAAGTCTTCTATATAAAGGCAAAAATTGACTATAAAGTTTATGATGATTTTTGCCTCTTAGGCTTGTGCAAATCGGCAGATTATTAAATTGGACACTTTTCAGGATGTGACTAGCCTACCACACCTTAATCTGACGATTTCAAGTATTTTTACCTTATCAAAACATTTTTTAAATATTTTAATCGGCTTCCCTAGACGCGCCCCTTTATATAGAAGACTTATATTGTGGTGAAAGTACTCAATAGAGTGCAAGGTAACCTCTTTTATGTTAATCTGCCGCGCTCGAGTAACTACAGAAAATCCCCTCTTGGGCTCCCCTACTTAACATGACAATTGACAATTTTGTTGAAACACAAAACGTGGCACTGGCAGAATGGACTGCGTCTGTTAACGCAACTATAAGCCATATAAAAAAAAAAATGTATTGACGTCGGTCTGACATTTGACAGTGACGTAAAGAAAATTTGAATGGTTAGATAGGTATTGATAATCCTTAAAGGAAAATGTTTGCGAAAAATTCATTTCATGAGTTATTTTAATGTAATATTTGCAACATATTTGTAGAGTATATTTACTATTTATATTTAATTAACGTCAATATGTCCTTTCGATTTAAACCGACAGAATTGCAGCATTTTAATTGGATGTTTAACTTAGCACCGTGTTTTCCAATCAATGCTACAAAAATAAATATAATAACTGACCCTAGTAAATTTTATGACACACTTTGTGAGCGATTTCAAAATGCTAAACGAAGAATATCGTTGGCAAGTTTATATATAGGGACAGGTGAATTAGAGAAAAAATTATTGGAAGTTACTGTACGTAATATAAAAAATAATGATGTTAATTTTCAAGTTTTACTTGATAACCAACGAGGGACAAGAGGCAAATTTAATTCTCTAACGTTATTTCAACAATTTGTTAACAATGTCTCTGATAGATGCAACTTAGCTCTTTACCAAACACCAAGACTTCATGGGTTCTGGTCCAAAGCCCTTCCTTCACGTTATAATGAAATTATTGGTCTCCAGCATATGAAACTGTATATAGCAGATGATAGTGTTATATTGAGTGGAGCAAATTGTTCAAATGATTACTTTCATCAGCGACAAGATCGTTATATTGAAATTCAGGATGTTGACCTTGCAAATTTTTATTCTGAACTTATAGGTATGGAAGCAGTAAGTTGTTGTATTTGTTTTTTTTTTTTTCAAATTACATTATCATTTATATGTTCTTTAATAGTTATTGAGTAATCCAAATAAAATTAATTTTATTTTAGATGAAATTGTTAAATATAGTAAGCAAGATGGAAAAAATATAAATTCTAAAAGTACAAAGGATCCCTTGATTAAAGAAGTAAACAAAAGTATTGAGTCTATTATAGACAGATGGAAAAATAAACAATCTATAAAATTATCTTCTTTAATTGATGGTAAGTCTAAATATTAATTATTATATTTTTGATATAAAATTTGATAGTTCTAAATAAAAATATTTTATAACTACCTACTATATATTATATGATTAAATATATATTTTACATAACTTTTTATCTCAATATTTCTAATATTGTGAAATATGGACTCATTTTTAGTTAGCAATTTTTTTACAATTTTGTTTTGTAGACCAATCAGACACATGGGTGTTTCCTCTTATACAAATGGGTGAATTCAAAATCAATCAAGACGAGCAAGCAACTTGTAGTATTTTATCGTCTGCACCTAAAGGCTCCTATTTTCGCCTTGCAACAGGATATTTTAATTTAACTGAAAAATATGCTACAATTTTACTTAGAGATTGCAAAGCCAGTATAAGCTTATTGATGGCACATCCAAATGTAAGTATCAATATATAATAATTTTCATTAAATTATATAAAAAATAAATTCATAAATGCAGGTTCTGGCTTAGCTCAGGAGACAGCAGTTCAACTTTATTTTTTGACTCTTGTACAATTTGCTTATATTAAATTAACCCCATGTATTGTTGTTTTATATAGTACAATACATTATTATTATTAATTTCACTTAAATGATTTTAAGATTATAATAATTTACTAACTTTATTATTTTAATTGTAGGCTAATGGATTCATGGGAGCTGCAGGGCCAGCTGGTGGGATTCCTCATGCTTATTCTTTAATAGCTAGGCAGTTAGTTGAAATTAAAATATATAAATAATTGTTAACTAAGGTGTATCAAAGTTGCTAAAATTCATACAAAGTTGCTAGAAATGTAATTTTGTTTTAATTATGTTTGTTTTTGAAGAATGTTTACAATGATATTACTCTTTCATTTATAGATTTTGGCAAAAAGTAGTTGAATACAATCAAACTTGCAGAGTGCAGGTGTTAGAATATGAAAGACCTGGATGGACTTTTCATGCAAAGGGTCTATGGTAAGTCTGTAATAGATTTTTTTTTTGCTAATATTCATGAGTTTTATGTATTACTTTTGGTTGCATGATATTTTTACTTTTTTTTAAAGTTTCAATCAGACTACTATTATAAATTGTATGTGTGTGTTTGCTTGTAATTCCTTCATGTATCATTTAGCTATATATATTAATAATATTTAATAATATTTTAGCACCTCTGGACACATTAGAATGTTGTAAACCACTAGTTATAATTATTATATTTCCCATTTCAAACTAGGGCTTAGGCCTGACTTCTATTCTCCAGAGACTGATTTGTAGTTTTAGCAATACATGGATTTCCTATGTTCTAGGTACTACCCTCCCGGCAGTGGAGTCCCGTGGGCAACAGTAGTGGGCTCGGCTAACTTGGGCGAGCGCTCGGTACGTCGCGACCTAGAGGCGCAAGCCGCCATATTTACCGCGTCACCTGATTTACAAGTAAGTTATGGAAATAAACACAAAACATTATAATTATTGTGGAAGCCATGGAAAAAAAATACAGCTATCTAACGAAGGTGTCAGCAGTTCTGTCTTTACTATAAGGGCACACGGGGCATATGTCCAGGGCCCCTAGCCTCACGAGGGCCCCGAAAACAACATTTTCGTTTACATGGAAAAATATAGAATCTCAATTTTTAGTTTATAATACTGCACTGTCTGCTATAGATTGAATAACATTATGTTCCTTCATTAACTTTATCATCTTTTTAGCTGACTTCTTTACGCCATTGAGTTTATTTTTTAATTTTTGTAAATTACTTTTTTTATCATCCATATATTTGGGCCTTTCAAAAGAGCCCTAAATTGTTGTGTGCCCAGGGCCTCATGACTTAAGGCGGCCTTGGGTGTCAGGGCGAATGTGTGGAATATCATACGTACTTTTATATGACAGTCGGGAAACGGCTTTAGGGTTGACGGGCATTACTGTAACTTGCCACGAGATGGCACTACAGCGCTTTAACTTCGAAACCGTTCGCCATGAAAATTACTTTATATTTTTTAATTTATCTTAATTCGAATTTCTAATTATTACAATATTTCTGTGTGGCAGTCTCGTAATAGAATATAACATATTGTTTTTTTTATAAATATTAGATATTTAACAAGATATTTCTCTATTATTGCAGAAAAGACTTCATAGTGAATGTTCGAAATTACACGACTTTGCTACAGAATGCAGCAAAGATTTGCAAGAGCGACAAGCTCCGTTATGGGTACGCGCTACAGTTCGTCTATTTAGAACTTACTTCTAGGCAACATCAATAAAAGGCTTACATCAGTATTTTAAATAATGAGTAGATATAGCATATTGGAGTCAGAGTAACTCAACTTAGCCATTAAATCAAAGTAAGCTATCGAATTCGATAGGTATGTGGTTTGATTTTATATTCTTTTTAGACAAAATAAGATTTTAGATTTTTTTTATTAAACAATAAATATGAAATTGTTGTAATATATAACTATGTCTATATAATGGTAAAGTATTATTCTTAAAGATATTAAAATCTTGTCTGTATGTCACATTAACATTTAATATTGTTTAACAAAATAAATAAAATCTCGTAAGTCTGTATTATGTACTTATCTATCTATATATATAAAAATCAATTGCCATTCCTTAGTCACGTTAATACTCAAATATAGCTGGACTGTTTTGGATATTTTTTTTGTTTTGTTAGGGGTATGTCAGGGGTAATTTAAGTATATAAAAAATAGGGAAGACCCAAAAAAACAGCTGGAAAATCGACAAGTTCAGAAGCGTTCATTTTGTACCTAAGTTCATATGTGTGTCATACGTGTAACCGGTAAAATATACCTAGAGATGAACCCGAGCGAAGCGAGGATGAGTCGCTAGTCTATTATATATATCTATCACTATATTTAATGAGTGCAATAAAAGAACATAAACCAAATAAACTGCCTGAAACAGCAATCAAGCTGTAAAATATTCACTTGTTTTAATAATTATTAATTAGGTACTGTGGTTATAAAAAAAAATCCTTCCCTCTTTCTGTTATAGGTAAAGTGTAACTAACTGATTTTTCGCCTGATTGTTAATAGTATCAAGTCTTAATTGAGATTATTTTAGTATATTTTACACATTAAATACATACAATCAAATATATGTAAAACGGAAATGGCGAAAATAATGACAACTCACATTGACGCCGTTTTTACAATTGGTAATTTATATTGTTATATATTGTTATTTGAATGCTATAATTATGTCGACGTTACAAAATATTTGACTACTTACCAAGGTAGTATATTATAATTTGTGTACATTTGTACATGTTTTGTCGTTGTGTTTTTGTGCACATATATACATGGTTATAGCCGAAACATATTGAATGATTTTTTCAAAGATTAGAAAAAGACAGAGATTAGAGGTGTTAGAAAAAAGCAGTAGAGCCCAGAGGTAACGCGCTCGATTAGGAAACCCAGTGAAGTGGATTCAAATCCCGGGGCTCACACCTCTGATATTTTCATGTGTAAATTATTTCCGACATGATTGTCGTAACGGTAAAGGAAAACATCGTGAGGAAAAACCTGCACGTCTGAGAGAACCTAGCAATATTTCAAAATGACATGTGAAGTCCCCAAAGTCATAAATACATGTAATAAATAGATGGCTGTATGGTTTCGTATAGCATTTGTCATTTTCTATATATATAATATTTATATATAAAAGTATACAGTATATAGGAAATTTAATCTTGCTTATATCTTTTTTGTCAGGCTTTACGAGATTGAATTATAGACTGCAAGAGAAAAAGGATCATACATTTTTCTTTTTTTTAATCTTTTTAAATTGATTTATATCATTCTTTTCAGTCAAAAGCAAAATCATGATTGCAAGTTAATTTCTTCAGTTAAGCTACATATTGTCTATTAAGTTAAGTCACTAATTATTTCCATTAGTCCAGTAGTTGCGCTTAATTTAAGAAAATAAAGTACAAAGTATACCAATCACGCTTATTATACTGTAATAGTGTATCTAATTGAGTATTAAGTAAATTGGAACAATTTGTTGAAAGGCTTTGTGCGATTTGTAGAACAACAACACACAATGACGACAGCACGTTTGGCTCAGTTTGTAGCGACCCTACTTGCTATGCCAGCGGTCGCGGGTTCGAGTCCCGCTGGGGGCATTCATTTGTGTGAAAAACACGAATGTTTGTACTCCAGTCATGGGAGTATATATTTTAATATGTATGTATTTTAAGTTATATATGTGTAGTATATCAACTATCTGGTATCCATAACACAGGCCTCGTTGCTTACCATGGAACTAGATGGTGCTGTGTTAATGTCCCAACGTATTTAATTATATCTGTTGAATAAAATGACAAAATGGTGTGGAAGTTGATTTAGTTAAAATATGTTAAATTGGTTTTTTGATAAGTATTTTATTATTTAATATTGTTATTGTTTCCAGCAACAAATAAAATGTCATTTATACAATAATGTGATCTATTAATGAATGGAACATCTGTAAATAATAAATGCCAAGTTTGTTTATCAATCACTTTTATTCATATTCAATCTTATTTTCTTCATATAATCACATAATTATTATTTCGATTCACGCTTAAAATAAATTTAAAATAAATTAAATGAAAACACTCTGCAATAATAATTTACACAAAAAAAAATCAGTCGGTTTGGGACATTATTTGATTCATATTAAAAAGTATACAATTAATTTACATTAATAGGAATCAGGCACATTATATAAATTATCTACTATTTACTAGTGAGTAGTAACATCTGTTAAACTGTGAAACATCAAGCGTACCGAGGAGGTACTGAGAAGGAGCTGGGTCCCGTAAAACAAATCTCACCTTTGAGCATAATCATTTTAAATCAATATATAACCATTGCAATTGAGCAATCACACAATATATGCATTTACAACAATCATTTGTGAGCTAATTCAATATTTTCCTATAATCTGAGCAATAATTGAAGCAAACGTAGTTTTGATCGAATTGAAGTAGACACAAGAAAATTTAAAAACTTGAAGCATGGACGCCATTTTATTCTAATCTTTGGTGTTCCGGGCGTAACAACACTGCCGCTCAACCGAATGCTCCCAACGGTATTGTAAAATCAATACTATATTACGTACGTATAAAACTCCTATATAATTAAATAGCTCGAGCTCTCGGCTGAGCGGCAGGCTGTTGAGAACGTAACATACTGTGGTGCGGTAACGCCTTCGACCTAAACACTACGGACGCAGATAGTAGGTACAAAAATAGTTCACCTATTGAATATAATTAAGACTACTTAACAATTAAGTATCGCGAGGAGGCCGATGAGGATATAACAGCGATGGCCCTTGAAATGCAAGAGCAAACTAACATAATAACAAAGATTCATAAATCTTAAGTGGCATCGGTTTCTGACTGCACCGAGAGCCTCCTCAAATAATGCTACTTATCGCGTATCACACTAAGGTAAATTGACTAGGCGTGTTGAGTCGCGCGCGGACGCGGCGACTTGGACTTCGACTCACAACGGATACTACAATAGTGCAATTCAGTAAAGCGTGCTTAACTAAGGTTGGAATTGGAATTAAATCGACTTTCGAAACGTACGGAAATCAACTATTAAATGAGAGTTTAGCGTGAATATGTTCAATGTTCATGTGTCTGTCAATTTTACAGTTCGACAGGTTTATATTAAATAAAATTATTTGTTAAAATTTCATATTTATATTATTATCCATAATTATTGTTAAATATGACATTTTAACAAACTGAAGGCCTGCAACATTTACCTTACAACATATTCACGCCAACGACAAAATCTTGATCCGAGGACTCATTCGCACGCATCAGCCAATAGCACAATTAGTATAAAATGATTATGTAAACTTGACTGAAGACTCCGCATATATGATAGCACAATAGCAGTACGCGTGGTCGAAGCGTTCAGACGAGGGGACCGTGGAGGGGGCCCAGGAGGGCCACTAGAATCCGGCGTCGGGCGGCGGGTCGGGCGGCATGTAGTGCAGCTCGTCGGTGGGCGCGCTGAACACGTTGTAGAGCACGGCGAAGAGCGTGCAGGCGGCGTACGCGCCCAGCGCCGCCCACCACAGCAGGCGCTCCCACAGCCGCTGCTGCGCGTGCTTCAGCACCAGCAGCCCGATGGTGAGGCCGGCCAGCGCGCCCGCCACGTGCGCCGCGTACGACACCGGCGGCGCTTCCTAAAAAAGGTGCAACACATAAAAAAAATAATTGAATTGATGTTTTTTAATAGCGAAGTTATTTTATTTCATGACAGGATGGTTTGCATGATAGAATTTAATACCAAAATTAAAATTTAAAATACGAACTCAACGCGATGAGAGAGAGGAAGGACGGAATAGCCGAGCCGAGTGGGAAGAAAGTCTGAGAGTTAAGAGCGCATGGCTACGTGGCAACATGTCGCCACGGCAACAACCGGTTTAACTCGCCGTATTTAGATGTTTTAATTACAAATTTGTTGTGGTTGTATAGTCATATTTTATGATTTTAACCACTGAAAGTGTTTTAAATAAATGGCGTTAATAAAAAATTTCGTCTTCACGCTCTTTTCCGATCACCGAAGATAATCCGTATTTGTTCAAGATAAGTAACAATTTTCTGTGCAGAAATTCGCGACTTCAATATATTGCCAGATGACACTCATCCAATGTACAAACATTTGTCCGGTATTGTTAAGAAAAAAATATATATTACAAAACCCACCTTAGTATACCTAGCGTGGACAGCAAAGCCCACATCACAGGAGGCCACCGCCAGCGCCGCGACGAGGCGCACGGCGCCGTACCGCATCGCATGGAAGTTGAGCAGCGCGTTGGCGAGGTGTGCGGCCAGCAGCGCGTACACGCCGCCCGACGCGCCCGCCAGGCACACGTCCGGGTCCAGCACGGACGCCGCCAGCGACCCGCCCAGCACGCCCGCCAGGTACACCGCGCCGCACCGCGTCGCGCCGTGCACCATCTCCAGGGGGAGACCCACCTGTGCGCACAGGACATACACACTACATTATTATCTAAATATTACTCCTTTATGATCTTTCTAAATTACAAAAATATCTAATAGCATAGCATTCGCTACATATAAGAGTATGTTAACTGCTTCATCGGTCTACTGGCTAACATATACGGCTGCAGATTGGAGGTCTTGGGTTTCATTTTTCTTAGGATTTCATTGGGGTTTTCTGTCAAGAAAGTTTCAATAACTAAGTTGCTTATGTTTCCAAAGCCGTCAGTCCTACGCTTGATTGCGAGTGCCGTATAGTTTTTCCACCGGACTTCAAGAGAAAAAGGAAGTAGTGAGTTCACGTACTAAAATATTTAGTATTTAGCATAATCAGTGAGATTGGGCGCCATGACCGAAATCGATAAGGAAGATATTACAAATATGTACATATGTTTAAAATACTAACCGCCAACTGCACAAGCAGATTGAAGGCGAGATGCAGCCAGCCGGCGTGCACCACGCTGTAGGTGAGGAAGCGCCACAGCTCGCGGCGGCGGTCGGGGCGGTACACGAGCGGCGAGTCCACCGGCACGGGGCCCGCCGCCGCCGCCACGCCGCCCGCGCCCCACGCGTACCACGCGAACACACCGAGCTGTAGATAACATTTCCATTAATACTTTCTTAGATTTACACGAATATTTGACATTTAAATAAAACTATCTTTTCGAAAAAATCCGAAAAGATAGTTTTATTTAAAAAAATACTATTATCTATTCATAGATACTAATACTAGCTACCCTATGGATGCCAAACAGAAATATGTTACACCAGGTCTACAGTTTATTCATGTACTTAATTTCATCCCAATCTCCGTTTCAGCGTGAGAAAGTAAAACACACAACACACACTCGCACACAGACGTACCTATAAACTTTCACAATTATAATAGTAGTCTGATATAAAGCTCTGGAATCTGGATGGCTCTGTTTATTTGAACGCGCTCATCTGGAACTACCAGTTTGATTTGAACAATTCTTTTTAAATTTTATAGTGTATTTATTGAGGAAATTTGTATATAATATGTGCTGTGACGCCACGCTACATATAATATGTGTTATTACGCTACGCTACAAGTTTTAGGAGCCGTAAAATGATATACAAATAAACTAAAATATAAAGCTCATTTTCCTGATTGGATTCATCGCGCCTAAATTATTGAGCCCTAAAGTCTGCACAGAATATTCGTATAATAAATTCGTAACTGCCAAAAAAAAACAAAATCGATTTTCAACTCGTAAGGAGATGAAAAAGAAAACTTCATCTTAAATCTTAGTAAGATATGTAATAAGAATTTATTTCGCCCATTTGAGTAATTCTTTTTAACATATAGGAAGTATATTTTTTTTATTCTTTATATAATATACTGATATTGGTACTTTGGAAATATTATTCAGTATGGTAAAGATATGAGGATCGGGCACTTTATCTTGCGAGATAGAGGCGAACACGAGCGAAGCAAGGGTGAGTCGCTAGTCTGTATATCTGTATAAATATTGTAAATGTGAAAGTTTGTGAGTATGAATGTCTGTTACTCTTTCACGCCAGAATGGCTGAACGTATCTGGATGCAATTTGGCACAGAGATAGATTATAGTCTGGAATAACACATAGGCTACTTTTTATCCTGGAAAAATATACGGTTCCCGAAGGATAGATTTGTTTTTAATAAATATTATATATTTTAAATATAATAAATTAAATAAAATAGTAATGCAAACCACTTTTGCACTTGTGGGTGACAATTTTATTTAGTTTTTTTTTTATGGGGCCAAGGATTTATGAGATGGAAAGTGATCACCGCCGCCCATGGAAAATTTAGTTGTAAATAAAATATAATCTAAATAAAATCGTCACCCACAAGTTTATCAGATGTCATAAACACGAACAGTATGCGTTCAAATGGAATATTAGTGTTTTTCTCAAGTATAAAAGTAATTAAAGTTGTGAGAAATATTTACGTTTGACACGCAAAACATTGAAAACTTTTCCAAATTGTTTTATATGAAAGTGTGTCATAATGAGAAAATATAAATGTGCCCGCTTCTCAACAGTAAGGTACAGTAGGTATGTATTTTAAATTTTAATGCATTGAAGATTTAAAAATCGGAAAACGTTAGATGATTTTTTGCGATTAAAGCGGAACAAAAGTATTCAAATTAATACTTGTAAATAATTAAGTATACAAGTCATTTATTGAAATAGCTTTATTTACGATCCAACTTGCGGACAAGGCATTAATCGTAAAGAGGAAAACCGTTACCCGTAGCCTATGCGAGTATAGCGGAAAGCACCTTACAGGAATCGTGCGTATGGAGTGAATCAATGTGTGACGAACTGACGAGACCGTCGCGTCCACACTGAGCGTGAACAGTTCGAACGATTGTTATGATTCACGTAAACCGCTTGTACGTGCGGATGTGAAATCCGCAATTACACTTTTTAATTAACCGAGGTAACTGGAGCGGGGATCGAACAGCGGTGTTTGGCGTGTAGAAAGTGATGCACCGATTTTCTAGTTCCCCTAACGGCAAATAATTAATTCATATTCACAAATACCGTATACGCGTAATTGAACTATATGACCACGATGTTTACTGAGGTATCTAATATCTTAGCGAAATTCGTAGTGTTTGGTGATCATCTTACCTCTAATAAAGTGACGCATATAATGAAGAAGGGAGGTGGGCAGCATGTGTATCTCTCCTGATAGTATTTCCGGTCCCTCTCCTCAGGGAGGACTTCCATTGCTACGAGGTGCACCATTCTGCATGATAACATATTTATATTATTTAATACATTAAAAAAAAACAATTAATTGGTGTACCAACATGACAACAGTATATGAAAGCGAAATATAGCGTACTTATTATAGCATACCTACAGGTAATGATAGATTAATGTTTCAACTACTACGAAATCTAATTTCGAAAATAACAAAAATATATGTCGGTGAATAAGAAATTCGTTACTAACGATATTAATGGGGTTTATTGTCGCTGTAGCAAGTAATTAAACGTTTTAGTACAAGAAAGCAGTACATGACAGATTGACACGACAAATATACATAAATTTTTGTAGCAATGTCAATCAAAATTGAGTTTATTGTGGAATTAAATTTTACGCTAATAATTTTGAATACTTTAATTTATAAAAAAATTTATTAAGTCATACTGCACTGCTAATTTTATGTATCAAACATTATAATAATTTTATGTATGCTATCTATATAATATAATGGTTTTTGTATTGACGTAAATTGAAGTCATGGCGTACCAGATTTAATAAATCCTAACTTTTTGGTATTTAATTAAGTGACAACTATTTAATCTATGCCTTGCTATAATGTTGTATTTTTTATCATTTGTATCTCTTATTAATAAAAAGTATTAATAAAGTTCAATTTTTGGTTTTACTAAACTATGCGCACAATCTCATTGCAAAATATTACATTTTATACGAGCCTTACCTGGCAAAAAGTGTGGGATCCTCTAGTAGAAGATGAAAGTCGTTTTCAGAACTGACCTCGCGGTCTCTTTGATGTACTGCACATCTATAGCTGCGCGTACGCTTGCCGCTCATCTAAAAAAAAGAATTAATCATTTATGAATAATCTATACTTAATATTATAAAGAGGTAAAGTTTGTGAGATTGTGAGTTTGTGACGTTGTAAGGGGTAATCTCTCGATATACTGAACCGATTTAGACGAGATTTGGTAAGAAGATAGTTTAAGTCCCTGGGAAGGACATAGGATACTTTTTATCCCGGAAATCATCCCTTAAGGGGGTGAACATGGGGATAAAAGTCTTGTATGTGGAATCAAGATAGCTAGTTACTCATAAAAAAAGTTTGTTATATTTCATTACTTAAAAATCAATACAATGTGAAACTATTATACAAATTATATACCTAGTTATAGAAATAATTGATTGGTAAGTTATTGCATCCTATATATATTGAAATGTAGGTCAGAAAAGGGAATTATTCAATGAAATAATATAACTAACCGCATTAACGTACGAATACTTGTTCACAAGAAATATTATAACTAACCGGTAAATAAGTTGACAAATGTTTACGCCAAATGCGTAATGCAGTGAACAATACAAGTGTACACTATAAACATGTAAATCAATACAAATATGAAATAAAATAATAAAGTAGTTAAAGAAATAAGTTTCTACGGCAGCAGATATTTTAAAATTTGTGATAGGATATCAAATAAGAACAGTTTCTGGTATTTTATAACATTGTACATGTATATAATGACTGCTTAATTAAGCTCGCATCATTGTAAAACTACGGTTTTAACCCATTAGTCCGTCCACGACCACGGACACGCCGGCGTTACAGTTAACAATAGGTTTCTTAGAAATTTAATTAGTTTCTTAGAAATTTACCTGGAGGTGTTAAGCATACCTTATTTTTTTACTTACAAAATAATGTTTACATTACTTTCATTTTAACTTATTATAAACATCCAAATATATACTTTTAGCTGTCATGTTTACTGGTTCGAAAAAAGTTTAAATATTCCAGTCAATCAAAGGCAGAAGTGATTTTATAAACTAAATATTGGATTGAAATGACTGATTTAAACTACAAAAATATTAATTAAAATATGTGTATTTTTATATATGTATTACTCTTTTGCTTGGCTTTTTATAAAGAAAATGTAAAAAGTGGGTAAAATTATCGCCTTGTCATCCTATTGCTTCGTCCGCTACGAATTACAAACAATCGATAGAAACAAAATAAGTACTTATGTTCACGTAGAGTCAATAATGCTGTAATTAAATTAGATTATAAAATAATTTTTTCTAGTATCAAGCAAAAATTAATGTGAACAGGTTTTAAGTAGCTTTAAGTAAATAGAATACTATTTTAATACAAAGAGACAGTTATAGCATTCACATGGCTTAATTTTATTTTGCAAATAAGTATAATAATTATATACGTACTTATAAAGATAAAGAATATATAGAGTTACGATTAACTGTAAATTCTAAAATATCTCAACTTCATGAGAAGTTTTCATTGAATGAGACGAAATAAAGTTGCTTTGTAATTATAGTATTAGAAACTATTTTTTTCTCATTTCCTGGCAAAAATTAGTTTTTATATATAAAATAATAGAGCTAGCTGGCAGTTAAGCGTCGCGAGGGTGGATTAATGTCACGTCGGCAGTCGGCACAGTTCGCGGGCCGGCGGCGGCGATGGCGACGGCGGCTAGCTGGCGCGCGTCCAGGCCTATCGAGTTATCGACCGCCACCCTCGTGACAGCATCGACATCGATAAACACATTAGTCGCCTTTCCGCTTATTTTAAGGCTATCGATATTTTAAGCGTTGTATGCATATGAAGGACTGTAAACTATTTTTTTCGTAAAAAAAATGATTTTTAATATAATTTTATTTCCGTTCACTGCATCTTACCCCGCGTGATATGCTAAATGATCGCAATATGATAAAATATTAGATTAGATATATTATGACTAATATTATGCAGAGTTTTACGTGACTATATTAGTCTAAGGTTTTCTTTTTAGTATTATCGGGAACATTTACATGTTTTTTGTTAGGGAAGACTTATAGGGGTTAGGGGTATGCATTTTTTATTGCCAATGCGAAAAGCATTCGTAAAGACAGGTAAGGTTGAAATCCCGTAGCTTGCAGTACCCATTTAACATGTACCTATAAACATTTGAAATATTCATGCATAAGATAATAAAACAACAAAAATGACTAGTTAACGTAAGTAAAGCTAGCCGTAATAAATACGTTTATGAGTAAGTTCGCGGTTATGGGTTCGCGGTGGTAAAGAGCAGGTCGCAGGTGGGCGGTGCGGGCGGTACGCCGGTGAACGACTGGTCTGTGCCTCGAGCCGGCCCGCAAGCCGTTGCAATCCACCGTATTGTCTCCGCAGTCGTTCAACTCAGTTTCCCACGACACTGCGAATGTCCAATGCCAAAACCTAAATAGCCTAGACGCGCCGCAGACGCCGGCTATATCTGTCGCAGCAACTGGTTATACTGTATATACCTAGTTCTGATTTTGAATATGGTGACGCATTGTCAAGTATGTAATTACCAATTGTACAACGTTAATACAATATCATATATCACAATACATATTTTAAATAATTTAAACTACATGTAATCTATGAACTATAATCAATCCAAAATGGTACTTTTTTGATCGATGCAATCCAAAGATATTTTTAAATACAGATCTCAATTATGTAATAAGTCATTACAAAATTAAAAAAAAATCGCTAAGCAACTCGAAATCAGGTTGTATTAAAAAAAAATTTAACATTTATCGATGTTGTGATAGAACAATAAATCGATTTTCCGCAGGTATTGCGCGGGCTGGGCGCCAGTGGGCGCAGTGAATCCAGCGTGGGTGCCGCGTGAGTCACTCCGACATCCGACACGTCCGATTCGTATCCGGAACCACTAACTAAGCACTATTGCAGTCTCGTCAAAGAGCGCGCGAGCCTACGCGACGCGATACTCATTTCAATAACCCACATTATTATTCGTAAACTCATACAATACTATCGAGCGCGTGCTGCTTGATATGTTTATAATATTTTTTTGCTCATTTTTAGCTATTTAAAGTTTATTCTATAAAACTATTTTCGCCTCAACTTCAGGTAGGAAATGACTCGCGCGCTGATTCAATAATGCTATGATGAATGTTTTAGTGCGCATAAGGATATGGCAGAATTTTATGGTAAGAATCTTCAGTTTTCTCTAATCTAAATTTGTATGAAATTAAAAATCGCGCAACTACTGATTTAATTAAGATATTTTAATTGTATAGACAATTAAAGTATGCGCATTTTCTCTAATCACTAAAAGTTAATAGCTTCTTTAAAAGCATATCACTAAATGGGAAGTTATCATCTAAATCTACCACAATAACGTTGGATTTTAGCGTGGTTCTGATGTGCTGGGCACGTGAACGCTGGGAGCGTTCCCACGCGCCCACCTCCGCACTATTATGTTCTAATCTCTTAGTCTCTTTGCATTATTACGATGCCGTGAAAGTACGTTGTACATTTTGCAAGCGAGAAGGCCAACAACTTAATAAATTGTAGAATTGGATCATCGAAAAAAAATACAGATATTTGCCTATACATATTTTACAAAATCAATTTGTTTAATTATTTACTGTTTCCAAGCTGCTCCTTGCCTCCTTATTACATTGATCAAACTAGTGTCTTAAAATAAAAATAACTAATATTATAATTTATAATATATAAGTGGCAATAAAATGTGTATGTTCCTTCTGAATCCGGACATAAGATTTAACAGGATAAATGATAAAATTCATATCCATACTTAATAATACTATAAATGTGAAAGTATGTTTGTTTGTTTGTCCTTCTTTCACGTTGAAACGGAGTGACGGATTGTCGTGATTTTTTGTGTGGAGATAGTTGGAGAGCTGGAGAGTGACATAGGTTATTTTTATCCGCGGGAGATTTTCGCATTCCCACGGGAAAACACGTTATATAATATATAGTCTATCTATTACATATGTACTAACCGTTAAAACGTAGGACGAACCTGAGCGAAGCGAAGGTGAGCCGCTAGTTAATATATAAATTCTATAAGGGCAATTAAGTTAAACAGTTTAACTGGCAGGGTTTTCCAAATACTATAATTTTAGATAGTCATAACTCAGAACATTAATGTAATTTGGGATAGTTTGTTTGTTACCTGTGATTTTTCTTTAAACGGCGGTAACAGAGAAAAGGAAAAAGGTATCAGACAAACACATATAGGTACTATGCCACTGTATAAAGAGTTAAGTACCTATGTACCTAGCGAAGCGCGGACAAACTCTATTATTTTATTCATGGTCTCTTGTTCTTAATTTGTTGCGATAAAATCGCGGTTATAGGTACGAGAATTAACACCTCCAGGTAAATTTCTAAGAAATTAATTAAATTTCTAAGAAAACGATTGTTAACTGTAACGCCGGCGTGTCCGCGGTCGTTGAGGGATTATCAACATTATTTTTATCTGCTATGCCCAGAATAACCTATATAGTTTCAGTTATTTTCATTAGGCACTTTTTAGCGTCCCACTACACGGCTTAGAACGGGTGTCTTTACAATGAAAAGGGAATAGTTTACCAATATAGCTAAATACGAAGTTTGCCGTAACCATAGCAAGTGGTATTTATTTTGAAGATGAAATTGACACATGGAAATTTCAGATGAAAGAGTCGGGTTTGAACCCACCTCACTTGGTTTTTCGAGCGAACACGAAGCAAGAGCGTATTGCCTATAAAGACATTAACAATTGATTTGAACAAAAGTATTTTAGATTGACTAAGTTAAATTATTATTAACTATTTAAAATATTTTATGTATTTTTCACGTAAAACTCATTATTTTCCGGGAGGTTATAACTTATATAACTATAAACTAAGTTGCCTGAAAAGTTCTATATTGGTTGGTAAGAAACCCGTGCATATTGGTGCTGCCGCTTAAAACGTACACATTTTATCCGGTAACTTGTTGTGACATGTTTATACCGATTCCGAAACGATCTCAAAAGTTATTGCATCATATTATTCATCAATAAAACTAAGAAGGTATAAAAAAAACCTTCAACAATGCTTTCGATCATTCACGTACAATCAAAGGTATGTAGGCTGTAGTTTTTGTTTCAGTAGCTCAGTATTGATTTCATGTTACTAATTTTACTTCAGAGCTTGTATATCGTTCAAAGACGAGTAGGTACAGTTCCTGTGTACAAACTCTACTGCTCATATTAAATGGATTGCAACCTACTATGTATATAGCAAGATATTTTAATTTAGAAATAAACTTTGGCACTTTTTTATCATTTATTGCAAACAAACGAAAATTATAGTAACTATTAAAATTTGTAAATATCGATATTAGCTAATACAATATACCTTTACATATTACACATGTAATTCGTTAGACGATTACATTTATGTTGCAATCTAATTATTATAAGATACTATTTTATGTTTCACTGCATGCTAGTGTGCTACTAATGTATTCTTCTTTTTTAAATAATTTTATTTATAAGTAAATATTAATATGTATATCAAATAGATAAAATATTATGATATCTATTTCAATTATAACAGCACAATGTGTGAATAAATATAATTTATTTTTCTAAGCAAAAATTATTAAAGTATTCTGAAATGTCATCATAATCGATATTATACTAATTGTAATAGTGACAAAATCGATATTTACTAATGTTAGTTATTATGGTATAAAGTACGTTTATATATAAATACATATTATTATATTGAATTGACAGTGAAAATAATAAATTTCTATAATAGACTGTCAAAAAATAAGCCACTATTTTAAACTTACCCATTATGTATGTTATTTTTATTGTTTTCTTGCAACGTAAATTAATGTTCGTTAAACCATAGATTATTTTCACAACACCTTGTAAACGTCACTATAAAATGAGGTAGATAAATAGTTGTTTAAATAGTTTTGGTTAGTTAATATTTTATCGACGTTAAAGACGCGAACATTAGTAGCAGAAGTGGGGAGCGTGAGTAACACAACCTCCCCGTCTGATGGCTCAGCGCAAACTGATTTTGCCGATGATCGTCTGCCGAGTTTAGTTACATTCGGTCGGCCGCATAGACGTTTTTTACTGTCAGAAGTGGTGGTTGGTATTTGAGAGGGTGGTTCCGGTTCCGAGGGCGTATAGTTTTTCAACTATTTTTTTGTCCGCTTAGGTATTAGTCTATAGCGATGAACAAATTTTATTTATATATTCGTTAAAATTGAAAAGTAATCAGTGTAAGAAGTGAAAAAGAAATACCTAGTATTTTCAGTATTGACTTTAGAAAAACCTATTAAATACAGCCTAACAATCCGTCTTTTATCCAAGTCGATGTAGCAGCCTGTATAAATAATAATTTTTCAATTTAGTATATTCTTCAAAATTTTCCGAATTTCCAACATTAAGTTAAGGTGTTTTAGAAAATCCAAAAATCTTTTCAGAAAGAAAAGAGCGTTCAATGACTTTAATTCTTTTATGAAAAAACTAGCGACTCACCCTCGCTTCGCTCGGGTTCGTCCCTAGCTGCTTGCTTCCCAATACAAACTTTCATCCCCATTTTTACCCCCTTAAGGGATAATTTCGGGGATAAAAAAAATCTGTTTCCCAAATTTCATCTAAATCGGTTCAGTAGTCCCGGAGATTACCACCCCCTACAACGACACAAACTCACAATCTCACAAACTCACAAACTTTTACCTCTTTATAATATTAGTAGATATAGAGTAAAAGGAGATCCGGAGCGTTGTACATTTTTGACAATATTTATTAAATTATTTTGAGATAGAACCTTCGAAATACTAAATATAATAGATTCTACAAAAACATTATATTTTATTTATTTATTTACTAACAAACTAACTTAATAAGAATACCTCTTTCAGGTAAATTAAAAACAACTCTTAAGAAAAAAAAAAACACAGATGGTAAATATAATGTTATTTCTAAATTGCTTTATGCTAAAATATACCTTGGATAATTGTTTCTTAATAATAGATACTTTCTATTATAATCTATTATCTTACTATTTTAGTGTCCGACATCTGCAGAAGATGAAATTTTAACAGTGTTTAATGCAAAATAGTAATCCATTTCAGATGTTAAGTATATAATATGGATAATGAGCGTAACAGAGAATGGGAGCGTTTCTCAGGTAAAATGTTAGGAAAACCGAAAAAAGCCCATATCAAAATAAATAAAAAAATAATAATCAAATAATAAATATAACAACATATCAATATCATATAAAAACAATTGCATATGTATTTCGATTTAAAATATCATTTTTTGTAAGTATGAAACAAATAAGGATCAGAAATAATAAATTAATTATTTTATGTTTTATTTTATAATTGTGATATTATAGTAAACATAATAAAAGTAATAATACTTATTAATCGACATAGCATGATATCAATATACTCGAACGTATACCCATAATAATTATGCTAATATTTCAGACCCTGCCGTAACAATAAAATTAAAATTGGCATTTTGAATGCAAACAACTGTCGGTTCGGCAAAAATGCTTGATCCCCGCAATGACATTTCACGGTTTGTTAACAATTCCCTAAGAGCTTATCAGTCGACACATGGGCTAGCTATTAGTAAAGCCAGGTGGGCGCCAGGAGGTTAATTTGACCAATATTTATTCGCAAGATGGCGTCAACACAAATCGTAAGTCATTACGACCGTCATTCGGTGAGGTGCCTTTGCTAATGGGCTTTGATGTCTGATATGGCTAAATTAATTATTTGTATATTTTTTTAAATGTTATCGGAGTGATATAGTTATAATGTTTTTCTTTTACAATTTTTACATTTACCGTTTTTTTAGTTTTAATGATGTTTTGTTTTAGTTAAAATAATGACACGAAGTATCTTTTTCAAGTCTAGTCACTGGAAGTCATTAGGAAATCCATGACTGTAGCTATTTTGGTTTATTTAAACAAACCTGACCTGCCCCTGTTTAGTTTCTGTCAGAATCAGATAAACTAAAGTATTATTAAATACATAAAAGTAAGAAATCTTTGGGAGTTAAATGTAAGTTAAGTTATCCAAGGCTCCTGAATATTTATTTTTAATTTTTTGTTTGGAAGGTTTTTGGGATGTAGGTAATGAAAACCAAATTTAACTTTTTGTATTTTATCCGTGTTATTGTTGTAGCTAATTACTTGAGTACCTATAGGTTTTGACTTTTGCATGGGCCTTTTGTATTAAATAGATTTAAATTAAAAACATAGCTAAAGCATGTTTTATATCAATCTAGATGACGATCTAAAAACCACAACTTAAAGTTCTAAGCTTTATCTAACAGTCTAAATTAATTATGTTACTTCGTGTTTATGGAATAAATATGTAGATACAGACACGCGAAAGATGCCGTATAACAAGGTTACAGTAGTTCTTCGTAGGCGACTTTGATGTTTAAATTTCTTACAAGTACGTTTATAACGAAAAAAATTGTAAAAAAAGTTGTACAGAAAAAATACAGTATGAAATTTTTTCAGTAATTTTAAATTAAAAAAAAACCCTTCAATCCTTTTAAACTCTGTTAAATCGTATAAATATACTGTCAAAGTTTTACCTTTATAAGTTTAACGGATTGGTTGATGACTATAGTCAGAGCAAAAAACGTTTTGCGTACTCATAGTAAATAATATTATTATTTACAAGTAACAGTACTTCAATGTACCTTGTGCGCGTTAGTAAACGACCGCAGCATATGGTGTAGCCTGTAGTATAATTATCAAAATGCTCGATAATCCGCTTCAAACATACACTCATTCCCCTTTTTTTCTTGCTTCCGGTATTTTTGTACAGTCATTATTAGTAGGTTCATGTATAACCATATTTTTCTAAAATATCACGATACAATTACTGGAAAAATTAAACGTATAAATCAGTCAGCCCCTATTAGTATTACCATTTAAAATTTAACTTTATGTATAGTATTTGAATAATAGTCTCACAACTTGTCGCTTGCTTCATATACAATTAATATATATGACAACTATCAATTGCTTCATAATGGTTTGTTTCATAATTTTCACTATTTTTCGGATGATTTAAACGTAGAACTAATCCAAAATCAAGGATATACAGCGTGGAGAAAACAAATCTATAATCTCTGGTTTTGCTACTAAAGCAATAGAGAAGCTACTGCGTCTGAACTCAGAAGGTATATCATATATCATTACGTGATTAGCAAATTTTTTTATCTTTATCAAAAAGAAGTTTGTTGGCTGACTAAAGCAAATTGGCCGCCGTCATAATTTGAACAAATCGATTTAGATCGGGCGCACATCAGGCGGCGCTTTTGTCCAATGATTTAGTAGCGCCGACAAATTGGGCCTTCCTGATCAACTTAAAACGATACATCGGTCCTGCACACAAACTGATGCAATTACTAGGATATGAATTTAAACGGTCGGTAATTTTTATAATTTACCCATCATATTATACTATTATAACGTTTAAAATATTGTATTATTATAAGGGCTTTTTTTAAAATATTTAGTCTTACAACATTTTTAAAGAGGATCTAAAATATGTGTAAATACTGATGTTCTTTTTACAATTTCTATATACATAGGTAGTATACGTTTTAGCATAACGAAAAAACTGTTTGTGGATCAAGAGTCAAGACGAGAAAGTGACTAAATCAGTGATTCATACATTACACCACGTTACGCACGTCTATTGCTAAAGTGACTGACCGGCCTTGCTGCTCTCATTATTCGAAATTCGGTTACGTTGTTGATGCGTGTATTTACTAATCATATTAAGAAATGTGACCAGAGCTTTTTAAGTGTTCCACGATAGTATTAGTTTAGTGTAAATATTTAACGCTATGGTTTTGAAAAAATATAAGTATACTAATACACTTTTTATAACATTGCGTGCTATAAACCATAATGTATTATTCCGAAATCCATTCATCAGTCAAAATAAACAGAAAATCTTTCCTTATAACCATGCCCATTTCCATAAAATGGATTGGTAAAAGGGGAAGTTCTGTGAATAATAACCTGGAGGGTAAGGATGCGTGGTGCAATGATCTGGACACGCATCCGTCAATATCTTAATACATTGCTCTATTAAAAAAAAGTTTGGTATGTACTATTTGCTATTTTTATCATATAATATATTGAACAATGGCAGTATATATTATTTAATTGTTTTAAATAATTTAAATCATCTTCCTAAAAAATAAATATCCGCTTTAAGACAAATTTGTATCCTGTTTATTGCGGACGAAATGTTGACCGGGCTTTATTTAAAAATTAGAATGAGAGAGGCACGAGCGCCCGCGGCTGCGCTACTGACTGCACAGTACATGCACCTACAGTCCGTATTATGGCTCTTGGTTGTTATTAGCTAACACGCAATGCCTAACCGTTTATTTAATTTTACTTATAAATTTTTAAATCTCTAACAATTTAGTTATTTTAGTAATGCACGTTGTAAATTGTTCGATTGTATAATTTAAATGCTAATATAACTAATTATGAAATATTATAAAAGACTATAAGAAACAATTTAAAATGAGACAATTATTTCATTAAGATTGTTATTTTTGTCCTTAATGAAAATTTGACCTTATTACGAGTAAGTACTTATTCTAAATTCAAAAGAACAAGTGCGCTCATGTTTTTTATCTGCATTCTCTATATTGCATTTCTCTCTCATATCTTCTTCGTTAACGTTTTCATTGTTATAACCAAACATTAAAGCGTGAACAAACATACACATGTTTCTTACTTGTTGTATTTAATTATTAAATAGATACCTACGCATATATGATTAAACCTACGTGATTCCTTTTGCAAAAGGGCTTAGGTTATGGCTTCAAGTCACGGCAAGTACCTACCTACTGGATTATTGGCTCATTTTACTCATAATGCTATCTGGGGAAGGTTTTTATTTAGTTTACGTACCTATGTCTATACAATAATGTTATTATCTATAATGTAAACTAAAATTATAAAGAGCTATAACTTTTGAAGTGTAGAGTAAGCTCTCTACACTGCTCTGATCCAATAAATACTTTCATAGTTGTAAATATATACCTATATATATGTATCTAGAGCAGTGGTAGAACAGTGATAGCCAACTTGCTTGGGATACCGAGTGAATCGAGTTCAAATCCCGAGCCGCGCATCTCTTATATTATTATCATATGTGAATCATTTTCCAACATGATTACCACTTGACTTACGGTGAAGGAAAACATCGTGAGGAAACCTGCATGTCTGACAGAACCTAGCAAGTTTCCCAAAGACATGTAAAATCCGCCAACCCGCATTTGGTCAGCGTGTTGGACTATGGGTTGACGCCTCTTCCGGGGCAGAGGCTGACTGCTACCGGACGCGTCCCCGGGTGGCGGATAGGGGAACACCACTCGCACCTGTTTGGACCCGAAAGGAGCTTGTGGTACCGGAGCAATCCGGCGCGGACCAACAGCCAGGAGGGAGGGTTGAGGGAGCGGCGTTAGGAGGGCGCCGTCTCCTTCTTGGAGGTAGCGCGGTGTCTCCGGCCGTTTCGCGGTAGGAGGCGCTGCGCGGGCCACACTGCCGGGGCTAGCCCGTCGGTGCGGCGGCTGCAGCGGGGCCAGTTCGGTGGTCCTGCGTCTGGCGAGGGATGTCGGCAGCCATTTTGGTCCGGAGGTGGGCCGACGGTATGGGGGCCGCGGTGGAAGAGGAGTGTCGGTATGGCGATGCGCCGCTCGTCCCTATCTCCCGCGGCCTAGCGGGGCCACCACCGTTGATGGTGGACGCGGTGGGGCTGCAGGGGAAGGGGAGTGTCGGCGTTGTTGCATCCTCTTCTCCTGCAGCCGTTTGTGGTTGGGCTCGTTTTCGGGCGTCTTTGGGAGGGGGTTTTGCCCAATTTGGGTGGGGAATTATTTTAGCAGGTTGCCCACTTCGGTGGGCGGTGTTTGTGTGGTGTGGGGCTGCTCCGGGTACTTCTCTGATCAGCAGAGTGGACTTAGGAGCGGCCTCACTTCTTGGGTTGTAAGTCTTCCCATAATGGGGTTGTCCCGCTTGGGGCGGCCTCATGGTTGGTGGCTTCGGCCAACCGTCGGGGCGTCGCGGTTGTATGCGAGAGCGATCCCGTGGCGTCCCACATGGCGGCAGAGGGGGAAAGTTGGGTTTTAGTGGGTATGCCGGTCTCATTAGCCGGAGAGTCTCCACATAACCACCCCGGGGGAAGTCGGGTGGTATCCGTAATAGGATTTCCCAACTATAAAAAAAAAAATGGGTTGACGCCTCTCGTATTGAAGGGAAGGCTGTGCTTAGCATTGGGACGTTAAATATGACTGACTACAACTGCATAAGCCTGAGCGATTACTTTTTATTTTAATACATTTAATAGTTTCTTAAAGATATTAGTTATATACAAATAATTATACGGTGCGCGCGGGGTGTAGTTGAGAGTCCGAGAGAACGTACCTACTCGCAGATTTTGACCGACTATAAAAAAGAGCCTACTACTCAATTTCGTCGTGTGTTGTTGATATCTTCGTCAATATTGTGAATCGATTTTCATTTTTTTAATATAAAGGTTATATCTTAAGGGGATTATCTAATGGGGTCACCCATATAAATTACAAAAAGTAATCTACCCCTAAAGGCAGATTAAATTGAAAATTTACTTTACCTTTTAAACAAAAATGTACAAGGATTTTTTTAGTTATAAAGTAATATATATATATACATACATATATATATAGATAATCTATATGAAATACAAGGGTGCAAACAGCTTTATTTGGATTGCAGCTTTTGGATTAATATGATTTTTTTTCTGACGACAGAATTGACATTGAAATAAAATAAAAATTGTTCTAGTATCATTGAAAAGTTTCACTATCCATTGTCAGGCTCTATCATCAAGTCAGCTCCATATTATTAAATCATATGTTATAGTAGCGGCTCACTCTCGTTTCGCTCGGGTTCGCCTCTAGGAAAACAAAAACAAACCTATCACAGGTGAACCGTACATTTTTCCGGGAAGTAAAAAGTAGCCCATGTGTTATTCCAGACTATAATCTATTTCTGTGCCAAGTTTCATCCAGATCCGTTTAGCCGTTCTGGCGTGAAAGGGTATAAAACATCCATACTCACACACGTTCACATGTCTAATATTTATACAGATTACCTTCCGGATTTTACCCACTTACAAAAGGTTCAAATACTCTTGGATGTGACTGCAAGAAATTAGTTAAACTCAAGAGTCCACTTCAGAGATCCAATTCCATGGTTCATTTATTAATTACAAGAGAAGCTAATAAAAACGATTTGAAAATCGAAATAATAACAAAACATATGTTCCATATAATAGAAATATATTTTGTTTCAACCGATATTATATGCGATTACTCAGATATTGACATCTTAAACACAGGATTGTTACCGTTAACAATGGATGAAACTATTTATTATGATTAGATGTTTTTATGTTTTTATCAGAGAATGAATGTGACTTCTCAGATCCTCACGTATAAGTACATATACTCGTAGGTATTAATTATAGTTAGAAATTATAAATGGATACTAAATGACTGCATGTGCAGAATAATTTCTATCCTATTTAAGCTAATATAAATTATTTTTGAATAATAATGAAATCTTTATACAAAGAAAATATAATAATAAATAAACACAGAAAAGATAGATAATGTACAAGAGGCGGCCTTATCGCTAAAACAGCGATCTCTTCCAGGCAACCTTTAGGTGTAGGAAGTAACAAACCGTAAGAGGGAAGGGGTGCAAATAATTGAGTTATTTCACTATATGTATATAATATTATATAAAAAAGTAGAATACAGAAAAAAATATACTAATAGATATACATACATATATACATACATACGTATTATTCTAGCAGAACCCGCGGCTTCGCTCGCGCTAAAATTACAAAAAAATATCTAAATAAGGTACTTCTATACGAACTTTCATCCCCTATTTTACCCCCTCATAGATTGAATTTCGAAAAATGCTAAAACACGTATTTATTTTTATTGAAGCGCATTAATACCAAGTTTCGAGTAATTATGATCATACATATTCTTTGGATTGTATTATAACGTATTTTTCTGTGGGAATTAGATAATCTCACGCATTAAAAAGTCACGTCATTCCGTCTCTCCGTTTCGACGTGAAAGAAGGACAAACAAACAAAAAAACACAGTTTCAAATTTCTAATATTAGTATGGATATACTGGTAATATTACAATAAAATGGTAAGACAGATTAACAGAGCGATAAAAAAAATATAGGGACGAAATAATAATATATAGATCAAAAACTAAGAAAGGGGAGGAGGATTTTTTAAACATCATTAGTAACTTCGCACGTCTGATATTTAGGGGAAGAGAATTCCCAAGACGCGGGGCTACTATCTAGTCAATGAGTTACTATAGAAAGAGCGAGAAGGGATTTTAAGGATAGGGTTGATATCAAAGCAATGAACGCGAGAATGTGAATTTCCAAGAAATTGAAAACGCACCTTTAGGTAAGGTGGGATACAGGGATCGAACAGAATACGGTACAGAAGATGAAGAAGAAGATGTATACGTTTCCGACATCTATACAGGTAACTACAAAACCAGTCAATTACATTAGGAGATATATTAAGAGAATTTAAAGAGGTAGGCATATCAAAATCAATAGTACCAAAGGCATTGTCGAAATCCAAACTTAGGACTGTGACTATTGCTCTCCCATGTCTAAACATATGTCATCAGTTATTTTAGCTAGCGCAGTAGTCGTACTATGACCATGACGGAAGCCGGATTGCAAAGGATTATGAAGATTATAAGTAAAGAGGAATTGTGAGAGTTGACGTTGTACAAGACGCTCAAGGACTTTGGACAAAATAGGAAGGATTGAGATGGGACGATAGTCACTAAAACCTGTAGGATTGGTTCTTTTAGGTACCGGTATAATTATTGCGTCCTTCCACGATGTAGGAAATTATTTGACAGGGGATAGGATATCGAGGATGAGAATAATCATTTTACGACTAATACAATCAGCACCAACTGCATTAGAATTGGTGGTAAGGATGTTTTTCTTAACATCACTTTCTGGAAATTGACTAAAGAATAAACTTGGATTATTAGGAGACGGTGAAGCTGAAATGTTATTAATAGCTCTTAGCTTGTTTGCTTCATCAATGGCAATAGAAGAGGAAAAATGATTGTTAAGCTCGTTCAAATTTATATTATAAGGATTTGCTTTAATTTGATTATAAGGATTTTTGCTGTTGCGAGCTTTTCCCACTCCTATATATTTAAGAAATTTCGAAACTTTTAAAGTGTCCATTTTCTAAACCACGAATTAATGAATATGGCGTCGTTAATTGTCTCCACACAAGCTATGCATTGATTGCGAACTTAGGTATACTTGATAGTTTTCACCATTTGCATTCGAACTACACTTAATTTTGGCTGCATTTTTCTTAACTTGTAGCTTCTTGATTTCATCGGTTAATCAAACAGAAAAGTACCGTCAGAAGCGAGTTAAATGTGTGTTAAGTGAAAAGGATAAAACTGGTTCAAACAATTGGTAAGTGTATATAAAGCTTTAGTATCTACTATCTAGTCAATAATAATAAACTCAGTATAATTCAACTAAAAATTTAAAAATTAGTTAAATGCGTATAATATCATAATATTATTATATCTATATTCTATATATTTCTTGTACAATATGTATCAGCGAACAAATAATGAATCCAACACATATGTTTTTTGTAGAGCGACAGCTAATATTTTTTTACTTTTGTTATTATTTATAAAAACCCATATTTTGTATGTACAAAATATGAACCCACGGTTTCTCTGGATACAGAACTCTAAAAATGTATGCTTATAAAATATTATTCACATTTGATAGAAAAAAATCATTGTTACGTTTTTGTCACAGTTGTTATGAGTGAATCGATATTTTGTTTTCTATAATTTACATTACAAAAAGTGCATTGCGCATCAGTCTTCACAACCGCGGCGAGATGTATACGATTATAAGGGATGGAATATTTTTAGTTCGTACACAAGATTAATACCCTCTCTTAAAAAATAGTTTCTATGCAAATGTGTATCTCGTGCCCACGACAGGTGATATTCGGCAGCCTTAATTATTTTTTTCAAATATTTAAATATTATGACGTTTTTTCGTGAAGTTTTTGTTCTTCTCTCTGACGGGTGCGTGCCAGGTGGTCTTGAAAAAAATATTTTTGCTTTCTATAACAGCTTGCTTTCATATAGAATACAGTAAATAAACTTCACTATGTAGTCAATCACATGGTTTCATGGAATTGGAAACTTTAAAGCTTTTAAAATCTAACGACATAAATATAAATTAAATGCATTACAATGATTTATAAATTAATATCAATATTATAGGTAGTATGATATATTATTATATCTTAATATTATAAAATAATATAAAAACCCATTGTGTAAGACTGGCCCTTAAAAGACCAGTTCTGAAATGTTTGCCTATTTGTCTGTTTTATGGAATTGATCTGTTGAAGGGCTAATCTGATTTTATATTTATTATCATTACGAATATTTTTTCTATTGAGGCTTAGGTACTATTGTATTTTTTGATTTCAGATGTTGTTTAATTTTATTATTATTGACATAGATACATATAATAACTTTAGCTTTGAATTAGGTTTGAAATAAAAAAATATATATCAGAAACGTGGTTTACGTTTTATCCCCGCTGTATCTGACTTAACTACAAGAAGGATGGGGATAGGGATATTTTCTATTGAAATTTTTAATAGATGAAGAAAATTAATGGTTTGAGTACAAATGATCTTAAAAAGTTGTCGTTCAAGAATGACAGCTAGCGCGTGTTTAATAATTTGGGAAATTGATGAGCTTCCACTTTGTTTTTTGAAGGCGTAAAGAGTATAAATGTTTTTAATATTATTTTTATGTTAGTTATTGGTAATATCTAATAAATAGAGTAACATAATTCATATAAAACGCTTTGATTTGACCGTCTAACCTGGTTGGCGTGTGCGGCTGGCGTGCGTCGACGCGCGCGCACCTGCTTTACAATTATCTGGTCATTAGTCGGCACGGAACCTGCGGAAACCCTAAATTACTGCTTGCACAACCTTCATCGCACTCCGCGATCATTGTACAAAGTTAAAGAAAAATGTTTAGGGATAAGAGGCTTATGTTTGTGACCACACATAGTCCGATTTTATCTTATAATTGCAGGTCTCGCGATGAATCCTTCATTAGGGCAGTTGGGCCGGGCGGGGTAGAGAGGCGCGTGGGGGAGGGGCGGGTGTGAGGACACAATGGGCGCCCCCCGCGGTATTGTGCGCTAATGTATGCGCGTGCGGTGTCGCCGACAGCGGCCGCGACGCCACAACACAAACATTTCAACGTATCTAATTTATTGTCGTGTCGCAGTGAACCGCTCGCGCAAAAAATATTGTCTTAAGGTCCAGCTCTGCGTACCTCGATAATGTCACGTGCGAGGCGGTGAGATGGCGGTGATAAGAAAACATCATCTTGTTAGTAGCGATACTTTGAAATTATAATTATTTTATATACGATATTATACCTAAGGTTACTATAAGGTTCAATATTTGATTTAAATATTCGTTCATTCAGTCATTATTTTTATTTAATATTTCAACTCATTGCAATATACTTGTCAAATTGTAGGTATGGGAGGTCTGGGCTTACATTAATTATTGGAATTATTTTCCTGTATAATTGAAAATTAGAATAAAATGTAATTTACGAAAATATATCCCTCACAATTGCGTTACACCCAATGAAGTATTTATTTGATTAGGTTGGATGAAACGGCAAAACATGATTTTTTTTAATATTCGGAAAAAAAATAAAGCAGCTACACCTTAACAAAACAGAACACGAGATCTGACGGAGGATGACTCAGTTGTTGAGAGCAATTTTTGAATATTATAATATGTAAACTAGTTGTTGTTCAGTGAAGCATTCATGCCGTTGTCGTCTATACATACAATTAGTGACATTTATTAGAATAGCGATTGTGTTTGGATGAATGACTGTTTATATTTTAATATTTAAATTTTAAAATGATAAATGAATAAAAACAAATATAATTTATTTAGAGAATCTTTTCTTTATAGAAAACGTTTAAATAGATAAGTATAACTAATATATAAAAGAAGGTGAAATACAAATGAAAAATAAGAGAATTTCAGTGTACCTCAGAAGTAAGTTGGGCCACCCAGTCGAGAGAGCGCTCGTTCTGCTCTTCAATTGGTAGTTGCAAAAACTGCATTTGCATAGAGCGCGATGCTTTTGATAGCGGCCACCGCGAGTTCTACTCAATGCTAGGACTACGAAGGTTTGGATAAGACATCCTAATCCAAATATTATATATTTTTTAATAACATCGCAAACGTATTTTTCAATTATTTCGTGAACTATACTTCGCGTGTTATGCAGTAAGCTTGTGGGAATAACTAGCTACCTATCTAACACTAATAATCCCTCATTACTAAAGATGTAATAAGTAGCCTGAAATGTCACTCCTTGGTTTGAAAAAAAAAATATTATCTTAAAATCAAATGAAATCGTTGCTATATTGCTGCGTGATAGAAGAAAAATTTAAATAAATTGCCAAAAGTAGTTTTGTGTTTATACTGTGACTAAGGACTTTCTTCAGCTAGTTACCGTTACTGATCTATTTTTTTTACTAAATAAGCGGTTATATTTGTCTTCAATTGAATATTTAATAACGGGTTTGATTTTTAAATTGTCTGCTAAATCTCTGCTCGAGGTAATTTTGCTCTTGGGTCGTGGTGACGAATGTAGATGCCACCCACTGTACGCACGACCCCATCTGTTCAGCTCAAACAAATACCATATTTATGTACCTGCTGTTGTGCTTTTATTTGTTGTACAGTTTTAATTAAATTTATTGCAACTTCAATAGCTATAATTAAATCACAGACAAAAAAAACACTGCAATCGATATATAAAGTTATTTTTGGTTTGAATCGATTAATATTTTTCGAGAAGAGGGAAAACGCTATTTTCTTAAATATGCGTATTTTAAATGATTTGGGAATGATTAGTGATTTAAAGTCATAATGCGTTTTGTATTATATGTTTATAAATTGTACCTAAACAGTAGTATGTATGTATCTATCTACCTGCGCTCATCATCTATGTGATCTGAATATTTAAAAAAATATAACCAATTAAAATTCTCGAGTACGCAAATCTTAAGCAAGTTCTGATGTGGAGCTTAATTGGCCGGCGTGTAAATTAGAGGACAATATAAAAATATACCGGCGGCGGACGAGGGACGGCTGATCAGTAATCTCGCCTTTAATCATCGCGAGATTAATCTGGTTCGCACGAAAAGTGACAATGCGAAATATAACCGCCACGGATTATATTATAGAAATAGCTAATCTTATTTATATTTCTATTTTTAGACTTAGATTTTACGTAAGTAGTTGAACTATATGTAACTTATATCTTTAAATTCCTGTGAAAAATTTAAAAACTAAAAATGCCTACTACGTAGGTATATAACATATTTTAGTCTAGTCAATAGGTGAATCAACCTACATAAAATAAAGCAATTTCCGTGATATTGTCATTTGATAAAGAGGCATTTTATAAAAGCCAAATTTGAAGGGTTGCTCGAGAGCAGTATCGCGAAAAATGCGATTTATTCGATATCTCCAGACGGCTCATTCTATGTAAAAAGCTATTGAAATCTTTTCTCCTTTAAATTAAATTTCCCTTTTTATCTATTTTCTAAATAAATTTAGAATAATATTTCTCGAGATATTGCGCTCGAAACGCGCAAATTTTGCTACCTTAGTCGGTTTTTCGCGATTTTATCACGCGATATTTCGAGAAATATTAATTTTTGAAAAGAAAGTATTAAATAAAAAAGATAGGAAATTTAATTTAAAAGAGAAAAGATTTTTATAGTTTTTTACGAAGGATTAGCCGTTCTGGAGATATTGAATAAAACGCGTTTTTCGCGATATTGCGACTAGCACCTCTTGAACGACCCCTCAAACTGGCTTTAGGTTTAGAAAATGCCCTTTTATCTGATGGCATTATCGCGAAAATTGTTTTATTATATGTATATTTCGCCGTTTTCTTCTATATTGCTAATGGTTTAATCTGTTAATATGGTAGCATTTATAAAGGCGCTTAAGTCCTTTTTATTTTGAATTTCACCTAAATTTTTTCATTAAATACCAAATATGAATGGTCCCTTATAAGTGCATTCCGGAGTGAAATTATTTATTTTGTGCGGGCGTGAGTTACCGGCGAACCCGCCCCTTCGTTACTATGTTAATCGGCTACCTAAACGGTATACCTGTTCAAATGCCTTTCCATAAATAAACAAGAAAGTTTAAAATAATTAAAAAAAAAGATATAAATAAAAGTTTATTATATCCTACGGAAAACCTAACGTTTTATGTGAAACGCCTCAAAAATTGTGAGTCGGTTAACAAGTTTATGTGATATTTTGCTCCATACTAAAGGTTTAAAAACCATAAAGATTTTCCTCCCGTACTTACTTTATTGTATTTTTGTTATGAAGTGAATACGATGACTTGATGAAAAACTTCTTCTCCTATGTAGTCAAAAAATTATAAAAATAAGATTAGGTTAGACATTTTAATTGGTTATTAAAAAGAGCATATATCACTAGGCGCAAACACTACAGAGCCCGAGCGCGTGGGAGACGAGTTGTACGACACGCCCCTTCATTAACATGCTAATGCTATCTGGAGCTGCGCTTACGCCGCCGGCGTGAGTTGAATTCATATTATGTGATACAATTAACACTAGATTTAAAAGTTATCAAAATAACAAAAGATTTTTTTTTTTACTTATTTACATTGTAACTTCCACGTAAAACATAAGCTACCGTAAAAAGCTTTCAAGATTTGTGCCATTAAGTATATTATATGTACATAGGTATATGTACTATAAGCGATTATCTATACATATAATAAAATTGTAACTAAGCCGAATCTGTACATTAAATATTTTTTGAAAAATCTTATTGAAATAGATATTATTTTTAGAATTTTTGTCTGTCTGTCTGTCTGTCTGTCTGTCTGTCTGCTACCGCATCACAGAAAAACCACGGGAGGGATTTTGATGAAATTTGGTATGGTGGTAGCTGGTTATCCGGGTCAACATATAGGATACTTTTTACCGCGGGAAAATATCTCATTTCTGAGAAAAAATACAAAAACTGTATTGTAAGAGTATACTAATATGTAAAATCTAAGAATTTGCTTTTTGGTCATCTAAACGCGGGCGGAGCGGTGGGCAATGCTAGTACAAAATATAAAAGGAAAATATTAATAAAATGTATAAATGGTGCTCATAAAATTATACGGAGAATTAAATTCATTAAAAGATTGTAAAGTTAAACAAAGGACATTAAAACTCGATAGTTTCTTTAACATTAATATAAATATTAAAGCGAGAATAATTAAGATCATTTTCAATTGGCCGTGGTGTTGGGGCATGCGTGTGGCCGTGAGGCGGGCGGCGACAATGCTTGTTGTAATATATGCGCTCCGGGGAGGTCCTCCACGTGGGAAGAAAGAACCCACATACACTTTTCTCTTTTACCCAATAATGGACAATCGAGACAGTTGCCGTATTTGATACTGACATTAGGCTGTGCCTACGCCTACCATTAAACGTCATAGCTGCCTAAGATGTTAAAGAAAGTGCTACGGTTTGATTTGATGAACCACTAAATGCTTCCATTACCACTTGTTTATAAAAGATGCATTTCTCATCTGTATCTATGAACACTACTATAATTTCTATGCGCTCAATGCTACGTCCTCATCGTAGCTCCGTAGCACATTGTAGTGCAGTGCTCTATGTCAGATGTGTTGCCTAATCATGTGGAGAGTGTTTTAATTGACCATGATTAAATCTTAATAAATCGTTCCCACATGCTACATGATCGCAATTACTCGGCTGGCTGGTGCTATAATTTGCCGATGCCTGCGGCGCACGCAAAAATTACGTTGTTTCAGAAAACTCTCTACGATGGAAGCGGTGGAGCAAGTGTTTGCGGCACAGGTGCTATAATCTACCAATATTGTGAAAAGACTGAAATACCTTTGAAAATAATGTATATAATTTCTTTCTTTTTTTTTAAGATATCTGTTTAATCTTTTTAGTATGCTTATGAAAAATTTATTAATTTCATGCTTCCATTGATTGTAATTTAAATGTGAAATCATTAATAAATAGATTAAAATGCAAGGCGCACTTACTTGGGCCATACATTGTATACGAATATTGCGTGCACGTGGCGGGCGTCTCGGTCGACCGCAAGCCGCGGCGTCTTGAAACGCACTCTTCAATTATCAATCGTAAATTCCGATGCCACTACATTGACGATACAACGACTGCGATTAACTTATTGTGTACCTGTCTTGTATTTATCTTAACATGCTTATTATTTGAAAAAGAAATAATTCGAAAAACTCCCTTTAAGTGACGAGCATTTGAAATAAATCCCAATACACTAAGTAGTATTAAAAATGTATTAAAAAGAAAATAGTGAAATGACTACTTTAATAAAATGGTATATTTATAAGCCATCAAACATCTTCTAAGCGTCTAATTACCTAAAGTAATACAGTTCTTTTCGGCACGTAATCTGGCCGTCCAAAACTAATTTATATTGGAATGTGATATACGCAGGAATAGAGAGCCTGAGGGCACGCGCCAAGCGGGCGGTTTTAATCACCTTAGCCCGGGCTAACTGCTGTAAAACACTACCGACGCCCGTCAATGTACCGAAAAGGCGCCACGCCTGCGTTCCGCTACCAAATATTTTAGATACTTATCTATCTTGAGTACTTTTTTATGAATGGTTCAAACACTTTTTATTTGAAAATTATCAATAAACGTCTTGCTGCTGAGCTTTTAACAATTTATTCTAAAACTCTGTATAGCTTGTTACAAATACCCGTTTCTATTTCCATTGAGCAAATAAACGTATAATAATAATAATTTAAAACGAGGAAACTAGGTTGTCGATTTCGCGGATTTCAGAATGTCATAAAGCTATTTTTTGCTACATTATAAGCGACAATCGTACGGTTCGGGCGCGAATTGATTCGTTCGATTCCCGTGTCATATTTGAGCGCAGGAGTGACTGAAATCAGTAGTCAGTTGTCACGGTCTAGGTGATGTCGGACACCATTCTCACGGAGCTGGCGCCGACGGCAACAACCTCCTAACGCTTGCGGTTTAATTCAGTATAAAGCCGATCATTACTACCTTTTGCGGCTAGTTAGCCACTCAGTTTGCCCATTGTTACTATTATTTAGTTTTTGGAATTGATATCTTAACTCTCTTTTATTTAGTATTTCATATTTTAGACAGAAACAACTTGTGTGTCAACATACATATTTATGTTAAAAATATAATATGTAAATGTAAAATATGTCTTGTAATATTTTCTACTTTTAAAACGAAAGTTCATAATGATCTGGAGGTAGTTAAAACCACGACAATATTTACATTTTTTTTTTAAATTGAATGTACAAAATATTCATCACATTAAGTCAGACGTCCAGGTCAACTCTATGAAAATATGTAAGTCGCTAGAGAGTGTTCGCCTCCGCAATAACGGCGCGATCATCATTATATTTACCTACATGTATAAACTTATCTAAAGGTGATAATGAATTTGTTTGAGTAACTTTGTTAATTGATATCTCTTATCTTATATATATATATATATGTTGCAAAGTTTTTTGTTAATTTGGTTAGTATTTGTCATTGAAGCGTTAACATTTCGCGTGAAAGGCTAATTCGAAAAGCACTTTCGATGGTGATTTTTTTCATAACTTTTAAGAAAATTTTTATACTTACCGTCTGTCAATTTTTTGAACTTGTAAGATTTCTACACTTTCGTGATATTGACCTCAAGGTGTAACATCACATGTTTGGACAATGACTTTTTACTGAGTGCATTTTACATCCGTTAAATTTTGTGAATTTTATACCTATCTACATATTATCTCCACACAAAGGATGAAAGTTATTGTTCAAAATATCAAAAAAAAATATATAAAAATTGTAACAATAATTATTGTTATTTAAGACATATGTTATAGTAAATTAAATATTATAGTAAATTAAATTATTTAGTAAACTGTGAAATGAAATATTTTTGTATGTATGTATTAAGAAGTAATGTGTTGTGGAAAAATATTGCCTCAAATATTATGTACCTACCTAATTATGGATAGGTAAAAGTATAAAATATAGCTGACAACGTATAAATATAATATATATGTCTCATTTGATTGATGATAAACGGTTGTTCTCTAACAATTGTGTATAGGTAATTGCAGAGAAAATCATAGTATAGAAATAAAATAAAACTTACTTAAGTAAAAGTAAGTTAATAGTTAGTATTATTTACGAATATCTTGAATAAGTATAATCGGTATTATCCTGATGTATCGATATCTATATCGAAGCAGTCGGTACGACACGCGGCAGGTGCGGGCGCACCTGTGCGGCTGTGCGGCGATTGTTGCATTCCGCCGATGTTGACTGCCGACCGCTGACTCTAGATTATCGGGATCAGGATTCTTCCTTAGTAAAAGCACACCCACACTACACGTAATTTATTATAATGTGAAATCAATTTACAATTGATATTCCAAATATATTTGGTATCAGAAAATAGAAAATTCTATTTAAATATTTTTTAATATTTATCAGATTATCGACTTTCTAAAAAGATTTAAAGTATTGATAGCATTTGGTAGATAAAATAAAAATGATCATAGAGATGTAACGCATGCATAAGATATTTATTTAGCGTATGTAAATACCTATATTGTGTTTTAATATACTACATTTGAAGAGCTTCAAATTTCCGAACTAATAAAGAACTTAACTTACCACTAATTCGCAAACCTTGTATTTCAGGATATATGAAGAGCCCTTATCGTTTCCACTTTGTGATAACGAGATCTTGTTTTCCGCCAGTTGTAAAGCGAGAACAGTCTCATTAGGAATGACAAACCAGTTCAAACACGAGTTAGACACAGTTAAGGTATGGTGAATAGTGGATAAGGACTATTATCTGGCGGCAGTGATTTTTATCACTGCATAATCACTGGATGTTAACTTTACATTAGCTTATAAGATATAACGCCCGATAGCAATAAGATGGTCAGTATATACAGCTTTACTTCTCTGATAACAGAGTGGACTGCGGAGCAACCCCATGATTTATGCAGTTTTATCGTTAAAAATACTTATTTATATATCACTGATATCAGTTTGAGAAATAAAACTTAATATCTTGTACAATATAGTATAGAAATCTGAAATTGTCTTTTAAATACAGGTTTTTTCACGGATTTATTTGGTTTCTTGGTTCTCGAGATTTATTTGGTGTTTTGGTTCCCGACGTTTCCCGAAAAAATCCGAAAAGGTAGTTTTATTTAAAATGTCAAATATTCGCGTAAATCTAAGAAAATATTATTGTCTTTTAAAATGTTTTCACTAGGTATCACTTATGACCATTTTTCTTATAGCAGTCAAAAGTAAATTCAATCTTTGTTTAATGTGCGTCTGTAGTGTAACTACACTGTACGACGTATATTATATATATACATATTACAGCTAGTTAGTTCTTTCGCAGAGAGATGCGCTTGCACCGGACGGACGTGCCGGCAGTCGCTTGCATACCAAGCGGTGCAGTTCCGAAGCTCGTCTAATTAATTCTATCTGTGCATTTGTACATTAAGTTTAAATTGTAGCATTATTATTAAAACCATAAAAGATAGTAATGAAGAAATATTTAATATATTGTTTTCTTAATATATATGTATATTCGCTTCTATAAATAGATAACATAATATCACCGTATTTAGTTCAATAAAAAGCTTGTGGCTTTTACGAGCGCCTCATACATTTTGTAATATCCTATTACTACATATTACGTACCTTGTACCTAATAATTTTAAATATTGAAAAAAATAATCTTAAAACTGCTGTTGTTTAGATAAATCATCTTCTAAATGCATTCATTATACGAGTATGTAGATGTATTTATCTACGTATGAGTATAGGTATGTTTTAAACCAGAAAACATGCACGTTTTAAGAGAATATAATATCATTGAAAATTAGATATAACTGATGTATTAAACTTATTGAGATTATAATCCTAGTTAAATATCAAATCAAAAGAAGAGTAAATATACCTTCACTTGGTGTATATTTACCTGCACTTAATGTATAAATTTCTTACACTTGCACATAATAAGGTGCTTTTTTAACAGGATTTCTCGCGAGGTCTTATCTAAGGTATTTCCCCGAGCGTGGCACAAGTGGCAGCGGCACGCGGACGGACCCGCCTGTTTGTGGTTCCCAGGCGATAGCCGCTATCTCTTGCAAACACCTCTTTGTTTGAACCAACCGACACCACACCATACAAAACATTTATCTAAGTACTTCTTGCGAAATTCAACTTTATATAATAGTAACTTAAGGCTGTTACAAATCTTCGCGGTTAAGAAATTGGTATAGCTATTTTTAGTATATCTACAGAAAAGTCTTATATCGTTCGCCTGACACGCGTCTAGGCTTATCAACAGATTTTTTAAGACGTCACTCAGTGTTTGGATTCTAAATCAGCAAGTCTCACTCATATTGGAAGTATGTTCATATTTATGTCAGGTGATATAAGGTAATACACCATAATGATACCTCAAGCAAGTTTTTTTACACTATTGTAATGTGAATCGTGACTCTAAGTATAGTTTTAAGATGCCACTTTATTCAACGTTATCGATGTCTTATATAATAATGATCAGATGTACGGTATAAAGATTCAGCAAATACCACGACACATTGTAATTTTTTTAATTCACTATTTGATTTTATTAATCTTTTTTGAACTCTTAATTTTATGCAATTATTTAATTAATTTCCGTATAAGACAATTTGGTCTGAAATTTGATAAACTTTAGGATCAATGTTAATAAGAATATAAAAATCCACTTAAATTTAATGACGGGCCATCGATAGTAGAGCTGTATAAAGTAGAGACAAAAATTCTGACAATGTTAGTATTAAGGCACCTGCATAGGCTGCATCTGCAAGGCCACGTAATAGGTCACAAGGCCGGCTAGTTGGCACGCCTCTTACTATAACAATTCAAGGACTACGTACTCACCTGCAATCTATTTACGTAATATAGAGCGCAAATATGTATTCAAGCATTCAGTGCGGCACATATACCTATTACCATCATATAAGATCAATTCAATAAGCATAGGTCTATAAAAATCTGTACCTACATAAACTTTCTGATCTCTAAATTTTATACATATACCTATAGTTAATTTTAAAGTTTATATCATACAAAAAAGCTCACCTTGCTAGTTAAATAGATCTTGTAATAGAATTAACTCTTACTCATACGTAAAATAACTACTAAGTTATTGATTATGACCATTATAAGCTTCTTCACTTCTTTAAATAAGAGGAACTAGGATATGATATACATACATATACACACATATATAGTTTGAAAAAGTTCCGAGACCGCCCAAATTATAAAGGTATACCTATATCTATTTTCTTTATCATATTGTATTTATAGAATGAAATAGATTTTCTTCGATTTTGCGTAACGGAGAAGCTTTAAATATTGTTTCCGTCCGTAAACTGCTTGAAGGCCAAAATTAGTTCAGACAATTCGCAACATGAGGGGCTCGCTGGCCGTCGCGAATCCTTTACAAGTGTCTAAATCTGGCGACATCCGCGTCGCCGTCGCCTTATTCACTTGCTCTCTTTAACATTGGCTTACACTAATATGCAGCAGTACTCTTTAGCCTCTTTCTTTTGCATTAATTCCACCGGATACATAAATCTGGTTGTAGGAATGTGTACGTTTGATGTATATTTTACTGAATCAGCTTTTAGAATATTCTAATTATACATTTAATTAGAGAAAAAATATAATTATAATAATAAAAATAACACAAGAATATCCCTAGGAAAGTTATATATTTATACCTATAACTACTTATAATTTCTTGCATTCTTAATTTCCGAATATTATTTTTTATGTGTTTAAATGTTCGTCCTTCTTTCATACAACGCGACGCGTCAATGTAATTTTAGTTTCGTCAACAAGTGATTCCCGTGCTAAAAAGGTTTATATTAGAATATTAAAAAAATAGAAGGTATTCTTCTATTATGTTTAGATAAGTCATATGAAAGAAAGCTTTTCAATTAATAGTTTATCTTTGAGCATGAGGTAGAGCGCGTCGTTTAATAGACCTCATAAATACATATGTATGTACTTAGGCAACATTGTAAAGAGTAAAAGCTCGCGTGTGTCACGCTAGGATGCGACGTGATTGACCAAAATGGGGTAGGTCATCACTGTCTGCTAGTATCGATTTATTTTATTATGAGAACTTACCTAATTACAACACAGTTGAAATGGACCCTACCTTGTGATAGCTCAAATATGAATCAGCATTATGTTATTAAATTCGCAAGCCCCACAATAAATTTTAAGAAACATAGAGAACTTATTTCTCTAATACACAATAAACTTTATAAGTCCAAGATCTTAATAATGAATGACTCAATCATAATTACCATTGTGAAAAATAAAAATATTTATGATATAAATATGTTATTGTCATATCTATTTTTGTAACGTTCAAACTTCGTTCGAACTAAAACGATGTACACAATTTATTATGCGATAGAATAGAGCTAAGTTATTTACAATCTTAAATTCTACTCTGCAACGACCAAATAACAGATCGGTATCGAGTTAGTTTATACGATAATTTATCGGATCGTTGTGGGCGGCGCATTAATAGCCAGGACAATAAAAGGCTCTCTCGTGATGTCTAAATTATACGAGTTAGGTAGTAAACTCCAATGTTCTTATAACAGGAAAGATATTTTTATTTGCAGTAATGAATGTACAGACAGATAAACGCGAAGTGCTTTTTATCATATTCACCATTTTAGTATGAAGTTACTTCTTAAAATTGACTTATCTTTTATTTTATTATCAAATTCTTAATGTAAGAATACATATTTCTTAGATACTTAAAAATTTCAATTCATTGACTATGATTATTCGATATAAAACTAAGAAAACTTGCCTGTTTAATAAGGTGCTATTACTTAATTATATATCATTAGGTATATTGTTGCATAAAATAAAAGGTAGTATCTTGTTTATAGTGATGGGTTTTTTTTATACAAAAAAACAGGTAGTTACAAATATACGCCAGCACCGCTCTTTGAAAACCTTTTCTATACCTAAGATGTGACACTGATTTGGGCTTAATTGATTGTTACCACAAAAGCCTTACTAGGTTTTATGTACTTAATTAATCTATGACATTACACAAATACATCAAGTGTTAATAGTCCAATTGTGGCTATTGTGGAATAGATAGGGTTAGAGAAAAGTACACGGTTTGATATTCCCATGCGTCCTACGCAGTGCGTAATTATGTTATGATTGCGCCACTCTGATGCTACATTGTTCAACGTAATGTCTCCTCTAAATCAGGGCTCTGCAGTGCATCATGTGTGTACTTAGTCTATTGTAACGCATGGTTCACACGCGCTCTCTAAACTGCTCCCACGGAGCGACTGTAGAATTCGAACCATTTGTCCAAGCATGCAAATAAACTTCCAGGCTAGTTAGGTTTATTTGTAACTATTATACACTGCTTCCTATGTATTATAACATCTATGTATTTACTTAGGTATTTAGAATAATGAACCAATACTAAAAGTTTATTCTACCAAAATAGTTAACGGTGAAAAAATCTTATGTAGTTAAAACCTAAAAAGGTTATTCAAACCTAACACTATAAGATATTTTGGGAAATTGAATTAAAAAAATATTAGCTACAAGATGCAGAACCATGTGGCAATTACATATCGCAAAATATCTAAGATATATCTTGTACAATTATAACTTTTTTAAATAATCCAAAGTAAAAATAAAACTTTCCTAAAAGTAAGAATTAAATGTTTAATTTGAATTAAGGCTTTAAGTATGAAATATATGAATATTAAATAAAACATAGTTTTTCAGGATTTCAAATCACACAAAAGTTTTACGCCCTAAAAGATGTTATAGTACACATATTTAGAAAGCGGAACGGCGCATTGTTAATTGTTCATGTAGTTAGATATAATAAATGACGTTTAAAAGAGGATTTTTTCACAGCAGTTGAATAGAATAATTACATGGTTTTTAACAAATGTACATTTCAATATAAAGTTCAATGTCTCTTTATAAAACACTCGTTATATAAAAAAGTTAAATCAGAACGCAGGGATGACAAGACGAAGTGGAATACAAAAATGGAATTTTTAAGTGGAACAGAACACACTATGTCGATTTTGTATTCTTTATCTCTTGTTTTGTAAGGTACTGCAAATAATCTATATATCAACAGACACGTAGACAGGCTGTCTGTTTAGAATCACTTCGTGTGTTTCGATCCCATTTAAAGCTTTTCATGTATGATGTTTTTCTGCTAGCAAAACTTGAATGGTACGTATTTAAAGCATAAGTAACTTGTATTCAGTGCTGCTATATTACGATATAATTCTAACATTTGTCTGTATATAAAAGAATAAAATGTGAGTTTCACAAAAATATTGTCAAATTCACTTAATGACCATCTATATAATCATATTTATCTATACAATCATAATTAGATGATAATCAAGAATAAATGGTATATGATGATGAGAAAAATAAACAAGATAAAACAAAATAAAGAATAATTGCAAGAAGAGTAGCGCGTTGTAACTAGTTTAGTAAAAAAACCGGTATGGGCGATGTTACATCGTTTTCCGCGCACGCGTCATTCATTCACTGGCACTTGCAGAAGCGCGGGCGCAGGTGGCCAGTGTCCATTGATATTCGATACATCGTCCGCTTATTACGGTTTTTATCCCCGTTTCCTGTGGCAGTATCGACATTCTTGAGATTTATTTTAGTATATCAGACATTCTAACCTTACTGAAATATGACTCATGTTACTTAAAATTAGATATATTATACAAATATTGTAATCTTTACCTTTTTTATAGGAAAAGTACAAGTTATTAATTATAATATTATCTAAATTTTATTAATAAAATTATCAGCATTTTAGTAATAGTAATAAATGCAGGTTAGACGTATAACTTTCGAATACTGCCAAGCACAAATTATAATTGTTTTATTGAGGATTTTTTTCTTAAAAACGAGTAGGTACAGCTTTTATTATATACAGAGAATTAAAAAAACTTATTAATTAATTAAAGTTGTTATTATTTTGGTGCGGCCCATAATTGCTTTTCATTATCGCTCGAAAATTGTATTATAATAAATCAAAAGATTATTCTAGAAATAAAAAATATAAAACTAAGAAAAAGTTAAAAACCGAGTTTTTGCAAATACATATCTCAAAAACTTTGAGGTTTTTGTAAAAAATGTTATTTGTAAAAGGGTAGCCGGACATCGGGGGCATTTGACGAATATCTATTTCTTATATATCTGCTAACATTTAAAAATCATAAAACTTCAGGTTTTAAATATTTTTTTATTATGTACTTACTGTTTTCTATACTCTTCTGTTTTTAAGCTGTAGGGTATATTTGTTTTAATTCGACACGGATAAAATTTCGAAAGAAATACATATAATGAATTCCATTACAGCATTTAATACAAAAAAGTAAGTAAATAGTGCAGGAAGTATGCACTGGCGCGTGTATCCTTATTTTGTTTAATATCTATAAAAACATCCTTTTGGCCTTCGTGAAATCATTCGTGATAAAATGGCTGGTATGTATTAATCTTGTTATTCAAACAAGCGATATTGACAGGGTTTTGCGTCCCATAATTAGATTTTAGAAGGCATTATTTGTGTAATGCTAACCTACTAATATTATAAATGCGAAAGTTTTTGAGCATGTACCTATGTTTGTTACTCTTTCACCATCTATATAAAATTCTTATTAAGTCGAATCTGTGCATTAAATATTTTTTGGAAAATCTTATTGAAATAGATATTATTATCGATACAGAGGCCGAATCTATAGTTTTTAGAATTTTTGTCTGTCTGTCTGTTACCGCATCACAGAAAAACTACTGGAGGGATTTTGATGAAATTTGGTATGGTGATAGCTGGTTATCCGGGTTAACATATAGGATACTTTTTACCGCGGGAAAATATCTTATTTCTGAGAAAAAATACAAAAACTGGTTAGATAGCGCTATTTTATTTGGTTTTTGGTCAACGAACGAACGCGGGCGGAGCCGCGGGCAATGCTAGTTGATAAATAAAAACATATATATCTACACATATTCAAAAATCGAAAGTTCTAATTGTCTAAACACAAATTCAAACTTACGCACACCATACAAAGTACTTTCTTAAGCCAAACAATGTGTTTTTTTTTAATTTTGTCGTCCGAAGAGCAATGAACAAAAGAGAATATTAGACAGATTTAAAAAAGACGAAATTTAATTTTAAATTGTACACATCTTTTTGAGGATACTTTTGAGACGCTAATAGTGTACCTTGAGTTTTGTATATCAATGTCTTTCAATAACAAACAATATCGAACGGATTTTGATAAAACTTTATAGTGATATAGTTTATACAATATATGTGGTATCATACATGCCAGAATTTATAAAGGCAGATAGTAATACACTATTGAAATTCACGGGTGGGGCCGTAGGACAACGCTAGTTTTACAAATTTATATTTACTTTAACCTATTATTTAATGAATAAATATGTTAAATGTGCATATATTACAATATTAACAAGATGATAAACCCTATCAGGTTCATAATGAAAAACAAAAAAAAAATGTCCCTCATCAATATCCATATACATACGTACATACTCGTATGTACCTATTTGGCACTCAAGTACTACATTTCATGCTTCTAGAGTCTAGAATTAAGACTCAGTGGTTTAACGATCTGTCAGTGTACAGTTTTATAAAGTAGAATTGTGTAATAAAGTAAAAGTAATTTATTTTTTCTAGTTTCGATTCTCACCCAAGGAAAATCTTTGATAATAATAAACCTAAAGAAAGGTTGTCTTAGAAACCTAAAGAAAATATAATAGCACGCATTGTAATATTAGTCATTTATACTCACTTTCGTCGGTAAGATAACTCCCACGATTTCCTTTATCGGAAGCTTTCTTTTCTCGATAAGAACGAATTGACAATAATCGAGGAGGTTAACAAAGAAAGAAATATAATAGGTAACTATTATTTGTTAAATAAAACACAGTGTTTTGCGATATTGTTACTTTTAATATCGTTAGTTTTATAGAATCTTAACGAGCTACTGATAGATGTATTAATTACGTTAAAAACATAAAGCTATTAAGTTTTACATCTTAAACCCGCATAAGTCACCAATGTAGATAGATCGGTGTCGCTTATCCGTGATATTTATGTGCCCCTCATTGTAATTATGGAAATTGTGCACACCTATGAGTTAACGTTTTTTGTTATATAGAAAATATATATTTACCTATACTAAAACTTATATAACTACACTATACTTATCTATACTATAACAAAACAGTAGAGGTCGAATGTCTGCACATAGCAAAAAATGCTAAAAACCGAGCCAGGAGGGTGTAAGAAGTTGTTTCTCTGTCTGTTTGTCTGTTTGTAAGGGCTAATCTCCGAATCTATAGGACCGATTTAAATGAAATTTTGCATGGTGGTACCTTATATCCCTGGACAACATCTTAGATACTTTTTATCCCGGAAAATTAAATAGTTCCATAGGGATGGTTAAAAAACTATAATAAATTATACAGCTTCGTATACAATAACTTAAGCACCTAATTTAGTAAAATTTAACATTCTGATACCTTATATTGCCGGTCAAACAACAGGTTACTTTTCATCCCGGAAAAATGAACGGTTCCCGTGGGGCTTAATAGATCTCTATTAGTGTTATGGGTGACCCGCTAGTAATATAATAAACCACATCAACAAAAATCACATGTTTGTTTCTCTTTTTAAACACACAAAAAAAGGGGTGTTATAAGTTTGACGTCGATGTCTGTCTGTGTGTGTGTGTCTGTCTGTGGCATCGTAGCTCTCAAATGGATGGACCGATTTCAATGCGGTTTTTTTCATTTGAAAGCCAGTTTCCTTGTGATGGTTCTTAGTATGTTGGTTAATATCGGTATAGTAGTGTAAGAGTATCAGCTTTGTTCCAAAATGATGTGAGGCATTTTGGTGTATGATTACTCGATTAAGTGCTTCTATAATATAATTATGTAAAAATATACCAATAATTAAGTAAGTAGGTACTATTTAATATTAGTGAAATAAAGTTTAATGTAAAGTATAGCATGGCGTTATTTTGAAAAATCCATGGTATAAATTATTATAAATTGTATTACTCACCCTTATTTTACCAGAAAATAAATAATATTTTGTATTTCTTATCGAGTCCGCCTAGGCGAGGTGAGGCATTGACCGCTCGCCCTCACACGCATTCAAATAATTTCTTTATCATATTTCCTTTGGAAATATTGGGTGCCATAAAGTCGTTGCTGAACATGCAAACTATTATTTAAGGGCGCGATACGGGTTTAATGTCAGGACAATTTTCAGGCGACTGCGACAGTGAAAATCGAACTTGAATAACGGAAGTGACGTGTGGTCGACTTTGCTTTTTAGGTACCTATGCTGATATTTTTTTGTTGATGTCGGTATCTTATAGGGAAATGAATCGTATCGCTATCGAAAACTAGTTTTCAATTATTAAAATTTATAGAAACGAGTGATTATTAGTGTAAAAATTTACAACTTACAAAAAAAGTAACAGAGTATAATAAAGTAATATAAATATAATAGTATATCTGTTAAAATTATTATTAAGAGGTATCTAAATATTTTCTATTATCTATATTCATATAAGACGGTAATTTCATATTTAACATAGAGAAATGACGTGTACAAATTTTAAAAATCACGCATTGATTAATGCGTTGTCCAATTTATACCAAAAATTTTTTGTTTAAATAACATTACTTATTTACAAATGACAGAAGAGAACCTACATAGAAATCAGTTTCCCCTATCACCAGCATCGACGCATTAGTATCGAATTGCAATTTTGGAGTGAAGAAGCCACCGCGTCGCGCCTCGAGCTTTTTGCTCTTGATTGGCTTCATACTTTTTTTTTTTCTTGACATATTAATATCATAACGGAAATTTTCAGAAATAAAATTAATTGTTGATTAGTGACAATACTCAATGCTAACCATCAAAGTTTGGACAAGAAAGCTAATGTAAGATATAGTAAAGTAGCGTTTCACCCACTCTCCGCACGGGTCTGTCTCTACAATAGTTACGTTTTAACGATTAGTACACATTTCTTAGAAAAAGAGATATTTTTGTAGTAAAAAGTATCCTATATGTTGATCTGGATAACCAGCTATTATCAAACTCTGTCCAGTGGTTTTCTCGTGATGCATCCCCAGACAGACAGGCGTCTGTCTGTCTATCTGGGAATGCAACAGACAGACAAAAATTCTAAAAACTATAGATTTGACTTTATTATCGAATAATGACTATTTCAAAAATATTTAATGTTGTAAATATTTAAATATTTAAATTTTCAAAAAATATTTAATATATAGATTCGACTCAGTTAGAATTTTATCGGGGGGCACGGCAGTGCCCCCGCCAAGTCGAGCAAAAAAGGGCACGGCAGTACCATCCTTTTCTCGAAGGGATTCAGAGCATTTTCCACCCCCCCATAACTTCGTTATGAATAAAGCTAGAAGCTTGAATTTTGAGTGACTAAGAGAACATAATAAAACTACGTACATTTCCAAATTACATTCAATTTGAACCAGTAGTTTATGAACTGTTGCAGATCAAAATTCGTTAATTTCGTCACTCACTCACTCACCGATCATCAAAATTCTAAGGTACTTCTAGCAGACATAGAATTTTCCAATTTTGAACACAATTCGTGTTTACTCTATAACCCAAGGAAAAATTCAAACATCACGCAATTTCAATCCTGTTTTCGAGATATACAATAAACTGCATCAGTAACTTTGTAATCCTATACAAATAGATATGCGATATATGGGATTACAAAGTTACTTGTGCAGTTCATACATATAATTGTCGTCACTTGCAATGTAAAAGGAGATTAGGTTAGTGTTTAACCTGTATGTATGTTTGTATGTTCGATCCTATGTTCCCTCGTAATTACTAACCTAATCACGATTCGTCTATTTATTTATTAATGTTGATATTGCAACTATTGTATACATTAGAAAAATATTATTCAAATGTGAAAATATTATTTCAAGCGTTTTCAGTAGCTGTATACATTTTTATGCATATACAAATGGGTACATATATACAACGTGAAGCGTGTATAGTGTATTACCAACTAATATTCGATTACCTGTTATTTATAATAAATTTATTAAAATATATACCTAATTACGACAAAACTTGACGATTACTTAATTTTTGACGACACGTTTGGCTCAGTTTGTAGTGGCCCGGCCCTACTTTCTGTGCCGGCGGTCGCGGGTTCGAGTCCCGCTGGGGGCATTCATTTGTGTGATGACTAAAGTTTGTACTCCAGTCATGGAAGTTTATATTTATAATATGTATGTATTTAAAGTTATATATGTGTAGTGTATCAACTATCTAGTATCCATAATACAAGCCTCGTAGCTTACCATGGAACTAGATGGTTCTGTGTGTTACTGTCCCAACATATTTTGAAACAAAGCTCGTTTATTTTCTTTTATAAAGTATGATGTTGGTTTGAATTAGAAAACTTGTTAACATTTCATTGCTCGTAACTGTACACACCTAATAGAAAATGGAATATAGAGGTCATGAAATATCAATCTCTTCGAAAATTACTTTTAAAATGGCCAATGGAATCAGTGAATGAAGTGAGTTGGCAACCTCACTTTTCTATTAAACTGCATCAAAATTGACTGAACAAGCAATAATAATTAAGTATAACAACCTTCGGGATTTACCTACGATGCCGCAGATAGACACATAAATCTACACGTTTTATTAAACTTACGTAAGTTCAATATCAGTATCGGGGTAGGTATTTAGGGTCAACAATGAAATTAAAATATTCATTAAATTAACTATACATATTTATACTTAATGCATAAGATAGTAGTAATGAAGCCCAGGAATCCGCAATTTCCGAATACAATAGACTTAGATTTTTTATCATCCAGACTTGTCAAAATTTGTTATATCAAAGCCTCTGAAAAAAGCCCACAGAGACAGGGAGTGGGCTTTTAAGAAGTCCTTAGCTGACACACAAGAAATAGTACAAGAAAAGGGAAAAAGAAGAAATATTTACAAAAAGAAATGAGATCCCATCAAAAACATACTGTAAAAATATTGCAAGTCTCGCAACGCATCTCTCTACCGCAAAAAGCTATAAGATATAATGTAAAACCAAGTCGGTTAATTTATTCATTACCTATCTATGGAAGCATCTATCCGACAACTTTGTCATAAATCGTTACCGAATTAGTTAAGTTACAACATTTTATAGTGACCGTATTAATATTAGATATATTTATTTCTTTAATTAATAGAATGACTTGCCCATCGCACATGATAACAGAACCTACAAATAACAAAATTTACCTAATATTAACGTTCTGAGTGCATTATTTATGTATTGTTAGTGTATGCATCAATTTGACCCGCTAGTACTATGTTCCGTTCATTTCAGCCCAAACACGTCCACAGCTGGGCATAGGCCTCCCCCAAAAATTTCCACGACAACCAATCTTGTGCCATCCGCATCCAGTGGGCTCCAGCGACTTTGACCAAGTCGTCCGTCCACCTTGGTCATGGTATTTTTAATTAGGACTATTTAAAGTTGTAGACTCTTATGTGATTATGTTTCCGTGCGATGGCCAAGTCACTCTATTAATTAAAGAAATAAATATATCTAATATTAATACGGTCACTATAAAATGTTGTAACTTAACTAATTCGGTAACGATTTATGACAAAGTTGTCGGATAGATGCTTCCATAGATAGGTAATGAATAAATTAACCGACTTGGTTTTACATTATATCTTATAGCTTTTTGCGGTAGAGAGATGCGTTGCGAGACTTGCAATATTTTTACAGTATGTTTTTGATGGGATTATATGTATACATTTCACTATATTATGCGATCATTAGTAATTGTGTTTTTTTTGAATACGTCATTTATTTTATACGTTATCTCATGTATTATTCAATACGGAAAAGTGCTCTTTATCATAAATCAGTAGAACTATGAGAAAGTAAGACAGTAAATCATAATGAAGTGTAATATACCTAGGAAGAGTACGTATTAGATAATAGTAGGTCTATTCTAGGTATCTAGAGAACACCTACCTTGGTTTCATATAGTATTATATGATTTGTGGTTTTATTGAATATTAGAGTTTTCTACATATATTCGTTATTCTCCTCTAATCAAATGGTCACCCTATATTTAAAATTGATCGTTAAGCAAAAATTGCTTTCTGAAGCATATTTTATGTCTAGACGCACATTAGGAAGGACCTTTTAGATAAAATCTTAGTAGCTATTTTATATCAGGCTTTTCGGCGCCGCCGTCTACCCAAATCTTCCATTGTCATGACCTAGAAAAGGATCAAATGGGCAATGTATAAAAATAATTCAAAATGACGACGAGTGAGCTATTTTTTCGATTTACGAAATATCCTTAATTTTTGTGATGTAAGAAAGATATTTGTAATAAATAACACATAAATATAAACTAAGTTTATATTGTTATTTTAATTTATTTGAGCGCCGAACCCTAATTCTTTTACTGAATTAAAAGTAGCCCAAGTTACTCCTTATAACATTAACTACCTGCCAGTGAAAGTCCCGTCAAAATTGGCTCAGCCCTTTCGGAGATTAGCCGGAACAAACAGACAGACAAAAATTTTAAAAATTGTGTTTTTCTTATAAACGCCGTATATAATTCCATATACATTTAGTAAAAAGCTGTTATTTTAACATTACAAACAGACACTTCAATTTTATTTATCCGTTATATATAGATGTATAGATAAGCTAAAATTGCTGTAATAAAATTATGATTTATATGTATGTAATGTACTATATACAATATGTAATATTGTGTACATACATACAATTTGAAAAAAAATCTAGTATTCTATTTGATAAAACGATTACGTGTAACATACAGAGTATGGTGAATTAAGTTATAATTCAAAATGCGAATGTGTTTTTTATTCTTTATACCGCAACGGAGTATAAAATCGAACCTATTTATTATATATAAATCGAGTTGAATGTTAAATACGAGTTCGCTCTAAGTTTTAGTGTTTTAGGTAATGTTTTAGTAGCTTAGATCCTTTTATGCTTAGCATATAAAATAGCTACTTAATAATACAAATAGAACTACTTAACTTGTGATATTTAATTTCAACAATTATAATGTACATCAGAGAAATAATTATACTTTGTCCCTTGTCATACAAACTTGCAATGGGCCACTTTGCTTAATATAATAGTACTTAATTGTCCCTACTCACTCTTTATGACAATTTTGTTGTTAGAGACCACTCAGTTCGATGAGCAGCAATGGGCTCTTACATAAATTAACTATAATTATCGTAAGTAATTTTGTTGCTTACATTTTACCAACGATCTCACAAAGGATCTAGTGAGCGTGATATCGGACAAAATAGTAAAGTGACTCGGTAATAGTTGCCATTCAAAGATAATCCTTTTATATTTTACTAGCGACCAACCTTCATAAAGCTGGGGGAGGAAATGCCTTTTAAATGTATTTTGATCAATTCTATGCAATATGCATATATAAAATCTTAATCCAGTTCATCTCAAGCCGCGCGTATGAACAATATAGATCAGAAAATAATATAAATACGAAACGTAGTTTGAAGAAAAATACCGTGACGTGTTTCTCTCCCGCGTTTTTCTCGCGATTTTGATTTAGTTTTCATGGCGCAATGATGAAATAGACGTTTTTATAAAAATAATTAAAGGATATTTGCAATAACTTTCAAGAGGTTATAAGACGAATGGTGGAGCATGTTACAAAATATTATAATCAATTTACATCATATCGAATTGTTGCAATATTGAAAGGCTCATCACTGGACTAGAAAAGAATTAGCTGCATGGTTAAGGCGGTGTCTGCACACAAAAATACTTGCACAAATATCTGCGTAGTGCGAAAATTGATTCTGGGGGCTTTGGTGTAATTGGTACAGCCAAATATGTATCTTAAGTTTCTCATGAGGACAATTTAACAATAAGATAGCTTTAGATTATTTTTCATGCGATACCAATATAAAATGATTTCTCTTTAGCAATAAGTCGATATTTTTTTTATTTACACCTATTCTATCTCAATGTATTTTGTAATTTCCCAGACCGGTTTACTGGAAAATATAGTTCTTTTAAGGATAACTTCGCCGTTTTAGTACTTTTTTCTATTTTCTGTTATTTACTTAGTTTAGTCATTTATTTACTTAGTCATAAAGGATATTTAATGCATTCATACTTATTACATATAAATTATGTAAATATGTCTGTATAAGTACAGGTTATTTCAAAATAGTAAAATCAAAGTAAATCTGTCAAGTTAATGCTGAAAATAAAAAAAATCATAGAAAAGCTCCCGTTACTATTAATTACCGTTGCGTCATGGCTTTTATAAGGGACACAAGAGGGTAAATGTTGGCAAATAAAGGTGTGGTGTCGGGAAGCAAATAATTTTAAATCAACTTAAGAACTTAATTTTGCAATTGACAATTCACACAATGTCATTAATATAAATACCATAACTTGAAAGTGCCTCAATAAAATATCTTGGATACCTATTATAAACTTTATAAAAAAAAAACGAAATACATATATTCTATAGTTTTAATTTTTTTAAATATGTTGACAAAGAAGAAAGAAGATAAAAGATATTACATGTAACTGTAATATTTTAATTTAACAAAACAAAAAGACATTTTAAGTCTTGCTTTCATACAGGTACCAGAGCTCAGTGGATTTCGATCGTAGTTTAGAGAAAACTATCATTGCCCGCGGCTCCGCCCGCGTTCAGATGACCAAAACCAAATTCTTAGGTTTCACATATTAGTATACTCTTACATTGCAGTTTTTGTATTTTATCTCAGAAATGAAACATTTTCCAGCGGTAAAAAGTATCCTATATGTTGACCCGGATAACCAGCTATCGTCATACCAAATTTCATTAATATCCCTTGAGTGGTTTTTCCGTGATGCGGTAATAGACAGACAGACAGACAGACAGACAAAAATTCTAAAAACTATAGATTCGGCCTCTACATCCATAATAATGTCTATTTCAATAAGGTTTTCCAAAAAATATTTAATGTACAGATTCGGCTTAGTTACAATTTTATTATATGTATAGATAAAGAAAATGCAATACTAACTATTAAATCTATGATTGCTATTTTAGGAAGTTAGTATTAGCTTAGAGTATGTTTCGAAATATATTTACTTTAAATTTTAACAAAAAAAATTAACAATGGCCTGCAAATAATGCTTACCTATATTTTAAGTAAGAGACCGAAGGGGCTCGTCTAAAGTGAAACATTCAAATCACGGCACAGGCGCCATAAACACCTTGCCATCAGTAAATTGGCAGTAGCACATGTCTCAGAAAAAACGTATTAACACCCGGCTAATGCTCTAGATCGTCGTCGCCCCGCGCGCGTGCACACTCTTGTCGGTTCAGTGGCGGGGAAATAAAATTTGTCTAATGGGTTTCATACTCATCACATCATACAATATGTGTTATAATATATATATATATATATATATATATATATATATATATATATATATATGTACTAAATTAATATTTAAATTATTAATTCCGTAATATGTAGAATTTTTTTATTTTGTAGAGTCGTATGGAAAAAAGCTTGAAACATATTCAAATTAAAATTTTAAACAGTTTTTGAGACAGAAACTGATAAATTTTTAATTTATTTCAACATTATTTATATAGAGTGAACGCTTATATAATCTAATATTAGGTTTTATGATATATTGACGACACGTTTAGCTCAGTTTGTAGTGACCCTCGAGTCCTGCTGGGGGCATTCATTTGTGTGATGAGCACGAATGCTTGTACTCTAGTCTTGGGTGTTTATATTTATTTATAATATGTATGTATTTAAAGTTATATATGTGTAGTGTATCAACTATCTAGTATCCATAACACAGGCCTCGTAGCTTACCATGGAACTGGGATGGTGATGTATGTTAATGTCCCAACATATTTATTATTTTTTATTATTATTATTTATTATTCTAAAGCTTTCTTTAATAGAATATTATTTACATGCTATACGATAATTTGGGCGCAATTGCTTGCCACATTGAGATATAATTAATTATAAAGTATCATGAAATGTAGGTAAAAATCTTAAATATTAATTCACTGAAAGGCAACCTACGTTTTTAATCACAGGGTCTTGAATAATAAATCAACAAAAATAACGTCTCCATAGCTCTCGTTTTACTTTCGAGACATTTTCAAAGAGTGGTCGTCGAAACATGTGTGTCGAATAATTCAATAGTAATTCTAAACACCTTAGGATCCTTGAACCAGATGTTATCGTGGCCAGGCAAAGTGAATTGATCCGCTGGCTGCATATTTACAATTCATATTATATAATCATGTAATATATTTTGGACAAAGATGCCATTCTTGTAGATTTTTAATGCGCTATTCTGTTGACAATTAAACAATTCATTTTCAAAGTAAAACTGATGAAAAAATAAAAATAATTAGACTGTTTGTAAAACAAATATAGAGTTCTTTTAGTAAATAAATCTACAAGTATTACTTATATCTATAGATATTTTAATTGATGTCTGTTAAAAAAATACTAAAAACTTATTTAATAATTTTATTTCATTTTCACATTATGTAACGTACTCTCTATAAAATATTTAGATACAGATTAAAGAAGTCCATCTAAGTATTGTAGCCTTTTTGTGGTTTGTACTGTTAAACGGAGCGGAATTTGATAAGTAATATGTGTTAGCATAAATTATTTATTTTTTTAATATCCATATGTATAACTATTTCTTTACTTGAAGCGAAAATATCTTATATAACCAAATATCTTACGCTAACAATAAGCGGGAAAGATGTTAGATAAACAAAATTTGTATGGCACAAAACGAGAGATTAGTATCATAAACAGCAAACGCTGTTAAATTAAATTATCTATTTTTCTTAATTGTGATTGAATATGTATACAATCAGGTGCTGTAATGAATTGTGAATTCGTAATGTGTTTTCACTTTCTTTTTGAATTTAAAAAAACAATTACGAGAATAATTATTATGTTACTTTAGTTGTTGTTAATCACTTACACAGTGACCCTTTTTTTCTTTATTTTAAAAATATGTTGAATATAAATTATAATCAAAATCCACACTTTCGCATTTATAATATTTAGTATAATAATAAAGCATTCGAAACGTCGGGACCCAAAAATCTAAGTAAATCCGCGCAAAATCCGAAAAGATAGTTTTATTTAAAATGCCAAATTTTCGCGTAAATCTAAGAAGTATTATTATATAAATGTATAATATGTAAATACTTCTCTATTTAATAAAATAAATAATAATATGGTTTTTTTAAATTATGTTCAACATCTAACAAAATCTGACTCTATTCACCAAATATAATTAACAGTAATATATGTAAATTGATAACATAAGATAACGTTTTGCCAGTCCTGATTGTATCACAAAAGGACAACAGGATTACAAAGGAAACACAATGGATCATAGCTAAGGAGCTAACAAACTAATCTCGTTTTACTCCAGCTTTTACAATAATAAGATTAAATACTTGACACTTCTACTTATTTCATACAGATAAAGATTTTTTGTTTTGAAATATGAGCCATACTGCTTTTCTTCGCGTTATAAAGTAATATACATAGAATGTTAGTTTCAAAAATTACATGACATTTAAAACTAATCATTTTATCGATTTTTTCCCCGAAATGTACTTGTTGTTATGATATTAATTTTAAACATCGGAAGCACATCTCTGGCATTGATTCAAGATTTGTGTTTAAAACCTTAAATAAATATACGGTTTTATCGAAAGACGGAGCGCCACCTGTGAGTTACAAACATGAACAACAATGAAATACCTTAAAGTGCTTTATTTAAAAGTGCCTAATAAAACGTATTATGTAGTAGAATAATAATTTACCATTTTACTTCTTTTCTTATCAATTTTAATCACTGTATTAAAATCGAAATATAGATTTTCATTTTAAAAAGCGCGACAATCCTTACTCATTATAATATTTGTTAAAATACTTGCGAAAGTGTTTTTGTTCATTTGTCCTTCGTTTACACAACAATTAAACAAAAATCATGTCAATCTAACATGATTTTTACATGATTTAATTTATGTTACGTAGGCTAAGTTTTATCTTGGTGTGGTCAGCTTGATTCCATGGGAAATTGGTCTGTTGTAAAAAGATACTAAAGGACTACTCAATCATCGCTAGTAATAATTTAAAATTAACCCACTTAGTCTATAGGATGCTAGTATAAGTCTATCATCACTGCCACCTTCCTGTTTGAGTCAACGGCCCATTAATACCGACCGACCTTTATTAAATTTCCTCCGTTAAGAACACTGGAAGACGAGCGATTAATAATCTCGGATGATACAAAGACACAGTCGTGTGTCAACGTAGGAAGCTATTATTAAACGTCGTTCTTCCTTCAAATTAATAAGTTTTTGTAGTATTTGTTGCTTTTTATGGCTATCCTTACTTTATTTAGTAATTGTCCAAAAATAATTTGTTTGTTATATTAAATATTTAAAATATTCAACGCATTAAATTTTGTTTCTATTGTGCTTAGTCTTTATCAATATACAATTCAAAAAATTGCAATAACTAAGAAATTTACTCAATGTATTTGAAGCATATGGTTTTAATTTAGTTAAGATAAATCATTTGCTTCTATAAATATTTTGAAACATCAGTTTTTATATCCAACTCTCCCTTTGCATATTTAAAAATAAATACTCTTTATAACATAACTATTATAATTTGGTCTAAATATAACTTGTGACAGATGCACCACGCGACGGTGAAGGATAAAAAATGTTTATAAGTCATTTTATAAATTGTGAACACTCTGCACGTCCTCCTCGTGCCATCTGGGAATCTTACATATAAAATATGTCTTCTCATATGAACAGTCAAGAGAAGAAAATCAACTATCAGTCCATAAATAAACTCAGCTGTGTAATGTTTTAATTATTTTTCTCTCATTTATACATAATTCGTACTTATATTATATTCTGTATGTAATCATAATGAAATCGTAGTGTAAAAAAATTGTATTTAAAATTTTGACACTCGCTTAGCTTGAGTCTTGGTATCTGATAAATGTATAAGAGAACAAAAAAATACTACGTTCTTTTTTTTAGACTAAGCCACTATATTACATACACAAAGTATATAATTATATATAGTTAAGCATGTGAATTTGAAAGTTTGTACTTCATATCAAATTAAGATTTAATTTTAGCTAAAATTCCAATACACGTACGACTTACATACCTACAACCACCCACCACTTAGCAACTTTAACAAGATCTGTGTAGGCGCAATGAATAAAATTTTACGTACAACTATGGCAATAACATTGATCTTATATTTTTTTTAAATAACAACATATATAAAATGAGGCTTCAAAGGTTAGATACCATTACGCTAGTACGCAGCATCCTAAACAGGAGGACAACCGACAGCGCTATGTACTCGTAGAATCGTTGAATAAATAATAAGATCTACAAAATATTAGTGAGCTTATATAATATAATTATCATCATATTTTATTGGACACGTACTAACTCATTTAAAGCCTTCTAAGTACAATGCATAGTTATCCAAGTGGTGAGGCCTGTAAAACGGAAATCAGCTATTAGATGGCGTAGCAGCTGACGCGGCGCACGCGCAGCTGCCGGCCAAATTTCATCCAGAGATCGCGAAACGCGCCTTCCGCTTCCGCTCGATTGTGTCCTTCCACTCAGCCCCACTTTAGGGTGAATGTATTGACATTGCAAATAGCGGTTAGGGGGCATTTATCCGATTCTTGTAAATCAACCATTTCAGCGGACGTCTTGTTTAACCCCTGCTTAAATCCACTTCCTTCCTTGTGATTATTTTATATTAAGGTTAATCAGGCAATAGTTGAGTGAAAACAAAGTGTTGTTATTAAACCAAGAGCAAGGCATACAATTTTTTTTAACTGTTTTATTCATATACATACAATACCTTTTGTAGTTATTTTTCTATACGTTTTGCTTTTCACTATTTACTTATATAAAGGTTAAACATAGGTAATTCAATATCGTACTTGTTATGTTGAGGACATTAGGACATAAACCGGTATGAGGTATTATAGCGGTTGTTACACGACATTGTGACAACTTGCTACTTGACGTGGCTTCCACGGTAACTGCTTTAAGTATTGTCGCCCACCATTGTTTAGCAAGTTGATACTTGACAACTAGTCGCTCTGTTGTCAGTCTAGATCTACTAAGTTGTGATCCTGTTCGCATACTTACAATAATGTATAACATTAACACTGTAGTAGCATTTTAGTTTTATTTTACTGTTCTTTGAAAATAATATTTATTTAGTTTTGTTTTAATTTAGTACTTTTATAATAATATATTTTATAATCTGTGTAAGTAAATTCTTTAAGACAGTATTATTGAGATGTCTATAACGTCATGAATAGAGATTTTATGGATAAAATTAATTGTTAACGTTCATCTTAAAATAATATATTTAATAACCTGTATTGCATTATTTGAATAGTTTATAATTTTAACATACGCTAGAATCTTGCTTATGTAACTTTCAAGCTTCAGTAATCGATAAATCAATCAGAAAATCGCTTTTACAAAGTTGCTGTGAACGGCACGCGACCTACTTGATTATCCGCTTACTCCACCATCGTAGTAATGACCAAAGAAAAAACAGGTTTCTTTATAATTTCCATAATCATCAAAGCGTTAAAGAACTATTTTGAAGCAGGTGGAAATAATAGGTATCACCTTTAGTAACGTGAACTACAAGTGCGCAAATGTGCGTAAGATAGCGTCAAATTTACAAAGTATTTGGTCTTAAATTAAGAATTTATCATTTATATTATGATCATTTTATAAGGAATCAATAATCTATAATAAATGATTTTATTTACTAAATAGAATAATAGTTTGATTTTAATTAAATATTAAGTACCACATTTGCACAGAGATATTAGATCGAGATTAAAATTTAAAATAGAAATCGATATTTGGTTAATCCTCATATTCCGTCCTACGTCACACGTGCGTCCGCGCACCTGTCAATAGGGCCCCGCCTCCGGCCTGGGGTGGATACTTATTTTATCTAGTTGATAGCGGAACATATTTGTATATAATTGATATGTCCTTAGTCATGTATCTACTACTGATAAAACCTTGTTATTATTCCCCTAATTTACCTAATCTACATTGCTATGTAAAGATTATGTCAGATTTGATAACAGCCATAAATAACAAAAAACTCATTGTTAATTTTTGTTTCATGATTCATTTTGAATTTACAAGACATTTTTGGAAACCTATGACTTATAATACCCACACATTTATAGATATATAATTACTTTTTAAATATTAAGCGACGATGTAATTTTTTTTTCGAAAAGAGTCGGTTTTACGATCGTTCAAAAACTTCTTAAACACCAATTAGTATTTATAGAACATCTCTTTTCATGCTTCTAATAAATAATAATTTAATCATTTATTTTGTGTCTGCTTACTTAACTGTGTATGCTTTGCATACAAGCTTGTATTGCTTGTATATTTTTTTTAAATTGCTTGAGCAATGAGCATAATTAGTTAATTTTTATCATTTTTTAATATTTACATTTTTGTTGAAAATATTATTTTCATCGACCTTATTAGTCTGTGCACTTTGCATGTAGAATAGTGTAATAAGGATCCTCGCAGAGTTAGTGCTGTTAATGAGGGGAAAGGACAATGGCGGTGCGGAAGCTCGCGTGTGACCGCCGGATGTCGACCTGTTTCATACATTTTACTGTCAAACAACGTCAAGCAGTCATTCATAAAGTTTGAGTATATACTTTAATTCCTTATTATATTATGTATGCATAAAGACATTTTATTGGAGTCATCTATTAATATATCTTTTTGCATAAATATTATATACGAATAGGCTGAGACATTATTATTACTTTTATAATCTATTCAAACGACAGGAAGTATAATAAAAGAAGCAACATTGAATGATTCTTTCCCACGAGCAGCACAATTAAACTCCTAATTACATTTTCTTGCCTAAACTTGTAACGTGATTATACGCAAGTTTGGCAGCTTAAGACGTCTGTCTGGTAGAGCGGCAATATACATTGTTTATGACACCTTTACACAACACCGCCTACACAATAAAAGCAAGGTTCGTCAGTCGTGTGCCTGCTTTGTAATAGACACGTAGAAACGCACCTTTGGGATAAAGTTTGGTTTAAAACAACGTTCTCACGTTCTGTATCTATTGTAAACACTAAACGCTGGGGACGCCCGTTACGTTTCGTTTACTGCCTCTATTGTTCTATTCTACGCTTGTGAAATGTAAACAACGGTACGAAAGTCATGTATTCGCTGAATGAAACAGCTTACAAAAGTAGTTACAATTTTGTGAATTCTAATCATTGTCCATAAACGTTATGAATGAATACGACATCTTGCAGTTCTGTCACGTAGGTCTAGCCACTTCCTACTATGTTCTATTATTCAAATAAAAAGTGAGCTTCATAAGTCATAATTACTTAAAATTCTCATATCTATATATGCTAACAAAACGCGACTAATTAAAGTTGTTTTAATTATTTCATTAATAAAATTTAAAAATATAATATTCATTTGTTTCAAACGTAATTAGAAAACTTTTAAATACCTATTTCTTTTAAAATCTTCACTATTTGCTACTGTGAATAAAAATCCAATGAACGTGGTGATAATGTACACCTAATATAATATAATTTACTTAACTCCTCTAAGTAAATTTCTAAGAAAGTAATTAAATTTCTAAGAAATCTATTGTTAACTGTAACGCCGGCGTGTCCGCGGTCGTGGAGGGATTATTACAATATTTGTAAAATAAATATGTATTTATTTGCAATTTTACTGACTCATAATGTACAAAATGTTTGCGGTCAGGTGCAGTATGAAAGCATTGCTAGGAGCACGACTGGTACCGGCCGACGTCATTCATGTCCGGCTCGTTCACTTTGGCCTTCCGTCTACCGTACGATAGAATTTCCGTCACGAGACAACAAACGCAGGATATGGTAATTCCTATAATGTTATAAATATTCCATTATTTCATGTACATATTTTGTTCTGGAATGTTGTTATATCCGTATAAGAGTACCATGTTTCTTTATTAATCGATATACATACAAGTATATATGTATATTATCAACTCGTTCCAAGCTTTCAAATTTTACATTCTGACACACTGCTTCTTAATCATTTAACATTTTCAATCGCTTTCTGTGAAAAATGCAAAAAAATCCCAGTTCTTATATAATTATTTATTGATAAAATTATCTATTAAAAATAACGCACAAAAGGATTAAACGATATTAATATCTATAAGATATCACAATATGAGCTTTAAAGGGCATAATTGATATAACATGTGTTACGTTTGTTGAAAGTAGCAGTTATTTTTTTAAAAGAATGCTGTTTTATTATTAAAACAAGTATACCTATATATCTAAGTTAAATAAACATAATATTTTATTCGTTTGGAACAATTTGTCACGGCTTATGTACGCTGCGCACGCGCAGTCGGCGGTTTCGTTTTGGTGTAGTCCTTTGTGTCTCATTCATAACATTTAGAGTGCATGGATGGTTGCATGGGATATCCGCTGCGGAAGTCAATGGGTTAAAACTGACTGACGCATAGAGCTATGATTGACGCTGCTATAATTGCCTAATGCTTAAATAATTTTATAGTAGAAATCAGTTACACTCGTATATACATATGTAATGATGAAAAACCCGTATGTACGTTTTTAGGCAGGTACATTGTAAGTACTTATAGTATAATACTTTCTTAGATTTACGCGAATATTTGATATTTTAAATATGACCATCTTTTCGGATAGTTTCGCTGATTTACTATGATTTTTGGCTGCCGAATGCTTTACATCAATCATAGTCTCTCCCGAAACCATGATTGCTGTAACGTATTCGAAACGTCGTGAACCAAAAAAATTTGGCGAAAAATCCGAAAAGAGTTTCACTTAGATATAATATCTAATATCTTACTACCACGCATGTTACGATATAACCAGCGAATTCGATCTAATGAAGCTCAAGACGCTAATGATGTTTTAGAAATTGAAACTTGTAAACAGTAGCGTGAGCGTAAGTAGAGCTCGACGCTCTAGTTTTTGTACTTACGTTGTTTAAGTAAATATTGCCTTGTATCAAATTAGGCCCTAAGGTTACGTCAGTGTTGCAGTGAATAGTTAACGTGATTTTTATACTCTTTTAACATCATTGCATGCATCAATAATGTATGGACATTGAACAAAGTTCGTATCGTTCATGTTTACCTTTTAGTAGTAGTATGTATACCTTTTAGCCATATAATATTTCCATATATTAATCAATCATTACAAACAATTCGTTTAAATTTTTCTTTGTACCTTTTTATATATGTAAATGTTTTGCTTATATGTAAATATTTTATATACATAGATAGATAATAAGTAGTTTCATCCTTTTGCTATATGCAATTATTATTAACTAGCGACTCACTCTAGCTTCGCTCGGGTTCGTCCCTAGATACGTTTTAATTTTTTTGAGCGGAACCCTAATTCTTTTTCTAAAATAATAGTAGCCTATGTTACTCCCTATAATATCAGCTATCTTCCAGTGAAAGTCCCGTCAAAATCAGTCCAGCAGTTTCAGCGATTATCCGGAACAAACAGACAGGCAGACAATTAAAAATTGTGTTTTTCTTATAATAAGTCTGTATAATATAATTTCATATGCATTTAGTAAAACGCTGTTATCAACCGACTTCAAAAAGGAGGAGGTTCTCAATTCGACTGTATGTTTTTTTTTTTTGACATTACAAACAGACCCTACTATTTTATTTATCTGTATTTAATTAAACTTAAAATAAAAAAAAACTTGAATCGAAAAACGTCCGTACTTAATTCTACTCTTTAATACGATTTTTATAATGTAATGCAGTAACTTATATACCTCTCTATATAACATTTACGTCTTTCATATCAAAAACAAATGGAGTAGCTACTTAATTATATAATTTCAAAGTACTTTATATTCGCAAAGAGAGCAGATAAAGTCTTTCCGCTAAAGTGCACACTTTACTTTAATAAATGAGAAATGAGTTAATTTTTGATAGAGAGAATTTATTAACATCATAATACATAATCGCAACTATTTTATCGACCCTAAGCAATTAATGCTCGAGAAAATCTTGATATGTTCTTAATAATTATTTCACATAACAGTGTAGAAACTAAGTAGAATTTCCGAGCGCGGGTATTGTTGCGCTACGTTACCGTGGGAATATTGTCCGTTTGGTTTGGTGGGCATTTGCAATTTGCACCTCGCGACCCTGCCACCTCGCGGCGCCGGCTACTTCGCACCCGCGCAACACTTCTAGTGAACTATCCTATCTACACCCAATAAAGCCTTTGAAAATTAAAAGTCATATCCTTAAGTTATAAGTATTTACTGATTAATACTCAGTTTGTGACTCAGCGAATTAAATTTTAGATTTAACTAAATATTTATTTGATTCAAGCCACTTTATTTCATAATAAACAACAATTAAATTCCTGTTAGTATTTCTTGGCGACTTGGCAACATGTTGTATTGTTATTGCGTATGTTGAATCGGCTTTTAATTATCTTTTGTTTTCGTCTTCCATTGTGAATTAGTTCATTCAACAGGTTTTTGTGATGTTAATTAAACTTTTCTTCATTCTTTTTATTACTTGAAATACTTAATGATGCTAATTTTTAGAGTCCCGCAATCAGCCACAAAAAATTATCCTACACGTATAAAATGACCTCAAAGTATTTGAAATATAGCCTTCGTTTTCAGCTTTACGCTGATGTTAGAAAATCTATTCTATATCTCAATGTAGAAGTGGAACTCGAAGTTTAAAATCATATATCACAAAAATGATAAACTTTATGAATATGTTGAATAATGTGCAGATAGCAAGAAAATCACAAGATTGTATTAAGAACTTTAGTTAGAGAAGTATTGCATTATGTCAGTCTTAGCTAATTCATTATTAGTTAAGAAAACTTAAATCTAAGGAATACCTATATAAAAGTTTACAATATACATTAATATACCTATAATTTGATGGATCGCACTTGACCAATTTTGTAAATTATTTCTTTGGGAAGATAACCACTATTTTACGAATAATAAGTACCTAAAATAATTTGACGATTTGTAGCTCAAAATAATTCATATTTAGATTATTTAAAATAATCACTTATTTACATATATTTTGCATTATTATACATTATCAGATCATCGTTACTAATTAAATAATATGTAGATATATTTTAGACGGGCTTAATTAATTTAATACTCATTTGTATTATGAGTATATTTATAATTTTCGTTCAAAATTTTTAATTGAATTTATAAAACAAGAAAATAAAATAAAAGCTCGTGAAAGCTCCTTCACGAAAGTGACACGGTCTATGTCTAAGTTGACAAACGCTGGAATACTTTCCAATATGAACTATGAACCACCGCTGTTCAAATACGTCGTACCGGGGGTGTGATCTGTAACCAAGCCTTCTCCATTACAGATCGTGGGAAAAAGCGCTCACTAAATTATTAACAAAAATATTGACCCGCTGCCTACTTAAAAGATTTGACCACGAGTTGTTTGCGCTGACAGTTTGCCGCTCCCAACAAAATATTTTCAAACTCTATATGAAACCGATAGACAACATAAGGGTGTTTCGGCGTATTTGTTTTCATGGGAATTGAGAGGCTCGATCATCGTCAGTATACTTAGTTTGGTGAATGTTTTTTTTTTTATAGAATCGTTCACACGACCTTTTTCATACAACCTTGTATGTTTTATGTTTTGTTTGATTAAAAATATTGTATTTTAGTAAATTGATATACACATGAGCCTATTTTTATTCTCCTGTGCTCTGTCATTCCATAAATACTTATAAGACACTAATGAGCCGGTACTATACCTACTATATATTTAGAACTAAAATTTCCCGATGTAACTTATTGTAACATACATAATAAGAAATATGCATAGAGAAGGAGAAAAAACCACATCAGAAGTGATAATCCCGGGATTTGAACTCGCTACATTTGGTTTCTTCAGTAAGAGCATTAACACTGCCTTAATATATCAACCTTTTTATGTCACTTTTACACAGAAAAAATTGTGCTATACAAATATGGTATTTTAAAAATACTATCTCTAAATATTTAATTAAAAACAATTTACTTTTTCTACTAACATTATTAATAAATATTGAAGATTTAATATGACATGAATCTTATATTTCATAAAAGGTTTAAAAACAATTTTATTGGAAATTAAAACGTTTTTAGTGCATAATTTTAAAAGATATTGTCGATTGTTAAAAAGCTTAATCGCTTTTTGCAATCAAAAATGTCAATAAATTCTAATTACATAATTATTAATTTTTAAAGATGTATATCAGGTTTAATGCATGTGATGCTTTGATTCAAAGCCGCTCTTAGTCCATTAATTAACTGAACAATTCACGTGACTCTCCAAGCGTGGCGCTCGACAGAAAGTTTCTAAGAAAAAAGGCGGAAAACAGTCAAACCTTAGCCAGTGTACATTAAAGTGAACCTGAGTTTTCGATAATCATCTTATGATTAGTTATACTTAGTTGATATATGCAAATAAAAACTGTCCAATTAAGTCAAATCTGATTAAAATTACTACACGCTAAAGAAATCAAATCAAATTAGTAATTGTTATTATACCTATATGAATAAATTAATTATTGTTAATGATTACAATTTTATATTCCCACAATAAAAATTGTACAAAATTTGTTTTGTTATCTTTATAAGTAGGAATATATTATAAGTTTATGGCGATGTTGTCAGCGAGAACCTAGCAAGATAAGAGCCTAGTAATATAAGGTCAGGCAAATGTCAGTTCGCGACCCTACACTGCTACAGATTTCTTGGGCTGTTGTTAATAAAGTTTGCATAATAAATAGACTTTCAATATAACACATTTATACACTGATATTTTGTATCAATTATTTCAAAATAAAATAAATATTTTATTACGTAAGTACCTATGTATGTATGTTTATTACGCCTTCTCGCTCAAAACGGCTGGACGGATTCTGATTAAAAAAGCAGCTTCATTTTTATTATTACAATCATAATTTAAAAAAAAATACTTCACAATAAACATACAATGTTATAACTTTAAGAGAACTTGTTGAAAAACAAATTAATTTCTTAACATAAATTCAAGTGGAAGATCGCTTGTCCTACGAGTTTTAAATTCATACTAATATTAGAAACGTGAAAGTGTGTTTGTTTGTTCTTCTTTCACGTGGAAACAGAGTGACGGATTGGCGTGATTTTACTTTACTTTTTACTGCGGGAGTGTATCTAATTCCTGCGGGAAAATACGCTATAATACATTCCAAAAAAATATTTATGATCAGAATTCTTGAAACTTGGTGTTAATCTATCTCTTGAATAAAATTAATAAATACGTGTTTTAGCATTTTTTGAATTCTTTTGATTCTTCCTATATGGGGATAAAATAGGAGATGAAAGTTTGTATGAAACTACCTTTTTAGATTTTTTTTATAGTTATAGCGCGAGCGAAGCCGCGGGTTTTGCTAGTATTTTATAATTCCATATGAGGTACCTACACGTTGTTTAGTAGAAATCAAGAGGAAGCTCGCATTATACGTCGACGCGCGTAGCTATGACTACGAGCAATCATTCAATCACGCAATTGATTGAGTCAACAGTACTCAGGAGTCAGCAGGACACCGCAGGATTGCTTATTATCCAATAAACACTGGCGCCCGACGTGAACTACTTATAGTAGGGGAGCCCAAGAGGGGATTTTCTGTAGTTACTCGAGCGCGGCAGATTAACATAAAAGAGGTTACCTTGCACTCTATTGAGTACTTTCACCATAATATAAGTCTTCTATATAAAGGGGCGCGTCTAGGGAAGCCGATTAAAATATTTAAAAAATGTTTTGATAAGGTAGAAATACTTGAAACCGTCAGATTAAGGTGTGGTAGGCTAGTCACATCCTGAAAAGTGTCCAATTCAATAATCTGCCGATTTGCACAAGCCGAAGAGGCAAAAATCGACTATAAAGTTTATGATGATTTTTGCCTCTTAGGCTTGTGCAAATCGGCAGATTATTAAATTGGACACTTTTCAGGATGTGACTAGCCTACCACACCTTAATCTGACGGTTTCAAGTATTTTTACCTTATCAAAACATTTTTTTAAATATTTTAATCGGCTTCCCTAGACGCGCCCCTTTATATAGAAGACTTATATTGTGGTGAAAGTACTCAATAGAGTGCAAGGTAACCTCTTTTATGTCAATCTGCCGCGCTCGAGTAACTACAGAAAATCCCCTCTTGGGCTCCCCTACTATTAGGTACTTTTAATAATAACATATACCTATGTAAGGGTCATCATTTTAATATTTATACGGTATTAATTTATCTTAGATTATATATTCCACTAAATTTATCTTTATTAAAAAAAAGAATTTATTAATCTTTAAATAGTATAAAATGAAGTCGCTTCCGCTGTCTGTTCGCTTAGATGTTTTAAGCTACTCAACAGATTTTAATTCAGTTTTCAGCAATAGATAGAGTGATTCAAGAGGAAGGTTTATATCTATAATACATGTATATTGTAGTACAGAAAAGCCGAGAAATTCCAAAAATTGTATTGTGCGATTACATTGCCTACCTAGGGACGCATCGCTTATCATTGATAATAATTAAATATATTAAATATTCTTCATTTACCTATATGTTTTCACCTTTTCAAATTTATAATACTAAAAAATAAATAATAATTATGCATGACGTTTGTGCTTTATTAAAGTTAATTATATGAAATTAAGCAACTCAAAATTTTTGTAATACATGATGTAGATAAGTGCAGGTCACCGTCAACATAATATGTCATTCACTAGACATCCAAAGCATTTCCTCATTGTCGCACGCGCTGACAAGTCCCGCAGCTTTCTTTTTGTGGCGGTACTTGTAATATTAATGAGCGTAACTCCTCTTTTATTTTTAATATCATTTTATTTTTACTCTGTTTAATTATATTAGATATTTTAAAGCAGCAATGTCATATTAATTTTGAACACTTTGTTAAATATATACAGAAGTATAAAGTTTATTATGAAGCCATGTAAATTAACAATGAAATGGAGAAGGCGTAGGCGAATGATGCGATCATTTTACAAGCACTTATTACCAACATCCTGTCTTCAATTTCCGGCTCCTACGAACACTAACACTGACCTAGATTCCCGGAATATGGAGATAATCAGGTCGATTGTCAATCAAAATGTATCAGCTGCAATGACAATATGTAATACTGTCCCTATGTATAACTAAAATGTATATATCAATTTCCACACTCCGGTCCTAAGCTGGTAATTTTGGCTTTTTCCAAACGATATAATTTTATTTCTCGACCACGTAAAAGGAACCAAAAAATTCGTTTTTGCATCATCCCATTGAATCAATTTAATGTTTTTTGCTCGCGAATTCGGAAGCCGCAGGTAGAGGGCCTAGATCCGGGTCTCCTTTGTGTTACAGTATTCATAAGTCTGTTATGTTTACAAATTCGCAATTTGGAAAGCAATAACTGTCAAAACGTATCAGCTGCTTTATTGGGCAAATTGAGGTTCGCTCAACAATGACATTAATAATAAAAATAAATAATTTGTCTACAAGGGCGACGACTACATCGACGAGATAATAATATATACACGTACATTCAATTTTTTGCTATATGTTTATATCAAGCAATTAAACACTAAAATAATTATTTAATTTATGTTTTCCATTAAAATTCAATAAAATTAAAACAAACTTAACATTAAATATTTTCAAAAATAAATAAATGTCATCAAGGAGCTGATAAAATACAAATAGTAACGTAATTTGCAAGTGCCGTCAAGCGTAACTGCGAAACAGAGCGGTCGCAATGGTATGTGGCGGAACAAAGTATTCATATTAGCATTTACGGTAAACTCACAGTAATCTGTTCATCAGCCTCATCAGGTGTACGCAAGACTTATTTGTTGCTAATAAAAATATTCTGCAAAATAAACATTAAAAGGTAAAAAAATATAGATCAGCTATGATAGCTTGAACTCTACATTCTCGACCTCATATGAAGCCGGGGAGGTTACGGTCCCAATAGAAATAAGCGAGCAGCCCAATGAAGAAGGTACAGTACCTAGTATAAAACAAAAGGTTAATTTAATTAAAAAAACTAGCCACATAAAAGTTTGAAACTGTAACCATCTAAAATTTGTGTAAATATGTACCTAACAATACAAGACGGCGAAATTAGTAAAGTTGTAAGTAATCATTTTGTTAATAGAGGATTGATTCCCTCAAACAAACAAAAAGCTCAAAGTGCCAACTAAGTGCAAAAAACTGAGAAACCATCATCGTTCGTTATGAGTTATAATATAGCTTGAGCAAGCCCGCCCCCTGCCGCCCGCGCCGCCGGCTACAGCGCCAACAGCGGTACTGTTTACTTTGTCTCTGCGGCACGCTCCTATAGGTGGTAATCCGAAATAACAAATTATGAAATGGATGAAAAACTCCAGTTAAGCTGTCGGCGATCCCTAAACATAATGTTTGATTGTACCCTAATGACAAGGCGCAGACTTGAAGCCATCTTTTGTGTTAAGCCGCCGCGAATAATAATAACAACGACAAAAATTAAATCGTATTCATATTGACCATAAAGTTGAAAATGAAACTGGAGAATTACTGTCATGATTTCTACTAAGGAGGTCCTGGTAATTGAGCAATCATCTACTCTAGCCGCTGCGGTGAGCTATGCATCGGAGTAAATGGATTTTACTATTTGTTTATTTATAAGATACGTTGTTTTAACATAGATTAGCGATTACTTTAGTGAATAGAAAGGTTTTTGCTAATAAATATAGTGCTTTGACAAAGCCAAATATTAATAATATTAGAATTTTACAATAGCCCTACAATGATGACATTGTAGTCAAAATTTTCTAATGAATTACTAACTATATGTTATTATTGAAGCTGCTTCTGTATTATTTAAAGATGGCCTATGAAACTCTATTAACCTAGTGATAATCTAATGAGTAGCAGTGGCAATCAATATAGACAGAAACGGATTTAGTGTTTATAACTTATAAATAATAGATTACATAGTGCACGCGAGCGGGCCATAAGCCGACCTTGTGAATGTCGTCGGGCCCGGGTCTGTAGCAATGATTCATGCTTAAATAATTTTTGAAACATATATGTACCTATATTAAATGTACACGTCGGTTAAAGGAGAACGTATAATAATATGTAAAATTAATAAAATACATGAAATTTATAAAAGGCATTATAATATATTTTTTAAATTTAAGGCAATACGACAAAAGAAGGCTATACGTATTATCACTACTCTATAAGTACACTCGCTTTTGTTTGCGGCTTTGCTCGCGTGGTATATTTATGTATAATTGTTCTGCTCCACGAGTTTATACTTTATAGTGTCTAATGTTAGATATTCCTTAACCTTCCGCAATATATAAGGTGTAAAATGCAAAAATAATTTGGGAATTAAATTTTTAAATAAAAAAAATATAAAACAAAAATATATCAAAAAAATATGACACTATAAATATTTTTTTACAAAATTCATATTTTTCTATAAAAGCTAAACTACCTAATACATACCGGAATCTACCTACCTAATACAATACCGGAAATCGAACCCATATATTTATCTATTTATTTATATGACTTCAACCTGATGCGTTAAACTTAAGCACCGACATCAAAGTTGTCAGAATACAAAGATACACAACTAAGGTAATTATCAAGTGATTAACAGGAGGAAGTAGGGGAACAGGATACAATACGTCAATTTAAAATAACTAAAAGTAAAGCATGTTTGTTTTGTGAAAAAAAGTAAAATGTAAATATTATATACAATATATTGACCTACCAATAATGCCATAATATTTCACAGCTAGGTATACCTACTGCCTGCGGTTCCGCCTGCATTTTTATTTCTATTATGACCACAAATAATACAAAGACCCCGTCGTTACGTAAAAGTAAGTAAACTTTTATGTTCTACTAGCAAAACCCGCTGCTTGCTGCTTACAAAAAATATCTAAAAAGGTAGTTTCATACAAACTTTCATACCCCCATATAGGATGAATTTCGAAAAATGTTTAAACACGTATTTATTTAATTTTATTGAAGTGCTTTAATACCAAGTTTCAAGTAATTCTGATCATATATTTTTTTGGATTGTATTATAACGTGTTATCACTTATCCCATGGAAATTACATAATCTCCCGCGGTAAAAAAAAAATATGTCACTCTCCAGCCCTCCAAATATCTCCACACAAAACATCACACCAATCCGTCACCCCGTTTCGACGTGAACGAAGGACAAACAAACGAACACACTTTCACATTTATAATATTAAGTATGGAAGTATGGATTTCAATTTTTATATTTAGACTTACTGATTTTCAAAATTGTTATTTTTCAGATTTTATCCCAAACGCGAAAACAAACAGAAAAGAATCCAATTTTATTAAGTTCTATTACATCCCAAACAATTGTTACTTAATTTCACTCATCATAGTAAGTATCAATAGATAAAGCAATTCTTAATTGTTGAAAAGTTTAAAATAAATAACACGGCCTAATAGGTAATATATATATATATATATATAAACGTTTTGTTTCGTGTTTAAATTTTATTTAAAGGTATTTAAGTTCACTTCAACTGTGAGATTGGAAGGAATAAAAAAACTGCAAAATGTAAATATATTATATCGATTAGCAGTCGAGCAACATAAAATGCGAGAGCTTTGGCTTTAGCACCGCATTTGAGTGTCGCGACGTGAGCGAGTAACAAAGGAGCTAAACAGGCCATTAATAAGAGACCGGGCACTTCCGCCGCGTTCCCGGAACACCTACACCGAGACAAGACAGGAATAGCGGTGTATAATGTGCGTATACACTGCTGAAGGTGAATAGCGATTGATTCTACCTCTTACATTTTATTCATCTAGCCGAATTTGTTCTGAATTTGGGAATAGTATTGACTATCTAATAGCCGTTTTACTAGGTATAGTTTCACATTTAAACAACAGGTTTTTAACTCAAAAGAGCCCTCTCAAAGATTTTGATTTTAATATATTATAACTAATAATTAATAATTTGAGAAATTTTTGTAAATAATATTTGTAATCATATAAATCAAATTATTGAATCGATTACTGATTACAACAAAAGTTTCTCCAATTAAGATGATATTTATCTACTCAAAGACTTCTCTCAACAATAGGTAAGCTAATATACAAACGAATCTGTAAAGGTTTTTTTTCAAATAATATATGTTCAATTTCATGATAAAAAAGAAAATGTAACCAAATCGATGTCCCTCAAATTTTCACACGCTAGATATAAAATCGTTCAAAACATTGCGCACGATTTCCTAATCGATTTTTTGGTAATAAACGTGACTGAAGTACTCGCAACGTAAGATCTCAATATAGCTAAGTTCATTGTTGGTAATCAGTCGAATCGCTATCGATCCAAAGCGTATCGGTGCAGTCTACGCACCTGTCACGACGCGGACGGTAGATCACAACATTTGATCGGTGACGAATTGATTTCTTATTGATGACGGCTTCATTGGAATTTTGGACTACAACCTGACTAGATTCATCCTTTTTTTATAAATTGTATTTATAAATAAATGTAATTATAATTAGAATATTATCTCCAAAATACTAAAATTATAAATGTGAAAGTGTGTTTGTTTGTTTGTCCTTCTTTAACGTCGAAACGGAATGACGGATGGGCGTGATTTTTTGTATGGAGATAGTTGGCTGGAGAGTGACATAGGCTACTTACCGAGGCAGATTGTCTCATTCTCACGAGAAAACACATTATAAATTATAATACAACCCAAAAAATATTTGTGATCAAAATTACTTGAAACTTGGTATTAATGTTCTTCAATACAATTAAATAAATACATGTTTTAGCATTTTTCAAAATTCATCCCATAAGGGGGTAAAATAGGGCATAAAAGTTTGTATGTAACCTACCTTTTTAGTCTTTTTCGTAGTTTTAGCGCAGGCGAAGCTGCGGGTTCTGCTAGTAATATTATAAAATATAAATATATCAAGCTTATGGATTTTGTAAAAGTAAACATATAATGGAGTTTATTTTTATAAACACAACCAATGTCATAAATAAAGAAATTAGGATTTGATATTGGGTAAAATAGGACAACAATATCAAATAGGCGTCCTTAACTAGCGCTTGTCCTTTATTTATTAACGTCCATGGTGATATATCACGACAGGCCACCGGGGCCGCTCGACACGCTCCCAAACTCTTTATTGAGACGTGCCAGCACAAAGCGAGTATGTTTGTGTAAGAATGATAAATAAAGAATCTGAATCTTTAAAAGTGGTTAAAGCCAAAATCAATTTACGTGAAAAACTTATTTATATTTGATAAGATAAAGTACAATTTCGTCTGTAGTCTTGATTAAATCAAACCGTCTAAGTAGTGAGTATTTGTGTAATTTTTCACATAAGTGGGAGACGTGAGCAGCAGGAGGGCGCCGACAAAGTCCCCGGGGTGCAGCCACCGCTTCTATCCGAACGTGAGCCTCTGTCACATTATATAATACAGAAATATTCTAAAAATCTACAACGTAATAAAGCTGGAGTACTGCTTATCACTATATATTCGAAAGTTGGATAAATATTTAAAAAGTTATAAATGATTTATTTACAATCAATAAACAGCAAAAAGGGGTTTGTTTGTCAACATTGCCACCACCTACTAAAAAAAATACCATTTTAAAACAACATGAATCAGTTTCGAGATAACATGATTTATTTGATCATGTACTATTACTAACATATAGGTATAGCAACATAAGTACATATTATTTACTACTAGCCGTTCACCCTCGCTTCATTATCGCTCGGGTTCATCCCTAAGTACGTTTTAACGGTTAGTATGGAATAGATAGACTATATATTATACATACATAGGGTACAAAATAAACAGTTCTGAACTTTTTGATTTTCCTGCCTTTTTTTTTGGGGTTTTCCCTATTTTTTGATACTTAAACCACCTCTTCACACTCCCAATAAAACAAAAAAAGAATTATTCAAATCAGTCCAGCCGTTTTTGAGTTTTAGCGAGACTAACGAACGGCAATTGATTATTATATATATAAACAAAGATAAATATATTATTGACCATTTCTCTATTTTTGTATTTTGTGTTTCTATTATTCAAAAGGGGAAAAAATCTTTCAAGATCATTCATGTGTTTGATAGTCATTCTAAGTATCACACCCTATCATCTCCGATGTTACTGAACAGAAATAGTTAAAAATTATAACACAAACATAGGTACTGGTTTTTAGAATGATGTGACTATGATGAATGAATGATGAAAGAATTATAAAAATCGGCTCACAATTGGCGAAAACTTCGCATAATGTACATAAAAAATCCCTCTGAAGTGGGTCAAAAAGATATTAAAGAAAAGGTACGATATTTGGGCTTCCCCCCATTTATCTCCAAAACCTAAAAAAAAAGTAATATTTGTACCTCAATGTATTTAACTTTCTTATACTTTTAACCCTCACACACATAAAGACTTTATATCGCTAAGTAAACAAAAAAATAGAATTATATTAAACCATTTAGAGGTTAATGAACAGTTTGGTTTCATTGGTTACAATGAAATGAGACTATTAGTACTGACTTTTAAAAGTGTTGACTTGGTTCGGTTTAAGAAAAGGATTTTTATTTTTCTAATTGTATTTTTAAGTATGTTATTCGTTAGAGGTTTTTTATTAAGTTAAGAACCTTCGTAAAAATGCCAACAACGACTTTATAAAATTTCAACACAATAAGATGAAGAATGCCCGAATATACATATTATGTATGTATAAGGAGGAATAAACAAATATTAATTTTAAGAAATATGATAACATTTTGCATCGCAAACGCAATATATAGGAACAGTATATCACGTGCAACTTGTGGGTCAGGGCGGTGGCGGTGACCGCGTAGGCTCGCGTTTTGGCCACTCCGCCCACCCTCATCTATTGTCTACCCACATGCAGACATGCTGGCGTGATCTCACTCTATCGACTAACGATCTAATTAGCTACCAAAATATCATCATTATACAGTGATGACAGAATATAAACTTTCTTATAAAATACCCTATGAAATAACTTGCACCGACAGAAGATCGCGGTAAAATATAATGCTTGATACCAGCATAATACTTTTAACGGAAGATTAGGTCCAATTTATAATAAAGGGAAATAAAGAAAATAATAAAGTATTAAGGTATTTGCTGTGAAATTTGATTTATGAATGAACTTGTATTAAATTTTTGCTGAATAGTCTTGTCGGATTAAAATGCCGATGGGCCACACCGCGTTAGCATAAATCCTATACAAAATGTCATTATTCACTTTGCGAATATGGTACAAAGACATCTATTTCTGTAGCGACTAATGTAAGGTAAACATCGCATTAGTGGTAAGGAACAATCGAACACTATGTCCGGTGGGGCTATGGCTTATGGTATATTTATGAAGCTTTCCCAGTAATGGCGGATTAGGAACAAGGTACATCTTGTGTGGTGCGGGGGCGGATACAGCTAAGTTCCGTTTGCGCTAAAAGCACTTAGGGACATGACACATTTGCTACGTCTTATCTTAGATTTACAACATTTACAAACTAATGAGATGTGTTTATCTTAATCGAAACCATTTTAGTTTTTTGAATGTTGTCCTAAGCTATTTAATTACTTGATGGGTCTTGGAAAATATAATTATACACTTCAAAAAGTGATTAAAGGCAGATATTTCTAGGCATCAATATAATAGAAACAATAAGGCACAGTATTGAACAAGAATGGCTTCTACGTGGGCGTGAGAAAGGTGCTGCAATGCATCTCCGCTAATACGCTGCTCAAATACGCGTCTGGGCCGCCACACTAGATCTTCGTATGCACGTACTGCCTATTAAAATAATTTAAAATAAACAGGGAAACATAATAATTGAAAATAACTTTATTTCATAACAATACTTGTAATACACGTTTATAGAATCAGTATCTGCTGTATGATAATAAAATTTTCTTGCCAAAAGCATTTTTTAATTAATAAACTATTTAAATAACCCTTCATATAAAGGTTTAAATTCGTTCGTGAGAAAGAAAAGCATATGTGATGTGTGACCTGCTCCCATCACTGGCAGATCCTATCTACTCTCGCTACTCTCACGTCGCGCTAACTAATTGCTTTGTTCACCCGCCATAAAATTACACAACTCACGTATATATATGCAACTACAACAAAACAATGACCTAGAATATTTTAACATTTCGCTTTTTAGTTGCCGCTGATATTAAAAAAAAATAATTTTATGTTTTGTTTGTTTCATTTTTAAATCGCGTAACGATTTATTGAGGGATTATTACTTTGGGTTTGTTGTTTGATTGTCCGCGGTGAATCCACGCCGTTGCCGAACAAACGCTCGAGGCAGTATGACGAATCCAATTAACAGCACTAACGAATACTGTCGGATGTACACTATTTATGTTTCCTCGCAGTCGCACTGTAAATATTTAGTCCTGGATGCGTCTGGTGTAGCCCTTGTCTTATCTTTCCATCGCGCCTGTAAACGATTTGATGAGCCGCACGAGCTTTCAGCACCGGCGTACAGGATATACGTCTGTAAATAACGATTAGGAAATGGCATCTGATAGATTATTTTTTATTCACTCTCTCGAACAGATCTTCTTTGTTTGTATAAACTTGAATCTTCTTTACGTAGGCGCGCGTTCTGCTACAATGGAAATAGCTATTAAATAGTACATCAAAATCGGCACACTCAACCGGGTAAGCTACGGCATTAGAAGTTAACGTGAGCTATGGCGTGAACGATCTTCGCGCGTGGGCATAGACAGGTGATGTCGGTCGATTATCTGCTAATTTATACGCGCCGCTTAACTTCTGTTTTCTTATATATTATTCGTTTCGATACACTCGTAAACGAGCTACGCTAAATATAGAGAACAGCATTCCATGGACGCCATCGACTCGGCTAACTGTTCGATTGTATTATGCCTTTTTTCGAGTTAACTCATTTAAATGTCACTTGCTCTCTGAGATGGTGTGGGGCCTAGCGCTTATTTGGAGTGATGTTTACAGGCGTCACCGGGTGATGTCACCGGGCGCGCCACCATCATGAGGGGGCCTGTTTTGGAATCTTTACGAGCGACACCTCCACACTATATTCGCAACAGTTCATTCACCGGTACAATAATGTAGGCACTAGATAATATATACATACATGCAAATTATACTTAAAGTTCTATTTATTTATTAATACTCACTACATTGTATAAAACAAAGTCGCTTCCCGCTGTCTGTCAGTCTCTATGTATGCTTAGATCTTTAATACTACGCAACGGATTTTGATGCGGTTTTTTAATAGATAGAGTGATTCAAGAGGAAGGTTTATATGTATAATACATGCATATTATATTACAGAAAAACCGTGAAATTTAAAGATTTGTATTTCATACTAACCGTTAAAACGTACCTAGAGACGAACCCGAGTGATGCGAGGGTGAATCGCTAACTTTAATATATTTATTTGATTTATAAGTTATCTATATTATGAGGCAGTGGTAGCCCAGTGGTAACGCGCTCGCTTGAGAAACCGAGTGAAGCGGGTTCAAATCCCGGGTCTCGCACCTCTGATATTTTCATGTGCGAATCATTTCTAACATGATTACCACTTGCCTTACGGTGAAGGAAAACATCGTGAAGAAACCTGCATGTCTGAGAGGACCTAGCAAGTTTTCGAAAGACATGTGAAGTCCGCCAACTGCACTTGGCCAGCGTGGTGGACTATGGCCTGATCCCCCTCGTATGTAAGGGAGGCCCGTGCCCAGCAGTGGAACGTTAAAAAGGGCTGAATACACATAAGTTATCTAATATTTTACTAATCCAGTGATTTTATGTAGCACTTATTGTTACAGTCAGTTAATTATTTTATATTATTTTTCATACTTACATTGTGTGAGCTCATTACGAATATTGTATTCACAGTGACAATCGATGTCAAGGCTCTAAGCTAATTATTCAAACCGGAAATCAAAAGTAACGTGAGACCCTGAATATTTGGCAATGAGATCTTTAAAGTAAAGGACCATTATAATATCAAATGTGGAACTTGTTATTGTTATTCAGTTTTATTTAGACCATTTAATGACACTATAAATAATATAACAAATAAATTAATATAATTAAATAGTATAAAATATGCATAACTTATTCCAAATAATATTGACTAGTACATAGAATAAGAATTTCAATTAAAATATACCAATCTTGTTACCTCCATAGAGACACCGTAGTTCCCGTATAAAGTCTAAAGTACTATAATTTAGCTTTCTTTCCATAAAATGTAAAGGTACAGGTGTGTGATCAACATCCGTGAAATTACTGTAAATTTATCGCGGTGTGGTCCGAGAAAAAAATCGTTATGATTACACGAATCATCAACCCCTGGCAACGATTCTCCATGGTGATCTCTGAGGTTATCATCATTTGTCCCACGAGGCACACTGAGGGTAGTATGACCTACTTTAATATCTCAAATATATTTTTAAGCATATTCTATCTATTTTCAAGAAAAGCAATAATTAATAATGTCATCAAATAGAAAATTGGGATACTTGTACAATATATGTATTGTTTACACGTGACAATTACCTATAGGTAAGTGATACCGAAAAATGAATTCTTAAGAATATTAGAAAAGTGTTAGATTAAAATGTGTTATCGATAAATAATTATAATTAAAAAGTCAATAAAAACAGAAAAACTTAAGAAGCCTCCTTACTTCTGTGACACTTAGTAAAGATATGATGAACATGTTCGCTTTTGTTTGAATATACTATTTTTAATAATACTATTTTTTTCTGTTGTCATTTAAATAAATCAAGCGTATTCAGTAGGTACTTTTGTTTCAAAATGTCATTAAAACTGATAATGGATCGAAGCGGGCGTCGAGAACGTAGCAAAGGTCCGGCCGGGCGCCAAGATCGCAACGATATCGTCGATAGAACAGTAATCGTCAATAAAATCTCAATTTAGATGGCACCGATATCAGGTGAGTTACGGACGGACAGTCCGAAAGAACACGAAAACCTACTTGACGGAGGAATGCGTCTCGCGACAGGACCACTAACGAATTAGGTACTCCAAATTGGGCGTTACATTAATTTTATTTTTAATTTACGATTTTATAAGATAAACATCGCCTCTAAAACTGATGGTTTTGGCTGGTTTACCTACACAATATTTTTAAGTATAATTTTCGCATCGGAAACCTACTTCAAAGCTAATACCGCACGTATTAATGACAATTTGACACCTCATCGACAGCAGCACGCTTAGCGTATTAAATTAAGCTTTAGAAAACCCCTTTGTCTTTTTGTCACCACCAAGATAAGGACGTCTAAGTGGACATTTAAAAATAAATTTGTCGAAAGTGATAAATGATGAATATAACTTTTATTATTTCAAATTAAATTAACGATCCAAACCGAACGTCTACCTTTTCTCACATTAGAGGTATCTTATCTGAAATGATTGCTTCCATTACCTCAGAGAACAGACACGTTGTTTTGTAGGAGAGGGGAGATAAAGAGATTAATGCGTATAGCAATTAATTTTGATTGAGGTGTGTTTTATTAAGTAATTGTTTTTGTTCCCGATGTGAATTCGAAACGCATCGTGAACTTCTAACATGTGTACAAATTATATTGCGTAACATCATGATGGAAATTAAGAATTATATGTTTGTTATCAAATTTGCTTTATTTGAATTTAATAAAAGTAAACCTTATTATGGTACATAATTTTTAACTAATCATGTTTTCTTAGCGTAAACATAATATATGGGAACAAAGATCACAAAACAAACCCTAATTAGATTGTAAAGATATGAGGCAATTTCTTTAGATAAACTTCGTCAAAAGGAATAATATAAAATTATGAGTATTCTAAAGTGTTTGGCGTTTGGCTCGTTCCCACAGCGAGCTTTAATACATTTTCCATGTTCCAGTTAGCGCCCCATAAATTGATTAAGGGTCTGCGGCGGCGCTCAAAAGTTTTTTGTGCTATGAGACAGGTATACTAAGCTCTACTCTGCCCAACCCAATGTTCAAGCACACATGTAAAACTTAAGTAACCGACAATATAAAATATTTACACTTAACTGTGGACATTTTGCAGCTAAATCGCTATAATGGAGTGAACTAATTTCCTGACAGGAAATTGCTTTTCTTGACGAGTGCGTACAATTTCCCTAAGAGCCACACTCTACGTCACCATTTTAACATCAATCAACTATTTGTAAATAAAGGCAAACAAACTTTCGCCTAATGTTTCGTTTAAGATTCAAACACGTTATTTCTAACTCTATTAAAAATATTAAATTCGTATTCACTGAGATTACCGCGATCAATGTACCTATATCATATTGTCCGATTTCTTTGGGAGACCACCTAATAATAATAATAATAACATATTGTGGTCTGCAACACAAAGAGATTTGGCATATGAAATATCGAGATGAGTTCAGACAGAAATTTAGCCGAGAAGTTTTGGTAAATTCGAACAAAAAAGAGGAGGTGACAATATAAATAACAATTTGGCCCACCCCGTTCGAATGTGGATCGGTGGATTAGCATAAGAATGCCGCATCACGGACGCCCACAAGCTCCACTGTCCCTCGTTGTCTCTTTGTACGTCGAATTTAATTTTGATTTACGATTATCTATATAATTGTGCAAAATATTTTTTGATGTGACTAAGATATTATATCAAGAATTTGGCTGTAGATGTCGTCTACGGGGATCTTAATAATATGATTTTATTTAAGGTGCCTTAACACTATAAACGTTACCCGCGATAATGTTAACCGTTTTATGTCAACTTAAAGATTTAATTTTATTGTTAATATAAAAACATACAGTCCCTTTTTTGCTGAATTGGTTTATTTAGGTATTTATTATTTAGTAAGTTATTTGAATTATTTATTTTTTGATTGGTATAAAATTACAAATACATAATAGAATTTAAACCAGCTTATACAAACCAAAATTTTACAGTAATTTTCCCAAGTTTTGAAAATTGTATTTGCTTCAAAAATATGTTATTTTTTACAATATTATCTAAATAATAAATATATATTTTTATAATTTTCAGTCTCAACAATTTAGGAGAAAAAGATCGAAGTAATAAAGGAAAAAGTGAAGGTAAATGTCAATAAGGGTTATAAGACTTATAATAAGACCTCCGAATACTCATAGCATTCTAAAATTGTTACTACATAGTTACATACATATAAGAACAAAAATCATAAATTATATTATCCAAGGCCTTTGGATTGAAGACTTTTTAAACTATAAATATATCATATTCGTAAAAAGAGACAAAAATCATTCTACGTAAATTAACATCAATATTATATTAACGAAATTTTAATATACATACAGTAGTGCAGTAACCATAATTTAAGGGAAACTTTTGGCAGACATAATTAAGTGCTCCTTAAGATTCCTTTATGCAAATATTGTTGGAAATGTTCTTCATATAATTAATTGAGGGTAACCTTGCGTTTGACATTATAATGATGCATACATCTTAATCGGAGCGTCTAATTATCTTAAAACGCCACCTAAATTAAATTTAAAACCTTTTATCTGATCAACGTGACATGTTTAATTTTATGATCATGATGCGATTTATATATTTACTTATAAAAGCCATTATCAATTAGATACTCCTTTTTTAGAGTTCATCATTTTTTTATCCATCTGGCCATAATATTCATAACCACAATATATATTTTGTTGTTGTAATGAAACTTAAATTAATAATTATTGTGCCCATATAATATTTTTTCACTTTTGATGTATATTTCAAATAGTATAATTTGATATATTAATAGTGCCTTAGATATTATAGTCCTCTAGTTATAATTGACTTCCTTTTTATTATTATATTGTGATAAGATATATAAATCGTAAAATGACAGGTAGGCAATGATCAAATAAAAACTTTTTAACAAAAAAATAAAAACCGACTTCAAACAAAAGCACTAAAAAGTAAAAAATAACTGATTGGTAGTTTTCATTTACTATACATACCTAATCAAATATTTTCGAAGTCGGTGTGCTTTGCTTTGTATGGGCTGGCACCGATTTCGAAAATATTTGATTAGGTATGTATTTAATAGGTAGGCTTTAATTACTTAGCCAAAGCACACCGACTTCGAAAATATTTGATTAGGTATGTATAGTAAATGAAAACTACCAATCAGTTATTTTTTACTTTTTAGTGCTTTTGTTTGAAGTCGGTTTTTATTTTTTTGTTAAAAAGTTTTTATTTTTCCCTTTTTAGTGTAGACAGTAGTAGAAAAGTAAGGATTCTAACGTGTTAGGCTTGTCAAATCAAACAAAATAAGCCCAAACTCAAAGTATCTACTATTAGCCGTTGAAGAGTTCCACCTATCCACCTTCTGGCCTTGGCATCAGATCAGGTCAACAACACCGAACCACTGTACTATCAACGGAAATAGAAATACTTGCAAAGTTTCAAGTCAATATGACAAATAGAAGTAGGTTAAATTCATCATTAGTTGTTTTTCCACCCTTAGGGGTGGTATTTTTTTTTTGAAATTTAAATGGGACCAATCTGGAAGTATACCCTTTCAAACAAAACAAAAATTGTCCAAATCGGTTAATAAATGACGGAGTTCTGAGGTAACAAACATAAAAAAAAACATACAGTCGAATTGAGAACCTCCTCCTTTTTGAAGTCGGTTGAAAAAATAAATAATGAATGTGTTCAGCAGTGTTAATGTGCATTTATGATAGTGTCTTTTTCTATTTATAAAAAATAAATCGAATCAATCCTTGTAGTATTTCGAGGCACGACAGTAAAAACTTGATAAAGACACAGACCCTTTCCGAGAGCATTTTATTTTCGAAGCTTTTTCGTTTATCGTTTATAACAACTTTTCCGAAGGAATATTAGCAGGTCAGTGGAAATATTTCATTTTAAGGAGAGTAAGTTTAAAGTTACCTACTTATTAATTGTGTTATTTTCCTACATATTAAATAAATAGCATTTATCAAGAATATTGTTACAATATTACTCACCACGTTAACAAATTCTTGAAAGGTAATAGCTGGACTTTTCGCACTGTGAGCTTTATCCAAAAGTATCTGTGGAATTAAAATGCATTTTTATATTTTTAAGTTAGAAAATTACAATTCCACATAAATAAATATTATATTATACTTTATCTTCCAAATTGGAATATATGAATTATAATAGTCATGATTGATTAATTAATAATCAGACTAAATCGATAGACCTGTACGGCTAAAATTTTGTCTTTTGCCATTCGGGTTATTCCTATATTGACAAAGAAATCCTCTCTTTGGACTTTTTTTCTTTAAATTGTAAAAAGGCAGTTTTTATAAAAAATAATATTTTTCTTGTTTTGACTTAAAACTTTGAAATAAAAAAAATGAATTAAACACGTGTAGAATTTCAAAATTCAGCGCATTAAAACGCGAACCCTTTAGGTTAGGGAAGTGACGTATTTGAATACATATGTATGTGACATACATACATACATACATACATATATTCAACACTTCTATGCTTTTATTGTTTTATTTAGGTAAATTCTATCCGCACTGACTCAAACGATGTTGCATGTCTACTACATTATGGACCTTTATTATGTATACATCTCTATCGACGCTACCAAACTTGACATAGCCGCTTATTAATTATTGTACAACTTTTCCGTAAATAATATATTATAAATTGTATTTAAAAAACTACTTGTATAAAAAGTTAAGTTGTAAAAGGAATAAAAAACATTAAGACTAATAATAATTAAACTAAATAAATAATGGCTTAAGCATTTTACAAATTTTACATAAACTATTAACTTATTCTCACCTCACGTTTGTGGGGCGGCACCTGCGCTATAAAATCTGGATGATGAAGAGTCTGTAGGAAGTCTGGCCATGGAATCTCGCCAAAGCCTTCGGGATCGAACTGTAGATAACAAAACACACAATTAATTGTTAATATAATATTCACACCTTCAACTCACGATTCGGTCACGTACCTACGAAACCATAAAATTTAGTTTTCAACAGAGCATCTGAAACGTCATAATCACCAACCGTTCTGGGACTTCGTATTATTATGTGTATGATATAGTTGTAATAATTTTGTTCATTTCCAAAAAGAAGAGAACAAAAAATTTAAAGGACCCTATCAGTGCAGCAGTATTATCTCAATGTTTCCTACGTGACAAGACATCGTTTGATCTGCGGCGCTACCGCCACTGTTTATCTGTTTATAATTTTTTTTGTATCCCGCTTCTATACATTTTAATCAAGCAAAAGGTAAAAAAACTAAAAACTTTCTCCGAATTCGTTTTTACATAATAAACAATAAAGCTTATGAAATACGCGATGCGCGTTTATGCACACAATAATTTATACGACTGTGACTCAATAAAGAGGTGTCTGGTGGCATCTTTCTCTCTAGGGGTCACAGGTGATAGGTTTGATTTTTATGCGGGGTATGCTATATAAAGCATACTGATTTGTTTACTTTATGATTAATTGAGTAATATGTATATATGCCTATGTATATGTGCCAAATTATTTATGACCCTACAATACTATATAAAAAAAATAATGGCCCCTACTATTCATTCTAAACTCTTGATATAAAATTCTTAAGACTATAATAAGCCTTTGTAATCTTAAGAAACAATTCAGTTTCACTTTCGATACTAACATAAACATGATTACTTTTGGATTGATTTTAATTATTTATTCACCTTAAAATTGTACGACATTGTTTAAATAGGCAAATATTTAATTATGTCTAATATACATCAATATCGATATATATATATATATATATATATATATATATATATATATATATATATCGATATTATCTTTCATCATGGTCTAAATTTGACAGTATGATATCATAGCAAAGTTATTTAATTGAATTAACATATACGAATCCATATGATGATATTATGGCATAATATGAAATCTGTGGCTCGTAATTGCGTAAAGGAAGGTTCCGTACATTATAACTACATAGTATAAAACATAGTTGCTTCCCGCTGTCTGTCTGTCCCTATGTATGCTTAGATCTTTAAAACTACGCAACAGATTTTGATGCGGTTCTTTTTAATAAATAGAGTGATTCAAAAAGAAGGTTTATATGTATAATAAATTCATATTATAGTACAGAAAAGCCGAGATATTCAAAGATTTCTATTTCATACTAACCGTTAAAACGTACCAAGCTAGTTTTAACGTTATGGGACTTACTAATTTAATGACTTTGTTATATTTCTCCAATACGTGTGAGTTAAAGTCTTATATTCTTTATTATTTTGGTTTTTAAACTAACTTTCAGAGATAATGTTCAAATTATCTGTGCAAATTGGAATTAAAAATACAGAAAAAAGAACTCATTTAATATGTACGCGCGAGGCTCTTGATAAACCTTTATTTAAATTTTATAGTATAATCCCCAAATTTTTTAATTTATTTATGCAAAACGTCCATCATTGGGTCAATCTATATAATATGTAAGTATAATGTATATATCTACCAAATTTTAACTTTTATTATATACTGGAGTAATGAGTATATTACCTACACACGAAAGCAAATGCTATAACTATAAGGTTTTATTTCGAGATATAGAACTCTAAAAATCATTAAGACATTGTGTAAGGTTACATATTTCATCTTTACCTATATATACTTAAATCATAGTCATTGTTCAGTCACATATATGTCACTATTATGAACAGGTAGAATTTGTGTGTTTGTATCTAATCAATTCAGCGGATAATGTTTAAATCTACTAAACATAATCGAGAAGTCATAGACCACGCCTACGCTTCCCGAGATCGAAAACTTCAAAGTAGTTAAGCATATTTTAAACGAAGTAATTAATATCCGTGTTGCTACAACTGGAGTAAAGTAATTAAATTTTTTGTTTGTGTCTTACCCTATCAAACAGGAGACGCCATTTCTGAAACAACAGAATATAGACTAAAATTTTTATGAAAACTTCATGATTAAAGTTTAAACCAAGCAAACAAATAGAGTACGATGTACTTAATGAAATTTGAATAAAATAAATAATAGACCTGTATTCATATTTAGGCTAAGGAAAATATTCAGGTTTTGAAAAGAAGTAAAGAATGAATTATTACGGATTAAAATTGTGATGAATTTATCGTATAAATAAAGAATTTCTAAAATTAATTCATCCTTATATTTCTATTATAAATTATAAATATTATTTAAGTTTTATGTGAGCGTAAGATTAAAACTTAACTATTAATTCTACATATTTCAATATATTTAGACACACACAGATTGATTTAAAAAAAACGTTAGTGTATTACGTACATCGTGCATCAACTCTCTTCGAATTTCCGCCTCGTCCAACTCCGAACCGAGATCTGTGTGGTCTGTATCATAGAGGGGTTCCGCCGCTCTAGAGAGCGATCCCAAGGAATCTCGCGCCGATGCGAGCGATCCCGTGACAGTCGGGAGCACCCCGGCCTCGATCCCGGACTCCATGGAGGTGTTTGCTGAAAGGACAGTGGCAACGGGCGGCGCTCGAACGTCGCCGCCGCCACTGCCCACCCACACGGACATCTTTCTGACAACACCATTCACACGGCACTTCGTGTTATATAATTAATTTATTGGTCAATCATTATTATTATTTGGCACATCATTTTTTAACTAATCATATTGGAAAGGTAATACCAAAATGGATATCGAAACTTTGGACAGATATGGACCGAAAATTTTCTGTACGTAATGGACAGTTCATTTGGACATTTTCTTCATAATACATAAGGATTGATGAAAATAGACAAAATGATATAAGGCACGTAATTCGATAAAGCTCTAATCAGTGACTGGAACGCCTGAAACAAAAAGAAATATAAATGACGAGCTTAAGCTTTAAGTCTGCCTTAAATTGTGTCTCTAATGTTTTTCCTAATTCTTTAAGGTTTTTCTTAAGTTTGTTTGTTGATATCTATTTAGCGATTTATTAATAACGATTGAATCGAATATATATAGGTATAATGAGATTTTAAAAGGAATTCTTTGCTGATTATAAGCAAGTTTGACTATAAAGTAAAATTGCAGCATAGGCAAATTAAAAGCTACCTATGTGTACCTAAATTGCCTTTTTATACAAAAAAATAAAAATAAAAAAGGGGTTGCATACATATAACAGAGGGATAAAAAAAAATTGTGGGTCCCTTAAGCGTGTGGGGTGTACTGGATAGGTCCTCATTAAAGTAAATATTGATGTTTTTAGGACAGTTTTTCACTTGAACTAAAAGATGCTGAGTTTTATATTCCTATAATCGTAAATATTGTATTCGATCTTATTTCAAATGATATAATTTTATTGATGTAATCTTCTATATATATAAAAATCAATTGCCGTTCGTTAATCTCGCAGGTTACATCTCAAAAACGGCTGGACCGATTTGAATAATTCTTTTTTTTGTTTTGTTAGGAGTGTATTAGAGGTGGCCCGTGGCTTAAGTTAAAAAATAGGAAAACCCCAAAAAAAAAAAAAACAACTGGAAAATCGAAAAGTTCAGAACTATTTATTTTGTATTCTTCTCTACTAACTGTTTATTTTATGTATAGTTTCATGTTCCGGGTCGGTCCATGTACCTATATTTATTGGGATTTTGTGTTATGAAATTCTCAATAGTAGCTTAGAGTTGAGAAGTTGGCGGTTTTAGACCTGAATCACAAACATAAAGAAATATATGAAGGTTCTTTATAGAGACTAAGCATCGATTTTACAAAATTCAATCCCTATAATGGTATAAAGTGGTTTGCATAATTTGTAAAATTTTGATACTTATATCCTGAAGAGTTTACGAATGAATAAGAACTCTATAGCTTATTTATTGAGGAAGGTTAGAGGATATCAAATCAAGTTACGCCTTTTAGGAGTGAAGCAATTAGATATATGTAAATACCCAAATAAAATACTCGTGTGAAACTACGGGCAAACGATAGTAGTAAATAAATAGTAGCAAATAAAATAAATCAGTTCTACTGAACTGTGAAGAAGAACTTTGTTTACACACACACTTGTGCACTATAATATCTCATACACTGTTGACAACTGAGTCGTCACTAGTCGTAGCCGGTCAGGACTCACCAGGACATTATTTGTAGATAAACTGGATAGTTCTGGATGATGTTCGAAGTATAAAATATAAACGTTTTAATTTTATAACACTGCCTCCTCAATATCCTCGCTTTCTAACGGAACTACAGCCCACACGTCTTTAAGTGGCTTTTATTTTATAAACTATTCTTTTAAATAAATGTTACGTTAATATATGTACGTATAGGACATATCTTATTTTTATCTAAAAAACTTTGACACCCAAAATTGCCCGACCAACGAACAATATTAAAAAATAACAAATATATAGTCCATTCAACCCCTTGTGTTTTATTCTTAAATATCTTCATATACAGGTATAACATCTTATTAAAAACTGTTATACAGTAAAATATATAAGCAGATTAAAATATTTCTGCTGGACGCGTGACTTGATTTGAATAAGGGTGATGAGTTGGAGTGCAACAACTATAGAGGAATATAGCTAATGTCAAATACCTAGTATGAAAATTTAGGAAAAAATGATTGAGAGAAGACTTAGAGAAGAGAGTGAAATTTCACAAAACCAGTTCGGGTTCATGCCCAGTTGCGTAACAACTGATGCCATTTTCGTAATCCACCAGTTAGGCGAAAAGTACAGAAGTACACATAAGAACTTGCACATAGTCTTTATTGACCTGGGGAAGGCGTACGACCGAGTAAGCCGTGAGGTTTTGTGGTGGGCCCTTAGAAAGAAAGGTGTGCCTAAAAAGTATTTGAAGTTCATCATAGCGATGTACAGTCAATGCAGTACTCAAGTCCGGTCCACGGCTGGCAGTTGGCACCACTGCTAGCTTCAATGTAGCTGTAGGTTTGCACCAAGGGTCTGCTCGCAGCCCATACCTATTCCTGGTATATTGGACACTTTAACGACAGACATACAGGATAAGGCCTTCTGGTGCATACTATTCGCCGAATTTCGTTAATATAATATATTAGTACGGCAAAAATAATAAGTTACGTATTTCAGCGTTTTCCAAAATTCAACCCCCAAAACGGTAAATAGGGGATGAACGTCTGTATGAAACCTACGTTTTTAGAAATTTTATTTGTTGTTTTAGCGCAAGCGAAGTCGCGGGTTCTGCTAGTCTACAATAAATAAATTCATCTCCGTACCGTAACGACAAACTAACTTGAATAAATATACGTATAAAAATAGCTTGCTTATCCGATAATGGTTGATCTATGGCCCCTATAAAAAAATTAAAAGAAGACCCAACTCTCATACAATCTTGTATCTGCGGCACAAGAAAGGAAAGAAAAAAAAATTTAAAATAAAGTAGATGTTAGGTAGCTTTTGGATAAAAGTATAAATTGAAAAAGATTACCCAATATATAAAAAAATTAAGTAAGAGTAAATAAGGCAAATAAACCAATTGCGCAAAACAAAGTACCTACACTATAATTTATAGTAAGGCAATAAGAGGAAAGCGCATCAACCCAGAGGGCTAGAGCCCTTATCGTTGCTATGGAAACGTCGCAGTTTCATTCACCGTGCAACACCCCCTTGTTATAGCACGTGCAAAATCAAGATAGTTTACGTGACTACTTAACTAAGACTAGAATAAAATTTTATTTTTTGCAGCATCCTAATCTCATGATTCTCAGCTCAAATAAAAGTCAAAGGTATATATTTAAAATGCCAACTACCGACCACCCAGTCGTAGGTTTACGGTTGATTGCCCATTTTAATTCAAATTAGGCAAGGTGACCCTCGCTAAAACGTACTCATTTAAAAATATTGAAATATATATTTTCTACAAACAAATTATTAATTCACTTATTTTAATCAATATTATAATAAAAATAGAATTAAGATTTTGTTTACATACATTTGTAAATATTTAAAATAGTTATGAGAAACCTAATTCAACAAATTAATGACTTACCTTTATTGTTATTGTTCACTCACTATCATAAGGAAAATTTCACACTGTGTTGCATTTCCAAAATTTTATGATTTAGCATTTCGTGACAAGATCCCATTAGGTTTAGGATTGCGGACATTAAGTATACGTCAAAACATGTCGAGTTACATTGAAAGTGAGAATGGCGTCTAGATTTTTGCGCATGCGTATATAAAATTTCATCCCTCGGGTGCAATGGAATATTTAATAGTTTGGCAGGAAAATCAGAGAGCACAAGGAAGCCGATGAAATACATATATTTATATAACATACTAGTAGAACCCGCGGTTTAGCTCGCGCTAAAATTCAAAAAAATCTCTAGACCTAGGTTTCATACAAACTTTCATTCTCTATTTTACCCCCTTATAGGATGAATTTCGAAAAATGCTAATGCACGTATTTATTTATTTGTATTGAAAAGCATTAATACCAAGCTTAAAGTAATTCTAATCTGAAATAAATTTTTGGATTGTAAATATTATAATGTGTTTTCCCGTGAGAATGAGATGATCTCCCGCGAAAAAGTAGCCTATGTCACTCTCCAGCTCTCCAACTATCTTCACATCAAAAATCACGCCAATCCGTCACTCTGTTTCGACGTGAAAGAAAGACAAACAAACACACAAACAAATAACACACTTTCACATTTATAATATTAGTAAGTATGTATATCAATATGGATATAAACTTTCTATACTTAATATGTAACTTAAATGTTAAATCTAGTTACTTTAGCGCCTGAACAAGTTTATTGGCAATGTTGTTTACATGAAATAAAATAAAAACACATTAGTACTCTCATAAATGTAAATATGTATAAGGCAAATATTTATTCAAAAAAATTGAATTTGTTGTTAATCCGTTTTGCATGATTATGCATCCCCTATAGCCATAGGTCTATCTATAGCGTCCCCCATGCATCCCTTGACAGTGGCTGAGCTGATTTCAATAAAGTATTTTTATACAAGTGAAGCCTGAATTAAAAATAAAACAGATAATTCATCACAATCAGCCTAACAAGGAAACAGTTTCTCTTTTTCATGTAATCTATCTATCTATCCATACATATAATAAATTCTAACCGAGTCGAATCTGTACATTAAATATTTTTTAGAAATACATTTTGAAATATTAATTATTATCGATACAAAAGCCGAATCTCAGATAACAAACACAAAGAAAGAAAAGAAAACAGACAAAAATTCTAAAAACAATTTTTTTTAATTTTTGTCTGTCTGTCTGGGAACGCATTACGAGAAAACCACTAGACAGATTTTGATGAGGTATTATGACAACCGGTAATATCCGGGTCAACATATAAGATACTTTTTACTACGGGAAAATATCTCATTTTATGAGAAATCTATAATAACCGTACCCAGTTATGAACCCGAGCGGAGCAAGGGTGAGTCCCTAGTCTATACATATAATAAAATTCTAACTGAGTCAAATCTGTACAATAAATATTTTTTGGAAAATCTTATTGAAACAAACATTATTATCGATACAGAGGCCGATTCTGTAGTTTTTAGATTTTTTGTCTATCTGTCTGTCTGTCTGTTATCACAGAAAAACTACTGGAGGGATTTTGATAAAATTTGGTATGTTGATAGCTGGTTATCCGGGTCAACATATAGAATACTTTTTATCCCGGGGAAATATCTCATTTCTGAGAAAAAATACAAAAACTATAATGAAAGAGTATGCTGCTAATATGTAAAACCTAAGAATTTGGTTTTTGGTCATCAGAACGCGGGCGGAGCCGCGGGCAATGCTAGTTAGATATAAATACGAACACGGGCCGAACCACACAAAGTGGCTAGAGCCTAAAATAATAATATTATTATTTGTAATATTTGAAAATAACTACAAAATATGTGTAATATTCAAATAGTAAAAAGTTTAAAATATGTGGGAAGTATACTATTTCATATTATATAATACATTTGTAAAAAAAAACTTTTCAAATAATATTTTTACTCCACAGACTATAGTTCCAATTTTTATTAATAATCTGTCATGCCGTAGGAGAGAAAATAAGTAAATAAATATTGTTGTTATTCTGTCAACTGTCACATTTAAGGAACTTTCAACTTGAATTTTAAGATTTGTGCAAATTAATGGAAGTGTGACGTATTTTATTACATGCAATTATTATTATGCCTACAGGCCGTGCCGTTTTGTTATTACGACGTTTGTCGACAGGTGATAATAGATTCAAGAACATAAATTTAAATCAAAGTACTTCAAAAGATTCTTTGCTTTCACACCCGGTATGCATACATCGGGATTTAATCTATAACAGAAGGTAAGATATTTTAGATGAAGTCACTTCGTTATGTAATACTTATTTCAGTAATTCACAGCACCGTCAACAAATTAAAGGTTACGTATTATTTTATACATAACAACTATAGAAACATCGCCGTGACCTTGTTATTATAAGCGCTTCGTTCATATATTTATGCAATGTACTAGTAGTACCATATTTGAAGTAAATAAAGGCTATAATTACTCTAAGCGTAATACATTCACATTCTGCCATATTCTATAATAATACGCACTATTCTATGAAAACTAATAAAATACTCAAGTTTTAATATTGATCTGTGATTAGCTTGCATTAACAATCTTCTTTTGTTTGTTATAAAACTTTAGTATATCCTCTAAAGGACTTAATAAATTTTATTAATAAAGATAACAGCTTAGATGACCATTTTTGAAGAGTTACTTGACCGCAATGCTGTTACAGCTATTTGTTATGTTCAATTGAGTAACTTTGCTCTTTTGGTTTAAAAAGCTTAATATATAATCAATTCAACGCAGGATTTTTTAAAATTAAAAACAGTGCAATATCAAAGCTTATGTTTTTTGAATTAATTAAATAGTAACATTTTTCAATAGAAAAAGATTTTATTAATTTTTTTTGTCTTAAAGATATCTTCTTCGATTCTTTTTATGTCATAAATGAATAAAATTAAGAAGATTTAATTTTACAAAAAAACATTAAATATTTGAATGGAATAGTTCCATTTCTAAAGTGAAAAAATATTAATAAATTTATTATTATCACTAACAACTCGCCCTTGCTTCATTGGGGTTTGTTCCTAGATGATTCTTTATATTGACTTATCTTCTTTTATTTTTGAACCGATTGAATTCAATCGGTAAAAGTAAAAAAAGAAATACTAAATTTTAAGTAAGCTTACCACAATGCATTAGTGAAAACCGCATCCAAGTCCGTAAGGCTGTTTCTGTGATTAACATGCAGAAACAGACAAGAATTCTAAAAATGGTTGCTTTGGGTTCCATTGCAATAATAAAGAACTCCAATAACAGTTTTTGTCAAATATCTGAGTATAAAGTCATATCAGTGACAATTTTATCTTACATATAGGTTTTAGCACAACAATTTTGAAGCTTGAATCTATTACTTAATTAAAAAAATATCCCTATTTTTTACAAAATGTCAGGTTAACAATTGCTTTAATTATCAGTTTAGTTCATTTATTTACTCAATTACTAATGATTTTTTTTTATCTGTTTCAAGAGTTTCTTCATTCGGCCATAATAATTTAGTGACATTCCAACTTACACGAAGCATTAGTGACAGTATTATTAAAATGGCTACAGGCAATTCAGAAACAAATGTATCTAACAAAGAAAAACATACAAACAGATTAGTAACTGAAAAATCACCTTATTTATTACAACATGCTCATAATCCTGTGGACTGGTATCCTTGGTGTCAAGAAGCAATTGATAAAGCTAAAAAAGAGAACAAACTAATCTTTTTGTCAGTGGGATATTCAACATGTCATTGGTGCCATGTAATGGAAAAAGAATCTTTCGAAAACGAAGGTGTTGCAAAGATCATGAATGAACATTATGTCAATATAAAAGTCGATCGAGAAGAACGACCTGATCTTGATCGAGTTTATATGCTTTTCGTAATGGCCACCACAGGTGGAGGAGGGTGGCCAATGTCAGTCTTCCTTACACCAGATTTACGACCAGTAACAGGTGGGACTTATTTTCCACCAGAAGACCGTTGGGGTCGGCCTGGATTCAAAACTATTCTCCTCTCTTTAGCAAAAAAATGGAAAGAAAATCAAGCCCAGTTCTTAGAAGCTAGCAATAACATTATGGTTGCATTACAAAATATATCCAAAGTTGACATTGAAACTACGTCGGTACCAGGCGAAGCAACTTGGAACAAATGTGTAAGACGTTATATGACGTTATTTGAACCAGAATTTGGTGGTTTCGGAAGGGCACCTAAATTTCCACAAGCTTCCATATTTAATTTTCTTTTTCATTGCTATGCACGTGACAAACAGGATCCAGAGGGTAAAAAATGTTTAGAAATGTGCCTGCATACCTTAACGAAAATTGCAAAAGGTGGCATTCATGACCATGTTTCGAGTGGTTTCGCGCGTTATTCAGTAGATAACCATTGGCATGTTCCTCATTTTGAGAAAATGCTTTATGATCAAGCGCAATTAATGGTCGCGTACACAGATGCTTATCTCGCAACAAAAGACGACTTCTTTTCAGAAGTAGTACGCGATATTATAAAATATGTTAACAGAGATTTAAGACATGAAGAAGGGGGCTATTATAGTGCAGAAGATGCTGACTCCTACCCTGTTCCCGGTGCTCCTCATAAGAAAGAGGGTGCGTTTTGTGTTTGGGAATATGATGAACTCGAATCTCTCCTTGGAGATAAGCGCCTTGGTTCCCTTTCTTATTTGGAAATTTTTTGCGATTACTTCAGTATCGAAGTAACAGGAAACATCTCACCTGAAACCGACCCTCATGAAGAATTAACCAATAAAAATGTCTTGATAATATATGGAAGTAAAGAAGAGACAATGTCCAAATTTGGTATTAACGAGGAACAATTTAATAGCGTTATATCTGAGTGCATTAATATATTATACGAAGCGCGGTCAAAGAGGCCCCGACCTCATTTGGATACCAAAATGCTTTGTTCGTGGAACGGTCTTGCTATAGCTGGTTTAGCGCAAGCTGGACAAGGGCTGGGAGAAAAAAGCTTTGTAGATGATGCAATTAAAACTGCTCAATTCGTAAAAGAATATTTGTATGACAAAAATAATAAAACCCTTCTCCATTCTTGCTATAAATCTGAAAATGGGTCAATTGCTCAAAAGTAAGTGTAAAATCGATTTCTTCGTTTTATAATCTTGAATTTTTACATTATCACTTGTTTGTGCGTGGCTCCGCTCGTTTGTAATCTATATACGTTGTTATTAATACTCATAGCTAAGGCTAATCATAATTCAAGATATATTCGGAATATATAATATATTCGAAATTTAACTCAAATCTGTTAAGGCATTAGTTGAACAGGTAACAAAAATCACAGAGATAAATTATATTCATAATACTACTTATTGTGATTTCAGTTCCCAACCTATACAAGGGTTTTTGGATGACTACGCATTTTTAATCAAAGGGTTACTCGATTTGTATGAAGCATCGCTTGATATAAAATGGCTTAACTGGGCTCGTGAACTGCAAGCAAAACAAAATGAAATATTCTGGGATGATGAGAGTGGTGGATTTTTCACTTGCTCTACCGAAGACAGCACCGTAGTTTTACGACTTAAGGAAGGTAAGTGTGTAATAAAGTAGAAAAATTTATTTTATTTTAGTTCTATTTGTTATAGTTACTTGAGTCACAGCTATTTAAATTGTTTAAGTAAGATAAGTTATATATTTTTCTCTAATATTCTGTATTTAAGTCGGACAGTGATAACTGATAACTTATATCAATATCTGAATGGGTAAAACGTTTGTATAAGTTACAATGGTACATGACAAAAATCTGATGACGATATTAACACGCAATATGCGTCTGATGAGTCTATACTTCTACCTTTTGTATATCGACAGTTCATCACTAAGACCTCCCAACTCAAATCAAAAGTCTACAAGAGGCACAGAAGGTTTTCGACGGCCAATTTAAGTACCTACTACAAAAACATTAGCTGATTTGAAATATTATGAATAGGTATACTACATATATATATAATAATTTCTTAGATTTACGCGAATATTTGACGTCTCAAATAAAACTCTTTTCGGAGTTTTTCGCCGATTTATTATTTATAGGAGATCTTTTTCCCGTCTCTTCCGTGACCGTGATTGCTGTAAAGCATTCGAACGATCGGGAACCAAAAATCTTCTATATATAAATAGGCAAAAATGAAACAGTCATTTCAATTCAACAACACTTTTTTCTCCTCTGTTTTTCAACCGATTTCATTTTCTTTTGTGTTACTACACAGCTTTTGCTATCGAGGAGTTTTAGTGTTACCAGTTAAAAAAATGATTAAAGTCGAATTTGTATCACTGAGCGAATATTAGTCAAAATAAATTCCCAAAAAAGTCCAAAAATATAATTGTATCAGGTACCATCGAAAATTTATATTGGAAATGTTTTTAAAATGTGCTATAGAGATTTAACAATAAATTTAGCATTTCTATCGGTCAATCGTCGGTATATCATAAATCTCTTAATTTACTATGTTTAAAATACTGAAAAGTTGTCTAATTGGCATCTAATTTCCAGATCAAGATGGTGCCGAGCCGTCTGGCAATAGTGTATCATGTCACAATTTGTTGCGACTCGCCGCCTATACGGATAAAGACGAGGGAGGAGACTCTGAGAGAGATATGGCCAAGAAAGTGTTCACAGCTTTCGCTAAACGACTGAACGATACACCCACCGCTCTTCCCGAGATGATGTCAGCGCTCATGTTCTACAATGATTCTCCTACACAGGTTTTTCTATAGATTTTTTTAATTTTATTGGGAATTTAAAAAATGTGTTTTATTTTGGCAGGATAGGATGATAATTTTTTTTATAATTAAAATATTGCAACTATCCGTTTCCGATGTGCAGTAACTCAAAACCGAGTGATTGGTTTTTAGTGGAACTTTATCGCGTTTCTAAGTTTATACTATAAATTGGAATCATGAGTAACTGGAAATATATATAAAATACATTATGTACATAACGTTTACATATATTACGAGGGGGTCAAGTATGTTGGTCATAGCGTAATATATGACTATTTGTAACTAAGCAAACATGCTATGTAAATTTTTATAATATGTTTATGCTTATGCTCATCAGAAACATTAAATAAAATAAAATAAATAAAGAAATATGTTGGGTCATGAACACACAGCACCATCTAGTTCCATGGTAAGCTACGAGGCTTGTGTTATGGATACTAGATAGTTGATACATTACACATGGATAAGTTTAAATACATACATATAAATACTCATGACTGCAGTACAAACATTCGTGCCCATCACACAAATGAATGCCTCCAGCGGGACTCGAACGCGCGCTCGCTCGCTGAGCCAAACGTGTCGTTTAATGATGTGCGTATATGTACTAGTCTTCAAAGTTAGTGAGTATATAAAAAATAGTAAGTATATAAATAAAATTGAGTAAGTATATAAATCGGGCGCAGGTGCTGATAGCGGGCGGGTGCTCGGACCCGCGCACGCTGGAGCTGGTGCGCGCCGTGCGCTCGCGCCTGCTGCCCGGCCGCGTGCTGGCCGTGGCCGACCCCGCCGCCGACCCGCCCGCCGGTATGTCCGACATATGTACGTAATCTGACTTACTAACACGCCACAGTCTACACCCATCCATACAGGCGTCTAACGAATACCTCTAGACTCTAGACAGGACGATCGTAAGAGGGACGCGTGAGTGGACGCACCTGACTGTCATATGTACTTTTTTTATATGACAGTCGGGAAACGGCTTTAGGGTGGACGCGAATAACTGTACCTTGCCAAAATTGGTATTTTTGAAAAATCTTGTATCTTACTGCATTTATGTTAAAACAAAGGCCATCGCCGTCTATATGGATTTGTATACTGTGCTCTGCTATTGCTCATATTGGTTGGGTGCTTTGGCAAAATTATTTCTATTGCTATTTATTATTTATTGATTGTTTACTATTATTAAGTCACAAATCTTAGTCTTTACCTAAATATTCAATAATAAAAAGAAATGTTATATTATAATTCAGAGAATGCTAGCGAATAACTTGTACTGCAAGATTTTATAGTCTCCCAACAGGTAAAAAATAGGTCATTCTTAAGTACCTAATGTACCAGAGAATAAAATTCAATATATTTTATATTGAATTACTTCGTCCGATGAAAATAGTTTCAAAGATATGTTGTTTTACTTTTATGCAATTTTTCATATTATTTAATCTAATATATAAAATTCTCGTGTCACAGTGTTTGTAACAAAACTCCTCCGAAACGGCTTGACTGATACTTATGAAATTTCGTGAGTATATTCAGTAAGTCTGATCGTCAGAGAATAGGATGTAAACTATTTTTATACCCCTAAGTGATAAGGGTGGTCCACCCGAAAAAAAATTTTTTTTGGGAAAGTTTTTTTATTTAATTTTTTATGATTCGGCATTAAAAAATATATACAAACCTAAATTTTCAGTTCAGCTAGTTTTCTTATATTTTAGTTACGTACTATTAAGATCTCATCAACTTCATGCCAGAGCTTGCGTTATCTCTGCTGCGCTTACAAAATCAAAATAATTACCAAAATACGAAAAGTATTATTAGTAGAAATGAAATGTTCAAAACAGGAAAACCAAAGTAAAATTCATCAACGCTTAGCTCGCTGTTAAAATTATGGAAGGATGAAATGGAAGAAGTTAACCCCTTTTCATGTTACATGGCAAATTTTGTTGTATTTATGGCCTTAGCATGCAAGCATGATTGTTAAAACGACTTATTAAAACAATAGCTTGTTTTTTCTAGTACTCAGCCGCATACGTAGCGTGGGGGACGCGCCCACGGCGTACGTGTGCCGCCGCTACGCGTGCTCGCTGCCCGTCACCGACGTCAAGCAGTTGGAGAATCTGCTCGATGAACCCACTCCCGCGACCAATAAGTAATATTATTTAGATTATAATCATTTATTATAATAATGGTATACATTAGTGTAATGGCTAGGATGTACGGCTGCACACCCGGAGGTCCTGGGTTCGAGTCCCGGGTCGGGCCAAATTTAGTTATTGAGTCTTTCTGTATAGTAAGCCTCAATTACAGCCCGGAGTTGGGAAGTTGGCGGTGTTTCACCCCCATGCCTTGGAGAGCACGTAAAGCCGTCGTTCCTGCGCCGACACTCTCACTGGCCGTGTTAAGTGGTCGTCCCGCCGGAGTATGCGAGTGACAGGAATAGAGAATACACGTTACATCTGCGCGTACACTTGTGGACTATAATATCTCCCGCGCAGTTAGGTAGTCTCAATGAGATTGGCCGCCGTGTCCGGAATCGGTCAGGAGAAGATCATCATATATTATATGCCTTCAGCTAAGACGGTCTAACCCACATGTAATTGATTCTTAAAATCGATATAATTATTTTTGTATTTTTTTAATGTTACTAAAAAGAAATTTCATTTTTTTTTTGTCTTTTTTCTAATGGTTTTTTTCCTTTATTGTATAAAGTATTGATCGCTTTTGCACCAACAATCTTACTTTTCTATTATTAATTTAATATTTTATTATTCTTATTAAAATATGAGGAATAAGTTTATTTAAAAGATATTAGAAAGCAATTTCTTATATTGTTTTTTTTAATTATACAGTTAAAATAGTGAAAATTTGTGTGTGAATGTGCGTTTGTTACTTATTTACACTAAAACGCCTTGGCGAATTTGAGAAACTCAATGGATTTATGTAGCTTTAAGCTTGAAAAGTAATTGACTAACTAGGTATAGGTAGATACTAGAAAAAGTACATAGTAATAAAATTAGCAATATTTGAATTTAAACCTTACAAAAGCCTGTTTCGTAGATGGTAGACTGCTAATATTAGGTATTAGGTACCATCATTAAAAACTTGTGTTAGTTTTACTAATTCCCCATTACTATCCACATTTTTTTTTGACGACGATTTTACGTTTAGTTAAAATAATAGCTACAATTTTATATAGTGTCAAATATGATGCGGCACTGGTAAAATTTCTAAATATAATTACAAAAAAAAAAAATAAGAAAGGCCATTGTTTCAGTCATAAATGAAGTTGTTTATTCTTTACAATAATGATTTATTATGGGTCTGATTTGATTTCATTGTAATTGACTCGTAAAATATTGATTGAAAATATTAAAGCCATTATAATAAAAAGTAAATATAAAAAATATTTGAACAGTATAGAAGTACATACTACATAAATATATTTCAAGTAATAATAAGGGTTCTGAATATATTACCCATTGACCTTTATGTAATAAATACTCTTGTCTTAAAATTGCTTCTTGTTAAATATAGTATTGTAATTAGTAATTACTTTGCATGACAATAATATTTAAATACTAATATGCACTGTTACATATAATTATGTAAATTATCAAACTACATATATGTAACAAAAAGCTGCATGTACAGTAGTTGCAAATGTTTTAAATTATTTTTAATTAAATATACTTAAGATCTCTTCTGTTTTTTACTTCATAATCGATAAAAAAATATTTTAAAATATATGCGTTGTGTTTATAATTTTTATAAAGCTCATTAAGTACAGATTTTTTTACCACGTAGTGGTAATAATGTCTGATTATTGTGATAGAGTAACTCGAATAAAGAATATGATATATGTACCTATTATAGGAATTAAAAATTCACAATATTGAAAATTAAATTGTTAATTTACGATATGTATATCTTAGAATATATGTATTTATTTATATACTAGTGTATTATTGTACACATTTATATGGCGTATCTAGTTGTAGTGTAATCTCTGCTTAGAGCAAATTTTTGTAGTTGTGATAATAATATTTAATCATCCTCAACTTGTTTTATTTCTGAAAGGAAAATAATTTTTCATCCCTAGTCCCTTATAAATTAAGACTTGTTCACATGATATTGTACAGCGTTTTTTTACAGGATACTTTTTATCGAGTTAGTAGTAGCACAGATCTATACATATAATAAAATTTTAATCAAGCCAAATCTGTACATTAAATATTTTTTGGTAAATCATATTGAAATAGACATTATTATCGATACAAAGGCCGAATCTATAGTTTTTAGAATTTTTGTCTGTCTGTCTTACCGCATCACAGAAAAACTACTGAAGGGACTTCGCTGAAATTTGGTATGGTGATAGCTGGTTATCCGGGTCAACATATAGGATACTTTTTACCACGGAAAAATATCTCATTTCTGAGAAAAAATGCAAAACCTGCTATGTAAGAGTATACTAATATGTAAAACCTAAGAATTTGTTTTTTGGTCACCTGAACGCGGGTGGAGCCCGCGGGCAATGCTAATCATATAATACTATACTATTAGTTATATCTTGTACATAGATCGTTCATAAGTCTTTTGTACTACTGCTACTTTAAAATTTACTCGAGGTGGTCGCTGTGAGTATTTATCCGTTACACTATTGTAGTCTAAGATTCTGATCTATATGATGGACTCCTCTCTCTTTTTCCAGGCGAAATATATTTTTTAAACCATAAACATACATATTAACAAATACGTACTCAGATGGGTTGCCTCCAAAATTTGCTCCAGCCTATTTTTAATTAAGAAATAGATCGGGATCTCCTACTATTGGGTTTCGTCAGGAAAAAAATTGTTCATATAAATGTCAATAGATATCAATACATTTGTTATTGAAGTTTGTGCAAAATTGACATCTGTTTATATAAATATATATTATGGTTTTAAAAATACTCAAAAGTAAAGAAAAACAAATTATGCATTCTTAAATTAAATTTGACAGCTATTATTATTGAAAAAGCAAGCCTTCAATGGATTTAGTATAGGTATTCGCGGATAGCGCTATATCCATACATATCGAAATTTATTTTATGAACGATAAAAAAAAGACATTGAGAAGATTATATGTATATTTTATTTCTATTACAGGTTTTATATGACATACAGTATTACATTTAGATAGAAGACACTGTAGATACATTGGTAGGTAAATAGATGTTGATGAAGAAATTCATGTATTCTTAGTCTTTCTTGTTAAAACTTGGGTTAAACATTACGAGTATCTTACACATCAAAACATTTATTCTGAAATACCTGTATGAATGCCTGAAATACATATATACACCTACTACGTAATAATATTTATCAAATATAATTATTAAATATAGATCGTTTATATAATACATTGTGATAGCTCACCTATTACGTTACGGTTTTAACCAACTAACTATTACTTGATTAGGCTCGGATCTGAATAACTAAAATATTAGTAAATGCAAATAAATGGTCTTGAGTCTAGCAAATTGGTGAAAATCTAAAATACGATAATTTAAACACGAGATGTGGTCTTCCTTCAATGTTAATTTATATAAAAAAGCATATTACAAGCGTCGAATTATATGAAATTCTTTGGTTAATAAAAAATGCAAGAGAATAATCGAAATCATGGTGCGTTAATAAAACTTCTAAAAAGATTCTCGAAAAAAGCTATTTTTCTTTTCCTATTACAAGGGACCGTAAGAAAGATGTCACCTTGATGATGATCGGCAACCACATGTTTGATATTAATCAGAGAAGTTAAATGATCATATATTATAATTATTACACATCAAGATTTTTAGATAAGTAACATATTACACCCTAATTCTAGTACTAATATGTGACATGTTGACAACAGCCAGAAAATACTCAAATTATGATATATTTTTTTTAAATCTTTTAAACAGCAATTATTTCTCAGCTACAGACAAATATTTTACGCACCTTAAATCAGCTCTGACACAGTGGTAATTTACAAGTATGTATCAATAAACAGCAGAATATATCAATAAATAATTACTTAGTATTCACATATAATTAAAAAAAAACTATAATTTTGCACATTAAGAAATATGCGTGTGATTTAAATAAAGGTGAAATATTTTTTTATTACTTTTGAATTAAGCCTCTATTAATATTTTTTTAATATAGTTTCTTTTTGATTAAGAAAATTATTAAAAAGTGCAAATAGACCAAAGTAGTTGAAACGCAACGCCATTGGTCAGACCAAATATGAAGATGATGATTGTCGCTACAAATAACAAACAATATGACAAAAAAATATGACATCAAACCAAGCGCGCGAAATGGCGGGCGCTTAAAGTATTCGTATCGCGGTAATCGGTAGTCGATAATTAAAATGATATCTTAAAAAAAAAATTTCTACTAAATTTTAGTTTTTTGGGGCTAGATACTTTTTTTACAATTACTTATCGATGTAAGCCATTGTATAAATAAATAAAAACAAATCACGCATATTCCTTATTCTTAGAAGTAAGACGATAGATTTGAAGGAAAATTTGATATTAAAGGTGTACATTTAACCCTTATCACAATTTGCTAGGTTATCAAGCGCCACAGACCAATGTAGGAGGTACTACTAGGAAATAGAATTCATAAAAACTATCTACTTTAAATATGGGTTATAAATATTAAATATCACATTAAACTAATGTCAGTTCAGTCGAGGTACCTATGAACAAACCTACAGAATACATTAGATATACACACAGGAACAAAATAGTATGTTACGTCACATCCATATATTGATGTTAAACTTACATAATTATAATATATAAATACTTGATGACTATATTTTATGTGCATCAGTATATAAACAATATATTTGATACGGTTAATTTATGTTCACAATTGAATAAAAATTAGTTATCAAAAATGTAAAGACAATATTACAGGTTTATTTCTGTTGCTAATAAAAAAACAACAACAACCTAATCGTTTTAATTCAACTAACATTGTTGCGGTTATTAATACAAAATTTCTGTTACTTTTTATTATTATTAATATTTACTGAAACTATATTTTAACCGTAATATATATATATATATATATATATACATATATATATATATATATATATATATATATATGTATATATATATATATATATATATATATTTCCAAACCTGCAGACTTCAAGGTGCAATACTAGTATTATCTCTTAAATATAGACAAATAGAGATAGGTTACTGCAGTACAACTTTTCTTTTCACCGTACAAGTTCAATATATGGATGTAAGGTATAACCCAACCAAAATATCTATATACTTCGCTGGAATTCACGTTTCCATCCACTTCTTCCTATTTGTATCTATTAATACCATTAATAATAAATAGTATAATCTTACAAAAAGTACTATTTTTATTGTTGAATGTATCGTATTTAATTTGCTATTAGTTATTTGACGTGACAATAGATATTTTAGTTGGGTCAAACATTTAATTCAAATCATTGTTATATATTTTAAGACAACTTTATTATATCATTTAATTAAAATAAGTTTTCCATATTTTAATGATAACATCCAATATTAAAATTTCATATTACAACTTAAAATTAAAGACTATAATTTTATTTCATTACAATGTTTGTCCATAAACATTACACCTTACTTCAGTATGGTTAGAAAAGGGTATACATCTACTATGCCCAAAAAATCAACTTTAAAGAGGTATTGTACTGGGAATGTAATTAAAATAATTCATGTTTAATTTAAAACAGTTACACATATATAGTGTAGCATTATATAGGGCAATAGATTCGATGAACATTTAGAAGCAAATATATTGACATAATTTATATGTCATCACGTTGTCGATATATCAAACATATCAATATTTGCCATTTGAAAATTCAGCCAATATAAAAATATATATTTTAACCCAGACGCTTATAGAAATTCAATTTAAAAAAAAAGCTTACTTTTAATAATTACTATTACTGACCATCGATACCGAATACATATGTATTTGTCCTTGATAATATTACAATTCTTTTTCATATTTTAAACAATTCATCAAGCATTCGCAATGTAGAAGGAGTTTTGCACAAACAACACACATGCAAATAAACAGCGAGGTAGTTTCTTAATTGTCCTTCATGTAATAGTGAATATGTTCGTCATATGAATAAACAATTTTACTTTAAATATATATAAAATTTACACTCATGTAAACTAAAAGTACCGTAATATTTCTGGTATGAAATATCAATTAATAAAATACAATATAAATCGATAGTGCTCAATAAAGCCTGAAAAAATTAATAAAAAAAAACATTACTTGAGAATTGTTTCAGTCCACTATAATTTAACAGAAATAGAAATTAACTTATAGTTAAAAAAAATTACAACAATCATGAACGCAAAGCATTAAAAAACATTCAAAACTAGGTTCTAATATCACGTGATTAAATATGACTTTACTGTTCAAATTTTGAAATCTATTTATATATTTAAAAAAATTTCATTGAATTAAAAATTACATTCTTTTCATATCCATTTGTACGCAAATATAAGACAAATATTAATAATTAATTTTTCAAGTAATACTCTTGCCTTTTATAGCATATTTAAATAAGGTTATAATATAACGTATAGGAAATAAAAAACTATTTGAGAACATTGATTGCCTTCACGTTATACCGATGTGAGTACTTTTGACTTCCGATAGAATTATACAATCAGTTTAAGATACTTCGCATTCATATTCCAGAACAGTCTTGTGGTAGAAGAGAAGATATCTGAAAAAAATAAAATAATAGCTTATAATCAAATGTTGTTTTCCCACAACCTTTTTTATTAGAGTGTTTGTCTCACACAAAGGAAAAACTTCTTTTTTTTTTGACAAAATTCAGTTTTTTTTGTTCTGATGATTCAATGGTCATGATACTTTGTTCCATTTACGCGAATGTTTTACATTTGAAATGAAACATATATTTTCGAATTATTGTAGCGGTTTTTTTTTATATTTTGGTTCCCGTCAAATTTTTAAATATAAATAATTTTGGAATTTATAACTATAGCAACAGCAACACTCAATAAGATAAACTAATAAAATTCTATAAAAAAATTGTAAAAATTACAACAATGGCAACCAATATTAAAATTTGATATTGAATATCCAATTATATAATTTATTAAAATTATAAAAATATTTTAAAATTAAAATTAACAAATATTGTAAGGTACTTTGGTGCCATTTGTCTATTTATTCTAAATCTCTATAATAACTTTTGAGACGTCTTAAACCTTAGTCTCTCCCATGACTATATTTGCTGAAAAACATTCAAAACGATTTGAAACGAATCAAAACATAAAACTGAACCACGCCTAAACTCGAAAACATGAAATCATTTTATTCTAATCTATACTCATAAAACTGAAGTACCTATCTGCGATTAAAAATTATCTTACCTATATTAATTTCAAATCGCTTAACACACATCTTTGCAACGTTTTAACCGATTTATAAAATTTTTGTAGACCGATTTTGACAGGACTTTCACTGGCAGATAGTTCATGTTATAAATACTTAGCAATAAGGAATGAGTTAAGGTTTTTTTTATTTTAGAAAAAGTATTAGGGTTCTGAGCAAAAAAAATTAAACAATAAATTGTAAACAAAATCCGATTCAAATAATAAAATAACAATTAAATAGTAGTTGGTAATTATAATTATATTTTTTATTATTTAACTATTTTTATCTGTTTAAAATGTACGTAGGGACGCAAACGAACGAAGCGAGGGTAAGTCGCTAGTCTATCTATATCTATACAGATAAATAAAATTTAAGTGTCTGTTTGTAATGTTAAAATAACAGCTTTTTATTAAATGCATATGAAATTATATACGTTACTTATAAGAAAAGCACAATTTAAAAAGTTTTTGTCTGTCTGTCTGTTTATTCTGGATGATCTCCAAAACGGCTGGGCTGATTTTGACGGGATTTTCACTAGCAGATAGCTGAATGTTATAGGGAGTAACATAGGCTACTTTTATTTTAGAAAAAGAATTAGAGTTCCACTCAAAAAAAAAATCGATGTATTCAGGGACGCACCGAGCGAAGCGAGGGTAAGTCGCTAGTTTAATATAAATTGGAAAATGCCCGCAATAACTAGTAACATATAAAGCAAAAAATATAAATACACACCCTTCACTGTCCAAGACCTCACGCAAGGACGCTCGGGTAATCATATGGTCGTCACATTTGAACCAGCTGCCCTTCATCTGGCGTACGTACGCTGTATAGTGACCAGCGTCGAGAGACCCCAGGTGGTTTACCACAGCAAATAAAGAGTATCTATTATCTTCAATTACTCCTTCAGGAGCATTGTTATTATCAGCGGCATCCACAGCTCTTCTGTGAGTGGACATGAATGGTGTCATATCTAGTTCCGCTGGAAAGGAGATAAACGCGGATATCTTCCTATCTATTTGTGATGAGTGCTCAAAGCGTTTTAGGTGGAAACTTGCTACTATTGGCAAAGTTTCAAGAGTTAATTGTTTTGTGGATTCCCGGTAGGCTCTGCAGTTTGAGCATTTGATTTTTGCCGCCGAGCCCAAGTGTTCGGCTCTGGTGAAGCGTTCTAAGCAGGCTTGTAAGGAGCCTGGGCCGGCCACGTCCAGACTTATGTCCCAGAAGGGATCTATAGTAGTGGACACGCCTGAGCAAGACGTGCATACAACATCGCTCTGTAATCCGCCGGTGAATATTTGGTCTATTATACAATTGCAGCGACCATTTTCCTTCTTCTCCGTATCTTCAACTCCATTCATGCAGTGCCTGGAATGTGGATTAAATATAAGTAAAAGATAAAAAAAAAAGATGACAGTATTGCTGTATTTCGACGCACGACGCAGTAACAGTACATATTTACTAATACGACTTTCGATTTAAAGCTGAAGTAAATCTTTAAGTTTTTTTTACTTTCATGAAAACAATGAAGGTATAAGATAGGTGTGTATCAAATACCTAATTTCTATTTAGATTAACTTAAATATCGCACGGTCTAAATAAAACTGATAAGCGCACCAACTAGAACTCCCACCTACCTAGTTCACTTTAATCAGAAAAACGCAAACTATAGAAGTGGATCACTATGTCCTTTCCATTTACGACACGAGAAAATTGCATATGGATGATCCACTTTCAATCGTATAAAGGCGAATTGTTTGTCGAAAATTTCTTGCAACATTTATCGTTAAAGTTACATTCTGTTTGATAAATCCAATGAGCATCTAATAAAAGTATTTGATAGACTATGTAAAATATATGCGCTACCACCTAACTGTTATTCGTTTTTAGACACTTTTTGCAATAAGCTATCCTACGGGATCCCACTTTATGTACCGGAATAGAAAATACCCTATATCACTCTCCAGTTCATAATATTTTAACTATCCTTTCATTTTTTTTCTAAAGACAAAAACTAATACCAAGTCGTTGCTTTGATGTTAAGTGATAGAAACAAAAACCATTCGCATTCTAATATTAGTAAAAATAAATATAAAAATCTAAAGAAATAGGTTTTGGCCAACTGCATGGAACTCCATTCCATCCATCAACAACATACTGGCTATATAACCTTGATGTCATCAATTCAAGATGTTATATTGATATGACAATTAGAAGAAATAAGAATGAATCTATAGAGACTTGTATAAACAACAAAACATTGGCAATATGGTTCCTTAAGGAGTCACGTTTCTGTCATATCTTGAAGTATAAAGATCGCTGTGCGAAAGCTATTGAAAACTTTTATATAAACACAACTTACGCATTATTTACACGTAATGAGTCCATTTTCATATATCATCGTTTTAACCATCAAATCCAACCTCAAAAAACGTGACACTATAGGACATCATGTTGCATGTATTTTACTTGTTTCATAAGTTTAGAAAAAAAATAAAAATGGCGGAAGGCTAGCAATGCCTCAAAGGTTTTATCACTTTAAAAAAAACAACACACCTATGTAAGACATCGAGTGTAGCAATGAAGAACTCATGCGCGTCCTGCTGCTCGTAGCCGGCGAGGTGGCGCGCGTGGGTCCAGATTAGATGCAGCAGCCGATGCAGGGTTAGTGGCGTCTTGGCACCGGAGTAGAACTCCTGCATTACACACATACGTACATAAAATCCCCTTTATTTTATAATATATTTGCGACTTTGCTCGCATGATGAGCGTCACGAAATATCATTCATTTACAAATGAATGAATGATGATTTTTTGTCACGTAAAAACGGACGAATGTAAACAGGTTAAAGACAGACAGTGAGGTATATAGAGCTACTTTAACATTTATAATATTAGTATGAAAGTATAGATTAAATAACGTGCAAAAGCAGGGGCGAATTTCGACAACAGACGATCCGTGTATCCATAGACCATAATGATCGTAGATCCGGCCGCCTGAATCTGAAGGTATCTGTTTTTTGATAAAATCCATACATAAAGAGGTAAAGTTTGTGAGATTGTGACGTTGTACGGGTAATCTCTGGATCTACTGAACCGATTTAGATGAAATTTGGTAAGAAGATAGTTTGAGACCCTGGCAATTTATTGGGAAGCAAGCTAAAGACGAAACCGAGCAGAGCGAGAGTGAGACACTAGTATATTATAAAGGCAAATGCACTGTTTAGGTATGAATTTTTAAGAAATGGCATTCTTATATCTTTTTTTATGAATCACAAAATAATCAAACATAAGATACGTGATCAATTATGATATTCGAAATAAAAGAACAGACCAAAAATATGGTATAAAATATAAATATATTTTTATATACATAATATATAAGGGCAGGCGAAACCAAATAAACAAATAGTTTAAAGTATAAATACAATAATTTTCATTATCTTGCATTAAATATTTACTGTACAAATATTTCATTTTCAACATAGGTACATTTAATAGCGCTCAATGAACGATATGAAAGTAAAGAATGTAGATATAATACAAAATTGAAGGGTTTTTTTATATTTGCGGGAGTACAGACGACACTATATTTATTTTTATAATGAAATAAATATTTTAATAGTGTTAATAGGTATATGAGAATAAAACGGTACGACTTAATTCACTACAGACAAAGTTATTAAAAATGCATATAATACGAAGAATAAAACGAAATAAAAACAAAAGCAAAGTTCCACTGCGCATAGCAGTAATCAATAAAATATGGGTATAATTAAAACGAACATTGCACCGAATAGGTCTCGATATCACTGCAACTTCAACACAGATTCAGGCTTGTAACAAAATCAATAATTCACGTGGATGCGAGTTATTTATAGCGCTTACCTGGAATAGCTTGGAAACTTCGCAAACAAGGCATTTTCCAGATCCCTGCGTTTTGCATTTGTGCTTCTCTCCTAAGAAATAGTCCCTTAGTAATGGCGTATGTATTAGAGTCTGAAATAAATTAAATTATCGTAGTATCATAAGATATTACATTATTATAATAAGATAAAAAATTTCATGAAAACTACGAACTTTCCTTCATTTCGCTTCAGTCTTCACCATACCTGTTCCAAAAAAGTAGCCTACAACTTTTTTGGATGATTTACCTAATACCTTTACCTACCAGTGAAATTCCTGTTAAAATTAAATCAGTTCAGCAATTTCGGAGATAAGTGGAAACAATCATAGGGACAATGTTTCTTTTGTTTTATGGGCTTCATTATCGTGTAAACACGAAAAAATTATTTTGAACAGACTATCTGAGTCTATTCACAAAAAGATATTTCAAATCTTGTCTGCCTGTGCAGATTATTGAAAACAAACGGAACAATGAGTATATCATTGGTACCTACGCTTTATGTTTAGTCATTTCAATAGCATAAAATAACGAACATCAGTCGTATTATGTAAATACACCACGTATTAACTTCTGTCATTGTAGAATTAGCTGGAAGTTGCGGGTTCAATACCTGATCCGTACAAATACATATTTAATACTTATATTGGGTATAAATAGAAATATAAACTATTATATTAATGAAAGTAAATTATTCTCTATCTACCCGGTGAGGCTATGGATTGAAATAAAATATTTAAAGTAAAAACTTAAAAAAACCGACTTCCAGGCACTAAAATGTAAAAAATAACTAAACGGGGCTTTTCATTTAGAATAGATACCTAATCAGACATTTTCTAAGTCGGTGCCTGCCGATGCAAATTAAATCTTTACAAAATATTTCGATATGTAAAATTCATATTTACCTATTAGATATTCAAATCCTAAAATATTGTCGGCCTAAAACTTTTCCAAATTGGTTCAGGCGTCTTCGAGTAATCGGTGAACATACATAAAAAAAAAAGATTCCGACGAATTGAGAACCTCCTCCTTTTGCCAAATCCTATCAGCAGTACAGAAGATGTACTGCGCCGACCCCAAGTGATTGGGAAATGGGCAGGGAGAAGAAGAAGAAGATTTATCGACAAACCAGGTGACAAATGGTACACCGACTTCAATATCATTGAAAAGTAGAAGTAGCTTGAGTTATTCCCCCGAATATGTCCTATGTGGGATGCTCTTGGTACTTCTCTGATAGCAGAGTGAACCGTGGTTATTATGGTCTGCCTTGGCAAGCCAGCCATCGCGTCGGAGCGCCGTTGTTTAGTGCGTCAGTGATCCTACGACACCTTATGAAGATGGGAAAAGTTCCGTTAGGTTAGGTTTTACTCCCCCTCAACGTGCGATCACCTTGTCGTGGTGGGGGGGCTCAGTAGTGCCCGGCAATTCAGCCGGGCGCGAAGCTAAGAAACGCACAGGGAGGTGGCCCACTTCGGTGGGCGGTGGAAGGTGGCCCTCTTCGGTGGGCTGTGTACCATGCGGGTTGCTCCTGGTACTTCTCTGATAGCAGAGTGGACCTTGGAGCAACCCTATGGTTGTTGTGGTCTGCTTCGGCAGACCTGCCGTGGGGCGTTGTAGTTGAATGCGTAAGCGATCCTGCAACGCCCCATTAAGACGGGAGAAGGTTTTGTTGGGTTTTAGTGGGTAGTACAGGCTTTGCCGGTGAGTCCCACACTTCGTGCGTAAATGCATTTCCCAACGTTAAAAAAAAAAAGGTTTTGCTGGATAATACTGGCTTTTCTACCCGATCACCACATATTACTGCTGTATGGATTGTATATTTTAATGCATTTTCTAATATTAAAAATTACATACCTAACCTAAGCCTAAAAAATAATGATGAAAATCGATTTAGATTTGGTGAAGATATTGTGTAATAATTCCACAAAAATAAAGCCAAATTGAACCTCTTCACCTTTTTGACTTCAGTCAAATATGTAACAATAGTAGAGGACCAGACTGTACTATAATTGCATGTGTTTTATTGATATATTTTATTACGGCAAAGATGTAACATGTGATTGAACCTAGTGATTGAACCTAAAAAAATAACTATATATTAAAATAGGTTTTTTTTCAATCAAGTCAGTTATAAAAATGAAATATTAAAAATTTAAAATACTCATTAATTATTTGTTATTATTTCATCATTGGCATATATTACATTGAACTGATAATGGTCAATTAATTTATTTCAGTTATTATGACTGTAAGTAATAATTTATAAACAATAACACCCACAAGCACATTAAAATTCAATATCTTAAGCATTCAATTGTAAATATAGTCTAGTCGTATCTGTACATATAGTAACAATGTGACAAAATATTTAGAATCAATATATTTTTCATAAAAATATTTTTTAATTATAATTTTTTACACATCTCATGTAAACAGGCACTATTAAAAAAAAAACATTTTTCTTTTACAACTATAATTGTAATTTTGAGAAGAATCATGTCTATTGCAAAGATGAAAGTAAGCATAGGCTACTTTTACAGCTTTTTCCTAAATGGTATGCTAAATGAAAAGTTGGCACTTTCTAGTACTAATAAAGGCCCAGCTGACTGAAAAACTTTTTAGAAATCAATGAAAAAGTGTTTTTTTTTCATTATTTTTACTTTAAGTGAGGAATAAACGAAATTAATTTTTATATAAATGGCAAACTTGACATTCAAAACTTTCAACTTTCTTTCGATATACAATATAATAAACTTATTAAAAACTTACTTGAACAATGCAGTTCATGAAGCAAGTAGAGCCCAGGTTTTGTAGACCTCTAAGGCCAATTGTAGTGTGAGAACTAATAAGTCTGCGTTTTCTTAAGCGTCTGAGAGCCATGGCTTCATTATTATTAGGCAACCAAGGAGAATATGGTACACTAATGCCCAAAGACCTAATAAACATAAATATAAAAATAGCATTATTTTCAGGTCATGTTTATTTATAATTATAGCTCTTCAGTACAAAGATATACTTACTTAGCTTCCTTTGCTCTGTGAGTTCTAGATATGTCAGTAAGTTCTCTGTCATATATATAATCTTGGCATTGTGCACAGAAAACATTGCCATAGCTGAGGTCCACATACAAGTAATGTTTCTTAATCTTGGCATGGTCTTGAATATGTCCACCATAACAGGCAAAAAAAATGCAGTGGAGACATGAATGCATTCTTGGACCAGGTTTTCCACAGGTAAAGCATAGACATGATGTAGCCTAAGCAAAGATTTTGCATTAAGCCCTTCTATTTTATTTAAATACCAAAAAGACTATTCTAAATATTTAGTCTAGATAAAAAAAACAATACTTAGTAACTAAACATATGTTATGAGGTCAAAGATTAGTAATCAGCTGATTACTTACAGCTGACAATATATAAAGTATAATATTATAATAATCTATTAGTATAGTTAGAAATAGCTAGGATCTGATGCTTTGAAAGCTTTGCTTATTTAAATTCTTTCTTAATTAATATATGATTTTCTTAGATACAAAAAATAAATTGCATCCCAGTTCATTTACCTTGTATCTCCTTGCTTCATATGATGTGCACGACACAAAAAATGCATGCACGATTTTATAAGGACTTATTCCTTTCGCGGCCTTAAAATTGTTTAAATGTATACATCCACTGTCATTCATTATTTCGCTTGGAAGTCGTAGCACCGGTAATGCAAAACTACGCCTTTTTTAAAGTGGGCTAAAATAAAAAAAAAACAAATTCCATAACACTTAGTACTTTCTGGTGTAAACAGTTAATATTTTACGGATTATAATTATACCCCAAAAACCATACAAAGACACGAGTTGTTCTGTTTTTCGCCATAAAAAATATGCACAGAAAAGAATGTTTTATGTATAAGAGGATGAGATGTACTATCTCACCTCACACACGATTTACTTTGTTGATTGTTCTACTCAGCTACTATGTAATGTTGCTTGCGACTTGTGAGCTCGGCTCGTCTCTACAGCTCTACAAGTACGAGTCAGAGCACTGAGTGACTGACCGTCGCCTGGGAGGGCTTGAAAAGCAATCTATCAGATTCATTGAAATAAAGCTATAAATGTATAGGTTACACACATGAAGTTCGAATAAATGAAAGAGAACTTCTCACTCTATTAGAGTAGCATTTCTCTTTCTAAATTGTAAAATCAATAAATTAAAAATATTTAAAAGATGGTTATTAACGTTACTTTGTCTTTTGTTTTTTTTTAATTATTTAATATATTTGCGCCTTTTGCTTGTCCATAAAAATACCTGATAATTATAAAATAATAGATTAACTGTTTAAGGCTAGGCTTACACTACGAATTTTTGGTTGCATAGCGAAATAGGTAACTAATACTAATAATTGTAAATAGTATTTTGTATATTATTTTAAACAGCTTTTCAATTGTATTTCACGCACTTAAGATTTAAGTTGTCGCAGCATCAAAAGTAATAAGTTTAAATCGTTTGCGGCAGTTGATCGTCCTTACTTATCGGCATTCTATATTTTTTACTTTATAATAACAACTATAAGTACGTCTACGCACAGTAGACCTCGCAATGACAAACTTTTTTGCGACGACAAAAAAAAGCTTTAAAGTCACAAAACCTGTATACCAAGTCTTTTCCAGATCGGTTGTAAAATATAACCTATAGAGGAGTACTAACAAACTGATTCTTCACTCGCCTCGTTCGCTCGGTCAACTATTAATATTTTTTTTTGTTATATTTTTACAAGCAACGGAGGTCACATTGAGCGATATTATTGATGATCTGGTTTTTTTGGTTGTGGAGAAATTGAAATTAGTTGATAAGACATAGCTTTAGAAGAATACGGAGACAATGGCAAGAATATTTAATTTGTTACAAAATCCAATTTAAAACTTATGACAAACACGAACAACGCGAAAAAACACTTCTTATATTTTCTGCTACTGTGTTGTTTGGTCATGCCAAAGCAGTACTTTTCAAAGTGCTTAATTGTACGGAGCGTTGCTGTAGTTCAAAAAAAATCGAAGCTGAGTATTATGCCGCATATTGCGCTTTAGTGCAGTAATTGGAAAACCGGGTTATTTTCCACATAGCCTCGGCAGTCTGCGCCTAGCTTAACAATAGATGAAGTCAAATGTTGCTGTCAAAGTTAGAAAAAAATATTTCAGTCGAATATTAGTGATGAGTGTAGCCACCCTTATAAAATTTGTAGACTGGTAGTGTGGTGGTAGTTCGTATATGTATGTATAAAATAGTGATTAAATAACAAAATAAAATACATGTTTCTTCTTCCTTAGTTAATGTTTCTTTTCCTTACGCCAGATAGATATAGAGAGATAATATATTTATTAAAAGCATTAGAGGCAATAATTGTAAAATAGAATGTAAAGTTTTAGTCTTGCTAGATGCCATCTATTGAGTAAAGTCAAAATTACCGCAATTCTATTTCTAAACCTTTTTGCATATTACTTAGATTATATAATCAATTTCATAATAAAATTAATATAGTAAAACACCCTAACTTAATTGATTATATTATATATAATCAAAATTAGAAAATAATAAATTATATATTCTGTAAAATTTATTTCTAAACGTTCGGGTACGCGCTGCTAGCTCATATCTGCTTTGACTGATGATGTCTGACGACTGACGAGTAGTAAATAAATATGGCCGCCAGTCAATTTTAACGATGTAAACTTTTGTTTACTGTTTTTTAGTCAATATAAGAAATGATAAGTGAATTTGAAAATTTGTCTCTTGGAGGAAGTAACACTGCAAGCAATCATGCAGATCCTTTTAATCATACGGGTAACCAAGCATCTATTTAGTGAATTTATTGCTTCTTGACCTCGATGTATCACTGATCACTCTGCTAGGCAGGGCAACTTCGAGAGCCAGTCTGTACAACAATTGTTTGAACAGTACGTACTGTTTCTTTCAGAGCTGACACCTGAGCAGCAAAAAACTTTAATTGACATACGACGCCGGAAAACAGAATTACTTTTGGAAATACAGGTTAGTTTAAAAGAACAATTGTTGTTATCAAAGTACAATAACAAATCTCAATATATAAATATATTTTTTGTGTTAAGTTTGGTAATGTAAACTAATATTTTAAGTTATATATATCCATAAGTATTTATAATTGCATTGTACATTTGTATATGTATTGAGAACACATTTCCTTTCTCATTTCCTATTTATTAAACAATATTATTGCTTTCTATTTAACAAAGGCCATCTATTTTAAAGCTTAAGTCAATTTAAATTATTAGTAAAAAAAAAATAATGTTATTAACACTGTTATGTTAGGTATATTATCTATTTGTATGGTGGATTTCTCACAAAGTTATGTTGGCTTTCTTGTCACTAGCAATAGTACTAGGCGCTTTTTCATAGACGATTGAGTGATGGCAGTTGGTTGCTGTACGGGAAATTTAATTATTGAATATAGCTAGTTTGAAAATTATATGTTTATTATAAATTAGTGACTCACACTCACTTTGCTTCGGGTTTGTCCTTAGACAAAATCAGATATATATTTTTTCTGAATAGAAAGTAACCTAATGTGCTATTCCGACTATAATCTTACTCTGTGCCAAACATCCAGGTCCAATCAGCCGTTTAGCCGTTCTGGCAAAGGGTAACATCCATCCATCCTCACAAACTTTCATATTTATAATATTAGTATGAATTTGGATATGGAAAGGATGGATTGATATATAATATGCATGTTTTAATTTTTCAATCTAGTTTTAAACTATCTCTTATTCTTTACTATATTAGTAATAAGAAAGAATATTAAAATAATATGTACTAAAATATTATAAAGTTAACGTTTTTAAGTTTGGATATAGAGGCTAATTTTTGAAACTACTGATCCAATACTGAATATTCTATCACTAATTGGCATCTACATTACAGCTAAGTACTAATATTTTAGTTTTTATACAAGGTTCAACTGTCAGAAATGATAGTAACTTAAAATGGAGTGGGAAATAAATGAGTCATTGAGTCACTTTATTGACCTGTGCTGTGTAAATAACTAAATAAAGCAGTTTAATGTTATTCAGAAAGGTAGCTGAGAGAAGTGATGGTATAGTGTTAGTATGGAATGAAACAGTTATAGGACAAAAATTATAGTTTTTAATAGAAGCTTTTACTGTTGTCATGTCATTTTTGACTCAACTCAATGAATAAAAATAAATTTAAACAGTGTTGATTAACTAAAGAATAAGCCAAACAGTGAAATAACACTTTAGTTTTTAATTTTGTATAATATGATAGAAAGACATATTTTAAAAGCAAAGATTTTATTTCCGTTTTGTTGGTCAAATACTTATATCATACATACATACATACATACATATATCAGAATTTAAATTAGAGACCATTTAAATGTCCATCTATAATGCTAGAAATAGCTAATTGTTAATTGCCGACTAAATTAGTGTCACAAATATAAAAAAAATCCCATGGGATTTTAAATTTACATATTTAGTTCCTTAGCAAATTTTAAATTTTCTAGCTCATTATAATATGTATTGTACATAATCATAAACGATGGCGGCCAGTAGTCAATAACCCCGCGTGCCCTTGAAAGGGACAAAAAGTCCTTTACGGATATTCGTAAACCAATAGATTCCCTCGGCCCTTTCATTCAAAACACTGCAGAGCGCACTGACGTAAGCCGTCAATGCTCAGTTTACTACGACCGAAAGAGAGGTATGTAGTTTAGCCAGTAACTGCCGGACCGCGATGCGGTCATGTCGTGTACGGGTTCAGTGTCGGTTATAGAGTAACAAGAAATCGCGGTTTTTTTTGCTAGTTATATAAAAACTGTATAAAATTACATGAAGTGACCTTTCCGATTAAGTATTACATTTTTGCATAGTATATAGTGTCTTATTTATTATAAAATTTTTCAGTGATAAGGCTGATAAGTGGAAATTGCTATGACAACCTCGTCCTCATTTGTCTTTAGTTGTGTTGGTCAATTTTACAATTTTAAAGAAGACTGCCAAAACATGGAGTTATCGATATTTGTTTTCAATGATGATTCATGTAGACGATTTTTTTAAATTGCTAATTTCTTTTAAATATAACTTATATTGTTAGGTATTCCTTTCTCAATAATATTAACGTATTGTATAGTATTGCTGTCGTATTTTAATGCATTTATATTTTGGCATTAAATTTATTCCACTATGTTGCTTTGAAACAAGTTAGCCTTCATGCTTTACTGTAACTAATCAAGTGTTAGTATTAGTATTAGTATTATACATAAAACAAATATTTGGTCTAGACCTGGACTAGTGACTGTTGTTTATGATGCACGTTATGGGGGGTAATAATTTCTTTAAGAAATTTTATAATTAAATTTAACTTTAAATTAATTGTAAAATATGGTGATTTCTAAAAAATGTATCATGTTATATTTAGACATATAACAGTTTATTACTTACTCTACGTGACTCAAATTCGATTTTTTTTTATATGATATATTAGACCGTATTTGTCTTGTGTATAATACATTGCAAATTACTTATTGAAATATAATTCGCGGAAATATAATTATAATAGCCATTTGCGTTCTCAAGCATGAGCCATGAGTCATTAGACTTGTCGGTACATCATTCATTACAATGTTGACATTATGTCAATGCCCTTATCTTGTCTAAAGTCCATTAGAATTTAATTTTTATTAAAATGAAAATGCCCTCTTATGTGATGAATGAATGAATGATTTTGTAGGTACATATTTAAATTATAGAGTAGTGACTATAGTTGTATAAATATTCTCTATAGTTTTATTGAATCGTTTAATTACTCCGGGTAAAATGTCTTGTATATTAAAAAAAACTAAATGACTAAATTACAATTTATGACTATAAGGATTTGCAGTTTTGATAATATGTGTAATGTTCCCTTTAAGTGGACAATGGACGCGATTCATCGTTGTTATCAAGTTTCCTCTGCTCACTTCCGGCCTGAAGCTGGCTGCATTGATAGTGACCACATACAAACATAATTTATAACAAAAAAGTAAAATTATAATCAATTTTTTCCGTACTTTTGTATAATGAGACTATTTTTATCATCATTCATAATTATAATATTAAATTTGAAACAGACTTTAAAGTGCATTACTAACTACATAAAGTTTGCCATTACTTATGTACCATTATGTAGTAGCATACATGCAATTACAATTTTGCTATCTGCCTCTTTTCTAAAACTGTTATAAGCGTACCTATATTTTATATCTATAGAGTACGATAACGTAAATAAACAATATAAAAACTACACCTAATGATAAACGTCAATCTAAAAAACGATTGTCGTAGACGTCGCGAAAGATAATCTACTACGTATAGTTGTCACGGTGCCAAACTCTGTAGCGCCCGCGCCTCTCTTCAGTCGAGTGCGTTCCTTAGAGGGGAAGTGTATGGCGCGCGATGTGTTTGCATGTTCGGCTGCTGTGCGGCGCGCTCTGCTGGCCGGTGCTGATGCGCTGCGCCCGCGCCGCCCGCACCTATGACGACGATTATGATCAGGTGTGTCTAATGTCACAGACCTAGCTTGTTATGCACTGTGAAACTTATATCGTATAGCTTCACTTGTATTTTGGTAAAGATGACGCAGATGTCGACGAGCCTTATCTTCGATGTATAGTCATACACTTTTCACTTATTTTGCTTTGTTTACGCAAGTTTATTTATCGATAGTGCTTGTAGGTTTGAGTGATTCAGCTTCGCTAGTATCGGTTTGTTATCGAGGGTAAGACCCACTTTCTGTGATATTGTGATGTGCGTGGTGCGTTAGCGCTCCTCAAGTTATGTTTATCAAGGCCGTGCCCGTGGCCGCCGAAGAGGAGCGTCGTGGATCAGTGTCAAATTGGTTTTCGTCTTTGAGACGCGGTGGCCGGCGTAAACGAGAAGATAACGGAGTTCCGGCAGGTTATGGATCGTTAGGCAGGAGGAAGGACGGTGGGCAGTCGCGCGGCAAGACACGATCGGCCTGGGATCTTACCACCGCCACTAGACTGGTCTGTATAATTAACAATTTCACTATCTGTTAGTGAAAGGCATTTTGAATGCACACACCACTGGAGACTACAATTTTGGCATTAATCCAAATGCGCCGGATCGATCTCGCTTTTGAGTCTGCGTGTGAAACGATTGCTATTCAACTTCGGAGACTTTTAATGTTATTACTGCCTCCGTTATTCTCATACAAAGTTTTAAATTACTTAACTGTTTAACTTTTTCATGCTTACCTATTATGCTTAATTGAAATTTTATTAAAACAATGAAGACATGCGGGTGTGAAAAATATGTATTCTATTTCATATATAAATGTGAAGGTATATTCGATTTCTTTGAATAATATTATCAAAATATGTACTTAGGGAAAATCGTAATAGTGTTATTTTTAAATTATGATTTTTAGCTATTTTTTATGATATTGAAATTAGGTATATAGTTATTCTTAATTTTTAAATGTAAATATCTTGTTATTTATTTTAGCAATAGCCATGAAAATGTTAAAACGTGGCTAGAGCTAGCACGATAATATTTTGTACTAACGACTCACCCTGGCTTCACTCGGGTTTGTGCATAGGTACCTACATTTTAACGGTTAGTAGGGAATAGATAGACTATATATATATTAGTTTATATGTACATAGGTATGATGAGTTTTATATTCCTTACTCCAGAAACCGATTTGGTTCAGCGGATTTTTATTTTATCCATTACAAACAAACTCACAAACTTACAAACTTTACCTCTTTATAATATTAAATATTAGTGTAGGTTATTCATCTATGCGGGCGAACCCGTGAAGGCTGGTATGATAATAGTCAAAATTGGAAATTTGACTATTTTGACAAAATTGAAAATTGATGATTTTTAAGATTAAATTCTTCTTTCTGTTCATTCAGAACATACTTATTTAATTAAAAAATGATTATACTTAATTAAACTATATGTTTTAATTCCTGCTTAAAATTAATTTCTTATTTTAGGCTACGCAAATTTAGCATTAGTTTGAACTGGAATGTGATTATATACATGTATTAAATTTATTTAAAATTCGTAGGTGATATCACAGTTCTTTATATTTAAATGCAAATCACGAGTATTGCCGCTTCACATGTGTAGTAAACATTAGCAATGTGTGGATAGCGCACTAGTTAACAGTTGTAAATAAGGAGCGAAAAAATTATAAAGACACCTCCAGGTAAATTTCTACGATCCTAATTAAAATTCTAAGAAATCTATTGTTAACTGACACGCCGGCGTGTCCGTGGTCGTGGAGGGATTAAGTCTTTAAGAGATTTAAACCACGCATTCAATGTAAGTAGGTAAGTAATGTATAGTAGGTAAATAGGTACATGAAGTATGTTTTCAGTAATGTGAAGCTAGAGCAATATTTACAAGACCTAAATAATTTCACATGTGGACGGTAAAACAATGAGCACGACGCCGTCATACATATATTATACCTACTTAGGCGACAATATAGCATATGAACTCGCGTCTTCTTATATAGTTATCGAGAATTTTCACATTTATTTCAAAGAAGTGTAACGTTATAAAAATATTGCATTCACAATTTAGTATTCAAGCTTCGAATTTCAATATAAACTGCCCAAAGGGGACTCCTAGGAGCCATTGAAAATATGAATTGAATTCAAAAAAATGAATTGAATTGAAAAACTACTAGTATTTATTTAATCTCTGGCCACGTTTACGCTTACATAGTATCGATACAATAACATTGCTACATTTACAGTTGCGTCGGTACTGTTTTAAAACTTTAGGACTCGATGAAATATTTTTATATACTTATCACATTTTTACCACGACATCGGCATATACTAGTTGTTTAAAGAGGGTTGTATGGTTTTGTTTTCTGTTAGCGACGGCGCCGCTTGTACGAAAGTATCCGCATTGATTGCGGTCGCCGATCGTGACTCACGTCATTTGTTTTCAAAAGCAGACTAGTGTGTGCTGGGCGCTATACATTGCATACTAGATTGAAATAACAAGAATTGTAATATAAAGAAGTCAAATGTAATTGTTTTATATAGAATCTTACTACTATAAATTATTATTTTAGATACAAAAGTTTGGATGGATGGATGTTTGTTTGTCATTCAATCACGCTAGAACGGTTGAACGAATCTGGATGAAATTTGGTACAGAAGTAGATTATAATCTGGAATAGCTCATACAAAAAAAATGTACGGTTCCCGTGGGATAGATTTGTTTTTAACAGAGCCGGACGAGATAATCGGCCCCTTTCCTATCTTTAAAACACACCTAGGGACGAACCCGATCGTAGCGAGGGTGAGTCGCTAGTTAACAGTAAATTCAATAGATTTTTGCGTTTTCTTAAGTTCTAATTACCTGCTAAGGATGAAAACATGGAGTATTGTAGTAGAACAATTCCTATAGTTTTGTAAAGTTTTATCGCAATTAAATATAGAAATCTGAAAGTGGATCATATTTTTTTTTCTGTTAGAATTAAAATTCTACTGACGTAAACGTCCGTTAAATAAATGCCGTATCAATTTATAACCAAAACGACTTATTCATTCATTCTGGGTTTTCCACTTGTGTCACTCAGAATTCGGAAATTTTAAGATTACAGTAAACAATGTTATATAGCTAAATGAGATATAATAAGTGTGAAGAACGAAATCAATATCTCGCCAATGAAAAACCCTTTGAATAAAAGGATCGTTCATGTATGGCTGAATACGTCATTTCCCTTTGTGTTGGTTTGCTTTGAATTTGCTTCAAAAATTCATACGTGGTCTAGTTTATTCCATCCGTGAACGAGGATGTTGTCACAGAAAGTGACTTTTTTCATTTGGAAATGAGGAGCAGATTTGCAGCACAAACATCCTTTACTTGCTTTTAAACAGATCTTAAAAAATGAAGAATGACTATTGTGAACCACATGTCTAAATATAAAGTTTTTAGTTAAAATATTTTTTTTAATATTCGGAATATTCAATTTAACATAACTGCTATTATTTGTCGTATTCTCAAACATATGTATATTATGTATACTAAAATATGTGAAATAACGGTATTCACACATTGTATGGGTTAGTTATACCTACTTCCTTTACTTCTCTAGTTATTAACTATTTTTTTATATAAATGGCGACCTTGTTTAAGAAATAAGCAAATGGAATTCGGTATCCACATTGCAATTGGCAAGTGAAAAATTCTAGGTTGTTAGTGTTGATAGAAAGTGTTGTTTTAAAGATGTCAAATGAATATAGTTACTGAGATTTGACCTTAGTTCACTCACTATAGTGTTAATCTATATTCTATATTAATATTATAAAGAGGCAGAGTTTGTTTGTTTTTTTTTGTTTGAATGCGTTAATTTCAGGAACTGCTAAGCCAATTTGAAAAATTATTTTTACATTAGATAGCCCGTTTTTTGAGGAATGGCTATAGGCTATTTATCATCATGCTACTACCCAAGGGAGCGGAGCAGTATTATAATATATAGTAACCGTTAAAACGTACCTAGGGACGAACCCGAACGAAGCGAGGGTGAGCCGCTAGTCAGAAAGACATTAACAGTTTAGTGACAAGGTTGGTGCGCTTATCACTGCTATGCAAATTGCAAATGTTCTTGCTCTCTGGTGCTCTATATTTAGGTTTGTATCCTAATTGCAGTTTATGTAAATTTACGATTAAGATTTAAACATAAATAAGTTTCGGTTTTAACGTTCGAATCTATTTTAAGAATATTATTTTATAATTTATCACTCTATTTAAATCTTATCACAATGTTGATACCTACGGCACTTTTAAAATAGTGAGGTTATCTTTATTTGTGTTTTCCTAGTATCTTTCATTAAGATTGACTTGCGTTTACATGTTAGGATTTTCGCCAATATTATTAGCGTACTTTGCCAAATTTTCTTCTGGGGAAAGTGGGCTTAGAGCCAAGTGTCATTTGCCCGTTTGCCGAATTAATACTATAAGGCGTAAACGACCTATGTTTTTATACTAATCATTCATTATTACTAATGCACTGAAAAGGTTAATTGAATCAATTATGTTCAAATCAAATAAATCATATATATAAAAGCGGAATTGTGAATGCACTCCTGGTTGACTGCTCGCGAGCGGGGAGGTGCTTTGACCTTGCCGGGGAAAGGGGGATTTGCGAACGTACTGCACGGTCACCGACTTGCCAAACGAGTTAGCTTGCATTGCTACATAATGAGCCATACTAGACTTAGTTTTGATATTATATTTGGCATTCTATCAATAAATTAATATTACACTGTATATAACTATAACTATGTTAGTCTCAATATTATACTTTTTTTTTGCATAGTGGACAATTACAAAGAAATATCATCGTCACACATTTCATCTATGGTGCCTTTATTTTATTTAAAGGCTACGATAACTGTTCTTTTTTGTTATATTAGATACTAGCGACTCACCCTCGCTTCGCTCGGGTTCGTCCCTAGCTTGCTTCCCCATACAAACTTTCATCCCCATTTTCAGCCGCTTAAGGGATAATTACCGGGATAAAAAGTATCCTATGTCCTTCCCAGGGTCTCAAACTATTTTCTTACCAAATTTCATCTAAATCGGTTTAGTAGATCTAGAGATTACCCCCTACAACGTCACAAGCTCTCAATTCACAAACTCATAAACTTTACCTCTTTACAATATTAGTATAGATAGATTGACGTTTTATACCTATATGAAAAAAACCCATCTTATAGAAATATCACTCAATAGGTTACGACGCGGTCGCGGTTCCATACCATGTCGTATTATCTCTTTAACCATTTGTCCAAATTATATGCAGTAAAAGGGAAAAGTTTTTTTGTTTTAAACATTTTAGACGATAAATTTACTTATTTTGATAAGAATTCATAATTGTTGATAATATGACCAATAAACGTGACCTACCGATTTAAATTATTTTTTAATATAAAAAACTACTTTTTGTGTCTTAAATATAAAAGTTAGACATATGCTGTATCTGACTTTTTTGTAGGCATTATTAAGCTCTACGACTTTTCTCTAGAACATAATCATATATCTCTCATCGTCAAGGCAGCGTTCGTAAGAAACGTTTTCGTTCGACCGTTTTTTTCTCCGACTTTGCAAATCCGACTACCATGAAAAAGCCTTTTCATTCTTCGGGTTAATATATAGCCTATTTTTAAAATCGGTTCAGTAGATCCAGAGATTACCCCCTACAACGTCACAAACTCACAATATCACAAACTTTACCCCTTTATAATATTATATTAATTAATATAGATTAATTACTTTAGCTAGATTATAATCTGTCACCAATTGACATACCAGGATAAAAAATGTCATAGGTATTTTCCGTCGCTTAATTTTATTAAAAAAAGAATCACATTCGTCTGTGTTCTGTGTAAAAGAGACATACACCAATGAAACTTTCATATTTAGTATTTACCCTTTAACTACCGACCTCCTCTCTCTCACTTTGCTTAGTCTTGACAATATCATTATAAAACATCGGCCTTTATTACTTTCTATAAATATTATATGCATGTAGCTTTTATAAATATATGTATTATAAATTTTCCGGAAGGCTTTTCTAAATGATAGTGGGAAGTGGCAACTGTATTAAAATTTGTTTCGTAATTTAGAAGAACGAAGCGCACAAACATACATACAAACATGTATAGCGACTTTGTTTAATACCTTTTAAAGATATTAGTAAGAATCAAGTCAAGATTGTTCTTTCAATTTTTGTAAAATATAACTTAGGCCATTACATATAACAAAACTCAATTAAAGTCAAATATGTAATTTAAAGATCAGAATCCGAAATGTTTAAATCCAAATTATTTCACAAGATATATTTTTTAAAGATTATGCTCCTACAGGATATACGATTACTTAGTGTTTTTTTATATTTTATAATCATTTCCATGCTAATTTTAAATGAATATATTTTTCCTCATATATATGAAGGTGTATTTTATATAATCCATACATATTATGTATGTGTACTTATTTATAAAATATTCAAATGAAACTTTAAATGTATTGTCACAAAACGTGTTTTGGACCTTTACAATCTCCAAGGAGCTTATTACGACGTACTGTTCTTAAAAAGAGTAATGACAACACCTCACCTACACCTCATGCTACGAACCACCCCGAATTTTTTTTTGTTTAGTGGTGATAATTTATCGATCGTTTTTTGTTTGTTTATTTTTTTTCTGTAATATTGTGCACTAACGATTTTACCCGTATGCCATAATGAGCTAGCTATTTTTAGACAAAGAGAAAACACACATCAGTTTATAAACATTGTGAGTTGTACTTGTGACACGAGTGTTTCGGCATGTTTTATGTCAATGACGTACCGTTTTATTTTTATCCTATATTTTATCCTTTTTGACTGACTGCAAAAAGAATTTTCAATTCGGCTTTACTTTTTTGTGTGTAACTTACGGGCTCCTTTTTAGATAGAGAATATAGTTATCTTTATCTAAAAAGGAGCGCGTATGGTGAGCTTTGGTAATACATTTTTGTACCTACCTAAACAAGTTAAATATGTACATACATATATCCCTATCCCTATAAATCCCTATAGGTAACAAATTAAACCAAGAATACGCCTATTTATTACAACTGTAATTAACAGGTACAATTTAAGCCAAGCCCTAGTTACTATACATAGGGAATCTTTTTAATTACAATTAAAATAAAAGAGGAATGTTTAGCTTCTTCCTTGCGGTGCCATTGAATGAAATAATTGAAAGCTATAATGTCGTGAGATACTTGTCCTTAGTCTCGATTGTTGACCACATGTCGTTTGTCTCAAATGGGTCATCGCAAGGAGTCATTGTAGTTATTAATCAATAGTTTCTCAGAACATTTGTTCACATTCCTAGTATATGATGTCAAAGTGTGTTTTGCTTAGTTATAAATGGCGCCGGCATTTAGTTTTGCTAATTGTTCTGTAAATATGTAACTTTAAATATATAAATATTTTAAATGGTATTAAAATAAACCACGGTCACGGTCAAATCCACACTTATAACGTTATAAACCCACCACATGCTTTTACTAGACCACTTTAGAATGTAAGCAAGGTGCTTGTAAGTTGTATTCGAAACGAGCTTCCATTTGTAACTATCGTTAATAATAACTAAAATAGTTTTATTGTTACGATATTAATTATAAAGGGGCATGTTTTTGAGATCCGTTAGTTTTTCACCTGCTTCGTGGCATTTCAAACATAGTCAAACACCTGTAAAAGTTTGAACCAATCTAATAATATTTTAGATCTTTTGTTTTATTGTTGATCATTTATTTTTACTTAATTAACAGATTTTTATTATTTAAGTACTTTTTTATATCAGGAGATATAAATAAGGAATGATAATATCTAACGGGATTTTTACCTAACGGTACAAAATTAACATTTTTTATAGCAAACATAGTATCTTGATTTTCCGTATAAAGAATTAGTCATTCTTATATTTTTTACATGTTGACTGTACATCAAGGAATAATGAAAGAAATATAAATAATATAACAACTTAAGTTGTATTATTTCATACTGCAGACTTTATTAAAATATGTACTACAAAAAATATACCTACATATTATGTAGGTACTACTTTTCGCCCGAAGTTCCAATGCAGTGTTCGTAAGTCTATAAAAGATAGTAAAAATTATCTGTTAATCTAGCCCAGTCGGGTTAGCATCTCCAAAAAACAAATCCAAAAATGTTCTACATCAAAATTTTATTTCACTCTTTAGAGTTTAGGCGAAGTTACTGGAAGTGTAAATTTAAAATTGCGACAAAATTCGAGCGGTGCCTTAGCCGCTATCTTGATTTTCAGGGGCGATCATTTTTCCTTAATATCTCGGCCATTTTAAACTTTTCGACAAAAATCATAGGGACTGAATTTGTTCATTATTCAATTCTCAACATTTTATTTATTGCTCATTTTTTCGAGTTAACGGGGAAAACGGGTGGAAATGTACATGATTAATTATAATTATTGAATTATCTCATTTATTATTGACTTTAGGGCCTAAATGTACAGGAATAAAGTGGTGTGGAATTAAAATTCCTACAACTTTAATGTTCACCATTTTTTTGTCAGGTTTGTTAGGTAAGTTATTGTAGTAGTACTTAGTATTAGTATTTTTTGTTAACTTAAGTTGACTCAAATATTTTGAGCCGTAACAGTGTGAAAAAGTAACAAACACACACACACTAACACGCAATATTAGCGGACAATGTTAAATGTTTTGTAAAATGATTTTTTATCTATTATACTCATGTTGATATTATATTAAGCGTTTCAAATTTCCATAGGGCTGGACGTCAATGACGATGGTTCAATTTGTGGGGGCGATGGCCGATGCTTTTACATTACGCGCCACCGCTCCCATACCAACTGTCTCATTAGCTCCCTCCGCAAATATTTTTACTCTTATTGCGTCTGCTTAGTATTTGTTAAATATAAAATAAAACAAAGTGCTCTCTTTTAACTTGTATTAATATTTAATTTAACATTATCAACCTCATATCAACATACATCATATAAATGAGTCATATTAAATGAGATTCTTGTTTTTTTTTTCATTATTTCAATCATTTATTGATGATTATTTTCTTTATTTATTGATACTGAGATAAAAAATAAATTCGAAAACTTACTATTTTATGACTAAGTATTTATCTCTATGGTAACAAACATTGTTAAAGCGTATCTATGCAGTCGTGGCATTCTATCCTTTGGCTACCAGCCAGTCAAACAATCGGTATTCACTTACACGCGGCTCATCTGTGTGAAGCAAATATCTTGTAGAATTCCCTGCGTTCGGTGACCGCTGCTTTTGGCCGGAAATATGAAGCCATTGTTAACGTTGTTACTTATATGCTTTAAGTACGTGTTGCAATTGTTGTTATTTTAATGCACTTTAGTTTTTATGCACTTACTATAAGCGTCACGCTATTGTGTAATATTTTATGTATATTGTAAAAGAAGTTTAATTAAACTTTTTATGGCTATACATATAATAACGTGTAAATTGGTGCAGTGGTCGAGTTATGTGAGTTCATACCCGAACAGATTTCGCAACTCTGATATTTTCATGTGCAAGTCTCATCTTTAACATTACCACTTGCTAATTCGGTAAAGACTAGAAGTAGACATCGTTCACGTCTAGAATAACCTAACTAGTTCTCTAAAAGAATCCTATGTTTTTTAAAAACCGCCAACTTGCATTTAGCCAATGTGGGTAGATTATGACACATGACCTACTCCGCTTCACATTAAGGTGAAACAAGTGCTCAGCAAAAGAACGTTACAAAGACTCGATTGTGATTGAAATATTTTAAATTAATAATTATAATTAAATCTTCGAGAACAATGTACTCAATAACTACGTATCATAAAATCAATTCATATCTTTTAATACTCGATAAGTATAAAGAAAACAATCGGATAGTCAAATGACGATCAATAGGTGTCTCAGACGTAACAACTCTCGTATTTGAAAAAATCTCACGGCGAGAAGTGAATGCGCGGATCAAGAATGCAGTGACAGGCCAGCCAATCGCGGTCGAAAGGGCATCGCAGTGGTCGGAGGGCAACTGATGAGTTGACTGGAAATTCGGATTATTTGTTTATTGTATATAATGTTATGTCCCCAATCAGATGTAATAAATATTTTCTTATAGATTTATGATTTATATGTATTAACAATACATGGTAATTAACAATTATTATATGTACAACTATACTCAAATAATATATAAAAATTAAAAATATATTCACAAATTTATATTCATATAATTAAATTTACATATTAAATTATTATTTTTATTTATGAGTTCTTTTTTATGCAAGATAGAATGTGAACGTCACAAGTATGCATAGCAAACTAACACCTGTGAACTGCGGCGCACCTTCTAGATCTAGATTCTAGACAGTGCCAGTCCGACACATGACCTAATCATATAAGTACCTCGACGAACTTTTATTATTAGCGTGGACGGAAAATAGTGATTGTACTAAACACGCTAGAATTATTTGTGTCAGTAGTTAAAACTAAATAATAATATGAAAAATCGGTAAGTAATAAATTCAATAAGAATATATTATGTCTCTTTCATTAAAGGAAATAAAAAAAATGTAATATTAACGAATTGTTTCAAAACGTGATATTTATCATTAAATAAATTTGCATTTGGACTTCGCTCACTCATTCAGATAAAAAGGCTAAATAAAATAAACACATCGTTTTGAGATCCGTCTCCTTTGTTTGTTCATAAAATTGTGCCTAATTTTAAATTTTTAAATTATGCTTATCATTTATGATAAAATGTTTACTTGTTACTGCCAGATGTTTGCTTTCGTTTAAATAATATGGATAATATATTAAGCATACCTATAATTGGGCTTCAAACGTGCGCGTTTTAGTTTAAGTAAATACTTAAATGAACCCTAGATTTTTTAGGATTTATAGTACCTACCTATCGAAAGAGATTCAGGCAAAGACAATAAAAAAAGCCGTCCAGTAATTTTTAGTCATTACATATAGTTAACTTAATTTTATTTCGTTTACACATATTCTATATATTTATTTTTATTTAAAATTAGACGAAATTTTGTAACATCTATTACGTGCTTAAAATGTGTTTGTGACAATGTTACTTAATTCTAAATGTAATTACAAGTTAACATTCAGCATGTAAAGTTGTTTTTCTATGAATACGTTCCTGAAGGTCAGATTTGTCGATGTCATACGATGAGGTTACCTCTAAGCAAATTCTTTGCGACTTAGTTCATCGTAATACCTTTGTTTACGCTTACGATAAAATATTTCTATTACAGTACTTCCGTGACAATAATTTCTGTTAAATGTTAATATGTCATGATATGAATTAAAAAGGAAATTATTAGGTATCCTAAAAACTAAAATAAGCCTATCCGTGTTTGAAGTTAATTGTAATTTACATTATTAAATATATTCACTTCTTTTTTTAATAATACATAATGGGCATTTCTCGATGACCGTTGTAGTTCCTCAAGCAGTTCGTCCCAGATAGATCTACCCTATTCGTCTTCCAAATGTTTTATTTAACGCTTTTTCTGCCCTTTGGGTACCATTCCATTATGATTTCTTTTTATTCTAGTACTATTAATCTTTTTAGCAGGTATATTTTTACTGTACCTACCTATTTTTAAAATAATAAAAATAGTCCTATAAGTTTTCGCTTAGGTACATAATAAATAGGTAAAAGAATAGCAAGTTACAGCATAAATATATTATTTTTGTACAATTATTGATGTTGTGAGGCAAATATTTATGTATTCTTTTATTTTTCAATCAGTGAAAGATTTGAAATATTATATGACTTATTTCATGGTAATGAAACGACTTCAAAATTAAAATATAATTATTATGAAATTTAAAAAAAAACCGGGGTAAACTTAAGCTCTTTCTCACAATATGACAAATAATGAAGTGTCAAGTGAAACGTTCAACGTACCTGCTGCACTTTTTGTCTATTTTTGAGCGATGCGTGTTAGGATTGTAAGTAATAGTCCGCACTGCGCCAATACACTTGTCTGCAATCAATCCAACTTGTTAAAAAAGTTTTTAAACGCCGGTATCGATCATAGTATCAAAAATATTAAACCATGAATATTTATAACGGCTAAATATAATGTGAAAATTATATTTTACTTAGGTTAGCTTAGTGTTCTTAAAAGTTGAAATTACAAAAATTTTAAATTAATAGGTAAGTAACGCATTAGATAAAGCTAAGTATGCTTAAAAATTCTGAAAAATATGCCGAGTGAACTAAACTGCTATCGAAATGTAACTTTTTTGGGAAATATCTTGTAGATAATAATGTGATTCTTACATACATATAATATTAAAAAATACAATATGAAAAAAGCCATTAGATCATGTATTTCTTTCATTATTTCTTGAATTATCTTGCATTATTTAAGAGCTGTACACAACAATACTGGCGCTCGTCTCTATAACCTTTCACTATGCACTTGCATAATGCTTAATTATTATCTTTGTTCTTGGCCTCATTTTTAACGCCAGAATAATAATGACTGCACCAAAAATTAAGTCAAAATTAAGATATTGATAAATGGACGGATACAATTTTTATATAAGATGTTCGAAACCAAAAGTTCCGTTATCAACAAAATATATTTTATTCATCTCTCTAGCAGTAGTAGGTAAATATCATAGTTCATCCTAAAATGGCCGGACCAATAATATAAGAGTTGGCAGTTAGGCAGAATACGAACCGCGCATGTTTAAATATCACTAGGGCAAATAAAATAAATGTATATTTTTAGCAAAACTATCTATTTAGACCAGTGCAGAAAGAAGCCTTTGAAAATGGTAAAAAGAAAAAAAATATATCGTAGAATAAAGCCCATTGGAAGAGAAAATCCGATGTCGCCGGAATCTACACATTCTCTCTCTTCTGTACTGTGTGTTATTTAATCCAGCATACCCGCCTTATTTAAAGGAGAAGTTTGAATTTCTAGGATCTCATACGAATAGGTTAAGATCTTCAGAGAATTTGATGCTAAGAATACCTGTACATTTAAGTAAATTCTTCGAGCACTCCTACTCTGTACAAGCAACCAAACTCTGGAATAGTTTGCCTGTTCACATAAAACGTTCCAAATCATTACAAATATTTAAAAAATCTGTAAAAAATAATTTTTTAGATCATTTTCTAAATGAAAAGTCGACATTGTACAAGATTTATATTAATTTTAATTTAAATATGTATTAGTATAATTTATAGATATATATTATATACATAGATATATATGTAGTATTTCTAAGTATTAGGTTGTATTGTGGTATGTATTGTATATAATATTTAATATTTACACCACCCACCCTGTATAGTCTTCCATATTTCCTTACCCAAAGGTTGTCTGGAAGAAATCGCTAATTAGCGATAAGACCGCCTTTTGTGCACACTTTTGTTTCTGTTTCTTTTTTTTTTGATATTGTGTTTACTTGTATTTACTTTATGATTGTGGTGTACAATAATGTATAAATAAATAAATAAATAAAAATAACAAAAATGAAAGAAAAAATAATTAACGGGCGATCTGAAGTCGGGAAGTAGAAGGAGGAGAGTTTTTAAGGGTAAAAAACGGTTTATCTCGATTTCCGGCAAAAGTACAAGTCCTATGGAAAAAAGTTAAATAGCAAAGTTGTAGGTGATAAAAAGATCTACAACTTTTGTATGTAAGTACACTTTTTTCACATAACCTCAAAATTTATGTGAAAAATTCAAATATCCAAGTTTTTGGTTTTTATCCTTTACAAAATAAAAACTTTTTAACAAAAAAATAAAAACCGACTTCAAACAAAAGCACTAAAAAGTAAAAAATAACTGATTGGTAGTTTTCATTTACTATACATACCTAATCAAATATTTTCGAAGTCGGTGTGCTTTGCTTTGTATGGGCTGGCACCGATTTCGAAAATATTTGATTAGGTATGTATTTAATAGGTAGGCTTTAATTACTTAGCCAAAGCACACCGACTTCGAAAATATTTGATTAGGTATGTATAGTAAATGAAAACTACCAATCAGTTATTTTTTACTTTTTAGTGCTTTTGTTTGAAGTCGGTTTTTATTTTTTTGTTAAAAAGTTTTTATTTTTCCCTTTTTAGTGTAGACAGTAGTAGCAAAGTAAGAATTCTAACGTGTTAGGCTTGTCAAATCAAACAAAATAAGCCCAAACTCAAAGTATCTACTATTAGCCGTTGAAGAGTTGCACCTATCCACCTTCTGGCCTTGCCATCAGATCAGGTCAACAACACCGAACCACTGTACTATCAACGGAAATAGAAATACTTGCAAAGTTTCAAGTCAATATGACAATTAGAAGTAGGTTAAATTCATCATTAGTTGTTTTTCCACCCTTAGGGGTGGTATTTTTTTTTGAAATTTAAATGGGACCAATCTGGAAGTATACCCTTTCAAACAAAACAAAAATTGTCCAAATCGGTTAATAAATGACGGAGTTCTGAGGTAACAAACATAAAAAAAAACATACAGTCGAATTGAGAACCTCCTCCTTTTTGAAGTCGGTTGAAAAATCACGAAATCTGGTGAAACTTACCTTTTTATGTCCCAAACACACTGTAATTCTTTTGATGTAAAATATTTATTTTTTTACCTTATTTTGACTTAATATCGAAAAAGCACCCTAATTTTCAATCGAAAATTCTCACGTCAAAATATCTGCTTTTTTAAAAAAGGTGGGCTTTTTGTTCCTTGAAATCTCTACTTTCTGATGGTGTAAAAAAATATACATTACTATGGTAAATTTTGTTCAGAATTTCCATTAATAGCTCAAATTTATATATTCGGAATCGTTTTTAACGCGAGAGTCCTACTTGCACTTAAATAATACTTTTACATTTGTACTTGAACATTTAGTGAAAGCTTTCCAACATTTTGTTTTTTGTCTTTTAGTTACATCTTGGACTCTTAAATCTTTTCAACATTTTTTGTGTCACTTTTACAGAAAAGTTTTTATATTCACGGTCATACCCAAATGCCTTGCCGCAGGTAAACAAGCAAGAATGAATGGACGGTCATAGTAAATACTTATTGAAACAAAATAATTTAATACCCCTAATGTCTTCATGAATCGTTGTTTAGTTAGACATATTATGCTGAGTTTTTGAGGAGTCTTAGAATATTTTAAAAATATCGTAATTATTCTTATATCTTGATGTGTCTCTTAATCAATTATCAAACCACAGCACAATGTCATGCGTATCCGGCTGAGAAATTGAAGTTAAACTTGGGGAAAGTGAATTAATAGGGGAAAGTCTCCAAGGATTCGCAAACTGGTTCAATTTGAATTGTTAAATGCTTTTACATGATTTCTATGTGGTCAAGCCAACTCATAGGACTATAATGTTCCTAATATATGAAAACGTAATTATTATAATTCCCATTACATATATGTATCAACAATAAATATTGTTATGTTTTACGTAAAATATTCATACGAATTAAAAATTGAAATAGTGATTTACAGAGGTTTATCCCGTAGAGATTATCTACGTTCACCTTAAACCTTTGTAAAATTGTACCAACTACTCAATTGCTTCCAAACATGTTCTTAATTAAATAACAACTTGTAATGCGGTTAACCGATAACTGGGCTGAACGAGCAAATCATATGGACGGAATGGCGAATAGATATATTGCAGTTTAAATAACGTCATTGCCAATTGTACTATTCCTCTTGATATGAATTTATGTAGTATTTTAGTTACTAGTTATGTATGATTGTGCGTTCTAATTTAAAACCATCTTTATACAACAGGCAAATTAGAATGTGAATTAAATATTATTATAAATAAAATATTTATCTGTGTATGTATTTAGTACTTTTTTGTGTAGGTATACTATATTACTATAGTATATTTTCATTATAAAATAAAATATGTATGTATATAAAATAACGATGGAATGGAACTGCAACGGGCTATGCTATTTATGGCGCGAAAAATCCTCGCAATCCTCACGGTTTTTAATGTTAACTAACTAGATGTGAACTTTTAACAAACTTTATACATATTTTATTTTAACAAACTTAGTCGATATTCAAATATTAAAGAAAGCGTACCCATAAATATGTATTTTTGTTATGAACAAATTTTTATTGATCAACGAATAATAATTGTGGATGTGGCATTAGTATCTGTAAATAACAATAATACTCGTAGTGAAATTTATTACTAAGTTTATATTAATTTAATTATTACAGAGCGTGTTGATGAAATAGTTAATTAATTTTTATTATTTATTTAGATATTATGTATATTTATTAATATATACAATATTATATATCGTTACTATCGAAATTATGATAAATATAACGTTTTTTTGTTTAAATTATTTGGTTCGCAAAATATGATTCACATTTTTTTACAAGTACCACTATTTTAAAATTATTTTCAGTTCATACTTTTAGAAGCTATATTTCAGCCTTTATTAGCTGCTTGTTTATACGAAAGTAGGTCATGTGTTTTTCACACTTGTGGCTCATTTGTTCTTCAAGGGGTTAATACTGTATAATTATAACTATGTATTATACTCCCGACCTAGTAGTTAGTACTTTCCTAGCGGTACACTACATGTATTATTTGTTACGTTGTTTTATCTATAACATTATATAAAAAATTGAAGTAATATAATATATTTTTATTTATTTATTATATTTAAAAAAATACTGTAAGTCTAGATTAATGCCTAAGAGTTACATTTACATAATATATTATGACTAGAAATCCGTTATACGCTCAATGCGTCTAGACGAGATAAAGCTTTCAAATCGAACGAGTGTAAATTAATCTTCGAAACGGTATCGGTTTTAACAGAAACTTTTTCTACATTCTGATATGATAGATGGATAAATCTTGTTTTTTTTATACTTTTTCGTTTTAAGCTTTTATTTTCTTAATTCAAAGGACTTTATATTATTTGAGTACCTTATTATATTATATTGTATCAGACAACTGAAATATTGAGCCACAGAAATACAGATAATATTCACTTTTTGATTATAAATATTACTTATTAACAGTTATTGAAGTGACCGACCAGCATTAAAATTTATGTTTAGAATATTTTGTGTTATAAATAAACAAAATATCTACTACAGATTGACATAAGCATTCAAGTTGTATATTTATTGACTTTAGTCTTTTCACCTTCACTTTTATTGGTGAAAGGTTGATATTTTTAAACGATGCTATAAAAAAGCATCATATCTTTTTTTTTATTTTATCGAGAAAGCTTGACTTTTGATAACCAAAACAATATTTATTTTTATATATAAAACTTTGAAAACACATTTAAAGAATTAGTTATGAGATGGCAATGAAAATGTTTATTACGTGGTATATGTATTGTTACATAACGTATTGCACAAATAGTATGTTTACTTTAGCAAAACTATTACTTAGTTAATTCACTTATACACTAAGTATATATTTTATAGAATATAACACTAATATTCTTAGAACTGTTTTTATTATTTTTATAATCACTGTCAATTGTGCGATAAATGTTTGAAATAAAATCGCGTTGAAATTTATAAGGAGCAATGTGATTTGTATTATCTACACATTTTCCGGTCCGTTTTATAAGAATTTGTCCATACATCGGGTGCGTTCAGGAAAAACAAGTCTAGACAGCACACAATACACGTAGTACTCTCTTTATATACTATAAGTTATAATATTTATATGTACATTATAATAAAGTAGTAGAAAAAAAAGTAGCAAGTCCACACCCCGCACTCGTTATACGCTAATACAGTACCTAATACCTATTATTATTTATTATAGTAAAATAGTCATAAAGTATATGAAATATATTTTTAAAAGTATAACTTTTACGTATTGTGTACGGGATATAGATCCCAAAACAATCGTTGTGGAAATTTTTGTCTGTATGTCTGTTTTTCTGTATATCTATATGCATTTCACGCAAAAAGTACAACTACACAAAATGTTGTGTAGTGATAACTTATTACTCGGATCAACATTTAGGACAAAATAGAAAAAAATTACAGGAAAATCTCTAATTCCCACGGGAAAACAATAACTGGTCGGCCGAGTTGTCTTTCATACAAAAATTTTGATTATTTATTATACAAAATAATTAATTGAATAGCAGCCTACTCTCCCATCTATATCTATACATAGTATAAAACAAAGTCGCTATCGCCCCTTTTTGTATCTCCGCTTACTTTTTTATTTCTGTGTTGCGGCTATAGGTATTACCTACTTCGACCATTTCTCGTCTATTGTGATCATGTCTAAATCTACTTTTTATAAATCATGTGACGGATTTTGATGCGGTTTTCATTAATTGAAAGAACGATAAACGAGGAAGTTATTTTTTGATGCTTAATTTGTAAATATTTTGTACAAAATGGCTGAGGTACGAGATGATGATATTCGAAACGTCGGGAACCAAAAATCAAAATAAATCCGCGAAATAATCCGAAATGATAGTTTTATTTAAAATGATGATATTATGTCAAAAAACTGATTTGTATGTTAACAAGGCTAACACTGGCTAAATTTTAGGGATACATCAGAACAATGTTCTAGAAAAATGAAGGTTTAAAAAGGTCTACAAAAAAGGCTGCGATAGATCTCATAAGATACACTTACAATAACTACATATTTTTATAAAATATTTAAAACGTTCCGGGATGCACCCGAGCGAAGCGACGGTTAGTCGCTAGTAATAAATAAAATTCTTAATGCAGCATCAAATTGGAAATAATGATGAGAGTAAAGTTTTTAAGATGCGCGCGCACACCGACAGCCAAAAAGCGACATGATGAAGCTACATTCCTTTTACAAACAGAGTGTTGTGACATACGGGATGAAATCTTTAGCTATTTTTGTTCTCTGTTACACCAAAGAAGTATAACATCTTACGTGCGTACGTGGTTTTTTTCCTAAGAACAAATACGTAGGTATAATGTAATAGTAATTTAAACATTATACGTATGTATTTATTATCTTTTCCATAATATATTATCCAATGATAATTTAGCATATTTTGTTATTCTATTAATCTAACAGTGGTTTCTTTAATTAAAACCACGGTAATATGCATTACATTACCGTGTTAAAACTGACGTAAATTTGCATTGTTATTTTTATGATTCTTGTTTAGAATTATTTTAATTTTCGTAAATCGGGTAACTTTGTTATATAAACACCACTTTGAAATTTGGACAGATAATTTAACTTGCCATTATATAGCTTGAATTATATTGGAAGTAATAAAAACTGTTTAAACTATTTAACTCGTATTAGCCACCCTAACTCGTATGTTAGTTATTTTTACGAGTAATCTACCAGCTCTAGATAATTATAATATTTTTTTTATAATTAATGTACTTAACAGTTTTTTTAAAAGAAAGTCCAAGACCACACCGCGTACGGGGTATATGCTAATACAGTACCTAAGTATTTTGTAATATGTATTAAATTAGATTTTATTAGAGGTGCGTAATGAATCCAAGTTCAGAGTTTATAAATAACAATAATTCATTCATGGTCATTTAAAAAAATATAATATATTTAAAGAATGTTATTTAGTAACATTAATTTCTTTTTTTCCCAAATATCCTTTATTAGTACTTGCTACTTCTAAAATCGAAAGAAATTTTTATTATTAGAGTTATTTGCTTACTTAAGATTTATATTAAAATTTGTGTTACTAAAGTAATTGATTTATTATATCTATTGTATAAAAGGAATTATTAAATTTATGTTTGTAATAGTTTTTGTCATAGTCTAGACAAGGAAGACCGGTATCATGTCTCTTGGGGAATGGGTTGCCGACCGCAAATTATGTTAGCGCGTCGCTAGACCGTAGCGTACCACTTACTACGTATTGTGAGATGCTCTTGTGTCTAATGTCTATACTTTATGAGTCTATAGTGTCTTGTTATTGTGTTTGATACAAGCACCATAAAGTGTCTATATGTGTAATTAAAAAGTGTAAATTAAAATACAAGTGGGTAATGGGGGTTTTGTTTAAAAACCATCTCGATCTAATCTGTTTTCTGTCGAAGGCAAATGTAGAAATAAAAGTTTTATCGTATTTATAATATAAATATATTATATATATGCATATAAGTTAGTTAGTTCAGTTAATGTTTAGGCCGGTGTAACTTTCATAAATTCCCTTATTGCAACCTTTGCGGTCGATTTTTTTTTAATTTCTATGAGTTAATAAAATTGACTAAGTTAGCTAAAGCGTAATTTACAAAGAGATACCTACTCAAAAAAAGAACAATCTCATATTTTTTCCAAGTATTTAGTTGTTGTAAAATATTGAAATAAAAATGTGTCCCCCCAACACTATTAAACGGCCGAGCATTTGAAGTGTTGTATAATGATGAAAATAAAGACTAAAATATGGCGCGCTCTTCACAAGTTAAAATGAAATGCACTTAAAAGTGTAGGTAGGTTATGTTGCATAAAAAAGTATAAATATTAAATATGATGTGGACATCTAAAAATATTTCAAATGAAGAATTACGGATGAACAAAATGAAGATCATAAAAATTTAAACCTAGCGGCAGGCCTATCCATTATCCTCGTTTAGTAGTAAATGCAAAAAGCAGTGTTCTTTTGTAGTATTCTATGTTGAAACGGGTTTGTCTAGGTATAATTTTAAAGAATGAATTGTGGACTGGTACGTTTTGCCCAGACTATGCCCGCCATTATTTTCAGAAGTAACTTTAGTTGTGACGTTAGTGAATATAGAAATATCTTTTGTGCATCTTTCATTGTGAAATTTGATGTTCAAATAAAAAAAATGTTGTCTTATTTGCTTCTTGTCTTTCTATGTCTAGGAATTTAAAAGCTTTTTGACTAAATTCAACTTTCATTTCTGTAAAACCAAAAGATTATGATGTCAAATTAGTAAAAGTAGTTTATATATGAACATAATTTATGTTTACAATCCAAACTAGGTATGTATATAAAATATCAAAATCATTTTTGAATATCATATTATTATTATTGCAAATTTTAATTACTTTGTGGTCGATTAAGCCGCGTTTGTATTCAGTAAGTCACAAGGAGTAACGAGTATAAATACAAAGGCTAGCAAAAACAAAGGGGTTTCATTAAGATTCAAAATGGGGTCCATTTAATATGTGCATAAATAGCGATAATTTTACTTTCTATATAATACAAACTTTGGAATCATTAGGTAGGTATACTATGGGGCGTGACAAAATAGGCAGTTATTATAACAGTTATCTACTTTTTATTGTGGTTGATTAAGCTTTGAAAAATATTAAAATCACTATGTACCTTTTTATAAAATTATAATTTAGCACTATTATAGGATTTATACGAGCGATATATTATATAGGTGGTGATGTAAAATTGGTTTCATTTTCGTATTTCCAGTTTCAGTAATCCAGATAAATTAATATCGTCCAGTAAATTTTGCGTATTCGAACAAACTTAAATCTACATATTAACAAATTAAAAACACGAGACTTCTAAGTACTGTAATACATATTATGTAACCTTTCTTTAAAAAAAATACACCACACACTAGCGCTACAGTTTTGTAATCGTGTCAATAAATTATTATTGTAAGCTATAACAAAAATAATAGTAAATTTACTTGCTATTATTATGATAACAATTTCTGCATTAACAAATTTGTTTTACTAGATATTTACGCTAGTTAAAACGTATTATGGGAAGAAGAGCATTTGCGATTTCAATAGGTCACTAAAACGACTGCTTAAATTCGCTTATTATGACTAAGAGTGCATTATTCCCAGTCAATATATATATGTCTATTATATATACATCCACTTGTTATAGCTGCGGTTTGACCATCTGACGCAGACGACTTGGGGAAATATTTCATAAATTGATTGGATGTTTGATCCGAAAAAGCTATAAATGGTATTTTAAATGACAAATATAAATCAATGCATTAAATTATTATAAAAAATAATTCATGTTAAGAATACGCAGTAGGTATAACGTGTTATAGGTAATTATTATAATAAATTAAATTTTATTTTAGTGTTTTGCTATGAAACGAGAATATATTTTAACGAAGCAACACAAACGATGTTGCGTGACACCTTTTCAGTTAATTACATACAATCTACCCTACTAATTAGAGTTGTTAATTTTTCATTGAATAACAAACGTTAATTCATTTAAGCATGTCCTTGAATTATAAGTACTAGCGACTCACCCTTGCTTCGCTCAGGTTCCCTGTAAAAAAAACAAAAAGAAGCTATCCCACGGGAACTGTGCGTTTTTCCGAAATAAAAAGTAGCTTATATATGTTATTCTGATATAAGATATATTATTAAAAAGTTTCATTAAAATTCATTCAGTAGTTTTTGCGTGAAAGAGTAACAAACATCTATACATTCAGAGATCCATACATCCTCACAAACTTTCGCAGTTATAATACCTATTAGTAGGATTTGCCCTTAAACGTTATGATAATGTGTTAGCCTTCTTAGATTTTTTTTTACTCATTATAATTTTCCTTCTTTGCAGCAACTAAAAGATGAGCTCGGTGAAGTGGTGGCCGAGCTGGAAGCCCTCGACGGGCAAGAGGAATGTAAGCAGAATAGTAAAGCCAAACAGATGAGCATAGGAAGAAAAAAATTTAATATGGACCCCAAAAAAGGTAAGATAAAACGCTTACATAATGTTTTATAAATATATCTAGTATACAATTTTATGTGTATTTTTTTAGAATGACTAAGTACCTACTAATATTTTTTTCCCTGACGTATTTTAATAAGGCTATATTCTGATAAGGTTGTATTCCGGTTTCAATAAGTATGTATATTAGTATATTTACATATAATTAGCTAATACAAACAGATCTTCCGGATCCTTCTAAGAGCAACTTTCAAATATAAATAGCTATTTTAGTACCTGATAAAAATTACAATCTATGACGTGGTACATATTACTAGGTACTATTGTTACGCGATTATATATATATATAGACCTTGCTGCAATTGCAGTGCTTACATCATATCAGGTGCGCCGTTCCCACGGATGGGATGGTCTGCATTATTGACATATACGGTAAATCAAGTATGCCAATGCTAAATCAACATTTTTACACCTGCTATGTCTATATGTACTAATATTATATTTATGTGAAAGTGCGTTTGTTTGTTTTTTTTTCCTTCTTTCACGTTAAAACAGAGTGACGGATTGGTGTGATTTTTTGTGTGGAGACAGTTGGAGGGCTGGAAAGTGACATAGGCTACTTTTTACCCCGGGAGATTATTTCATTCCCACGGGGAAATTCGTTATGAATTATAATACAACCCAAGAAATATTTACGGTCAGAATTATTTGAAACTTGGTGTTAATGCTCTTCAATACAATTATACAAATACGTGTTTTAGCATTTTTCGAAATTCATCCCATAAGAGGGTAAAATAGGGGATGAAAGTTTGTATGAAACCTTTTTACCTTTTTAGAGTTTTTTTTGTTGTTTTAGCGCGAGTGAAGGCGCGGGTTCTGCTAGTGAACCATAAAACTATGTCTATTCTTAGAACTATATCATTTTTATATGATTAATTATATTCCTATTTGTTTATACAAATTTCTTGAAATTTAACTTTGTCGATATTAGTCTTTATTTTAAAACATTTTAAAGATCTTTGACACTATTAACGTCTCTTTGATTTAAGTACTCTTGATATAACCGAGCCCTTCAGCTTCTAAGTAGCATTCGCAAAGACAGAAGCGCCGATAACCAAGGAAATAGTCAGACATTCTATTATTTATCGGGTTTTTATGCCTTTCTTCCGTCGTTAACCATCCTCGTCGTCTATTTTCAAAATAATCGATGTGAATTTTATGAGTTGGTTGGTTGAGGTAATTTCGTTTTAAGTCTTTTTTATAGTGAGGCTTAAGTTGAAAAGGTCGATCTCAGAAATGTTTTATTTGTAGCTTTAATAGATATCAATAATTATATCTGCTAAATTTGACTCTATAAGATTTAAAAATATGCACTGATAAAAAAAAATATGAAAGTCTATGGCTAAGATCATATTCATGCACACTGAATGTGTGTAATATGTGTGGTAAAGCCCTGTAAGGATGCAGATGACGTGCCATTGATATGTGTAATTATTTACTCACAAAACCCAAGCTAGCACTATATTTAGCACTAGCATTGCACGCGGCTACGCCCGCGTTCAGATGACCAAAAATCTATCTATCTAATGTACAGATTCGGCTTAGTTACAATTTTATTATATGTATAGATTATATGCCTTCGCCTAAGACTTCTGTTCATAATTTTAAATATAATGGTATCATTTTGTGTAGATATGTGTAATTATTCATACATCATATATGTATACATATATTTTTGTTACTAATAATTTTGCAAGTAAATTTACCTATAATAGAAAATTCATTGTAAGGAGAATATTAAATAATACTTTTTACGCCGTCTGTTGTTTTACAACTTGTGTTTTAATGAATACTACGAGTATATTAACGTACAACCCTATTAAACCTACTTAAGAGATGATAAATCGTTTTATGAACATCTTGTCATCTGCTCATTTATCAGCATTAATATTATTCTCGAAGGTCAATAAAATCAGTGCAATGTTAAGAATTCGCACAACGTGATTACTTTAACTTAATGATAAAGGAAAAAACGTACGAAGAGAATTTTCTTATTTTCAAACCTTTAATGATAATAAAGTACCTCAGCTAATAGTAGAAGATAGACGCCATATTACGCATTACAATCCATCATTGTGTCATCTTTACTTTTATAGGTTTTTGTAGTGTAAATTATAAAAATAACATTATAACGTTGTGGTAGTATTGTAGGATAAATCTAACGATCTTTTTATATTACTTGATAATGTAGTAGGTATAAGCTATCATCTTTTTTTACAAAGTATATTATAAGTATGAAAATGATTTTCCTTTAGTATTCATAAAAAAAATAGTATTTTTATCTTTAGAAGTAATGTGCTAGCCTTTGCTGAAAAATCTTTCTGAAGGCGTATGACGTCACTAAGAGACGCAATTTATGGATCCTGTGACGTCAAACAGTTAGAGCTTTTACATGCCTGCAACGTTTTCAGAATAATTAAGTTTAAAACTAAATGCAGAAAATGTTTTAATTTTTTTAAAGCTGTATCCAATTTTGTTGAATAAATAAATTACTCGGTAATATTAACAGGATGTACTAAAATATTTTCAATTTGAGAATATTAAACTGGTTTCATATTATCACGTGTAATATATGATGGGTATTTAAATAGCAAGTACTTGCAGTACGCTTCGTTGGCTGGAATTTGTCTCTTATTACATTATACGAGTAATCAGTAGCGTCAAGTCGTATCTAATATCTTTATAATGAAAATAACATAGTTTGAAAGTGTCCAATCAACCGAAGAAGATTTAAGAAAATACGTATTATAATATCTATTGTTTCTCTATCATTGTCTATTTTAAAATATTTTGTATAATTTTGAAACTACATATTATACAAAAAACTAGCGACTTTACAGATAAACATAGTTATTGAGAGCGTTCCTTAGGACATAGACACATGATATCGCAGAGTTTTCTGTAGGTCTTTTTAAGACCTTCTATTTTCTAGTACATTATTTTGATCTATCTCGTAAGTTTTAGCAAACATTAGTAATGTAAGCGCCCAAAAATATACTTATGACTCGGATGTGATGAAATTCTCGGATTTTCTCTACTACAATATGCATATATTATACATAGTAACATATAAATCTTCCGGAAGAAATTCTCTAAATGAAAGTGAAAACCAAAATCCGTTGCGTGGTTTAGAAGTTAGCCGCGAAACAGACAGACGAAAACAGCGACTTTGTTTTATACTATGTATGGATTATATAATATCTTAAACCCTGAAGTTATACGGCAATCTGACATTATATGTATGTTTATTTCAGGAATTGAATACCTATACGAAAATGGACTTCTACAGAGGACGCCTGAAGACGTAGCACAATTTTTACATAAGGGTGAGGGATTAAGTAAAACAGCGATAGGTGACTACCTCGGTGAGCGGTCGGACTTCAACGAGGCAGTACTTCGGGCATTCGTCGAGTTGCACGATTTTACGGACTTAATACTTGTACAGGCATTAAGGTACCGTGGATTTCATAATATTACATTGATCGAATAATTTTTATATCACGATTCAATCGAGTATTTATAGAACTTTAGGGGATTTCCCATCGGCAATACAATCTTAAGCGTTCAGGAGAAATAACGTTTTTCTAGACTAAGCAATTAAGGCTGTTCAATCAATTAGTGTTAGTTTTATATAGTAAAAGATTCAAAACCTCTTCGTTATTTATAGAATTGTTTTTTTCTTTGTAAAAGCCTTTGTTATACTTACGTGTATGCTAATACATACGTATCACGTGAGTGTGCTATATCCTGTTGCACTTGTTATGCGTTTTCCTACTTCCGTATACATGTGTATAACAAAGATAAAGAAAAAAAATAACTTTTAAACTTTCATCCGTAAAATCAAAAATTGTAGATATTGTTGTGTGAATAGGTATATTTGCTATAATTGTGAAACATTTATAGCATTATTTAACAAATATCCCATTTGTATTTATCAAATAAAACCCACAACATATTTTATAAAAGTAATTCAACTTAACTAATTAAAGTTTATATCGAACGCAGGCAATTCCTTTGGAGTTTTCGTCTTCCCGGTGAGGCGCAGAAGATCGATCGTATGATGGAAAGTTTCGCTCAACGCTACTGTCAACTAAACCCGGATATATTCACAAATGCAGATACTTGTTATGTTCTAAGTTTTGCCATAATAATGCTGAACACGTCGTTACACAATCCTAGCGTGAAGGACAAGCCCACGCCCGAACAGTTCGTGGCTATGAACCGAGGCATCAACAACGGTGGCGACCTACCTCAGGAGTTACTCTTGGTAAGTTAAGTGTAATTGTTATTTAATTAAATTATATTTAAATTATTTCTATTTACGCAATTTATATTTGCAACCGATTGTGCAAAAAGGAATAGCAAAATTAATTAGATTTATTAATTTAATTAGAACGTTTATGATTTAACATGGTTATATTGAAAATATAATTTAACGCAAGTTTTGACAGTTACATTAAAATCGTTTTTTTTATTTACCTATATTAATAATTACTATTACAATTGATTATTATTTTTATTGTTTAAGTAAAACCTTCTTTAATGTTAATTTATACATGAAAGATATACTTTATTTGTTCAACACAACATTACCTACCATATCAATTACGAAGGGTAGTTTTAATCCGATGCATTAGCCTTAAATCGTATCAACTGACATGGATTATGCATGTCCTTTGTTCATCCAACACTTAGCATTACATCTACTTATAATACTTTTTATAGCTTCAATACACTTATAAATGTATTAAAATTGATATAAATCGTCGCTCTCAAATACCTACTTAGACATACAATATTTCCATACCGTATGCTTACAAGAATGAATATTTCATATGTTGAACTTGTCATATTTACCTCAATATAGTCTAAAAACAAATAAATATTTGTTCCAATAAACATAAAATGTGTGTTTAATAACTTTTTGCAATAATAACTAGTTGCAACATAATTGAGTACCGGTTTGTTAGCAATGTTATCTGTAGTATAACCGTTACTTGTCATCAAAGTACACAAGCGGTGTGCTCAAGTTTGCCCAGTAATGGTGTCAATGTGTAATAGATATATATTATTACATTTTATAGATTTTATACCAGCGATAACATATTTTTTTAAATATACTTTACTATATTTTCAAAAAAACTTTATTTGTCCTACTACCCCGCTTTAGCTGAAACTCGCAAAAATAAGCGTATTGTTTAGATACAAAGGCAGAAAGTTAACGTCTAAAATACTTTCTTTCTCATATTATTCTGCTCCGTTACGAAAAGTTGTTCGCTATGCGATTTGACTTGAAAAATTGAAATACAAAACGATTGAAATAAAAATGACGACACGTTTGGCTCAGTTTGTAGTGACCCTACTTGCTGTGCCAGCGGTCACGGGTTCGAGTCCCGCTGGGGATATTCATTTGTGTGATGAGCACGAATGTTTGTACTGAAGTCATGGGTGTTTATATTTATAATGTGTATGTATTTAAAGGTATATGTATATGTGTAGTGTATCCCCTATCTGGTATCCATAACACAAGCCTCGTAGCTTACCATGGAACTAGAAGGTGCTTTTTTTTAAATCACGCTATCACCACATGTGTACTGTGTGTATATATATATATATATATATATATATATATATATATATACACACACACTATATGAATTTGTTCAATCAATTGAGTTACCGATGACATGATTCTAAACATTCCATTCATTATTGTATAAGTAAATACAAGCACTACTTTAGCTGATATGGAAAAGAAGCATAATAAGTATATTAGTAATTCTTACCTATGAATAAATTGTTTCTTATAATTATCTAATACATATACATATTTAGAGTAAGCTAATTATTGTGCCCCAACCTTGTTTATTGCGATAAGACCAATAACCCTTAATGACGCACTCAGATAATAGTGTCAATAAAACAACTCCTTATCGTACCACAAGTATGTATAGTGTATACGCTACGGGTTCTCTCGCCATTTAGTCTATTAATACATTATTACTTCATGAAAATATATATATTATAATATGATTAATTATAAAACTCAAATTTATTTTGTAAATTAGTTATAAATTTATATGTTACGTAAAAAGTAAAAAAAATATAAAACCTTCTTATTTAAATAAAATCTTTTACGAGTTTTATGATGTGTATCCAAAAACTCGTATTATACTTAATATTAGTGAAAGGAATTAAAAAACGCAATTTCCTGTTACACAAAAACAAATTCTTCGATATTACTACACTTATGGATAAACTACATTGATAACGTTTATTTTGAAAAGTCAGTTGTGGCACGGTGTTCGGATCAAGTAGGTTGATTGTAGATAATATTGTGTTAAATATTGCTTATATATTCAAAACAATACTAAAAGCTTATTGAACTTGGGTGCATTTGGATGAGATTCCATGATATTTATTTTATGATTTTATTAATGGTTCATATAACATATTTCTTATTACAAACAAGAAGTAGTAGTGAAGTTTTGAGTGTTTTCAGTGTATTTTAAATGTTTATTACTATGATTATGTTTGGTGGTTTTTACCTTTATGTATTAAATAAAAGTAAACACAAACGTTATTATTAAATAATTTTATTTAATAATAGCGTCTGTCTCGATTATTTCAAAATGAAATTATATTTTTAAACTCTTCTTTCCAGTCTTTATACGAGTCGATAAAGACAGAGCCTTTTAAAATACCCGAGGACGACGGTAATGATCTCATGCATACTTTCTTCAATCCGGACAAAGAGGGATGGCTGTGGAAACAGGGGGGAAGGTACGTTGAAGTGTAAATGTTATATAATATTTTTATTAATTAATATGTATATACTTTAATATGTATTATTAATTTTATTTAAATAACAATTTTAAAACCTTCATATTAATAAATCGAGTATTTTAATATCAATTAGTAACGTAGAATTATTTTAGTAACTTCGTAACCAACTAGGCATTCTCTTCTGCTCTGTTTGTTAATTCGGGGTTTTTTCTTCCTATATACTTATGTTTAAGTTATTCAAGGCAAGTCCTACTCAATACTTTTTTGCTAAGTGTATGTATACGGTATACGGTAGTTTCAATAATGCATAGGCCTCATCGTATCGAATACACTACTTCGGACTACTATTTAAATACTCGTAGTATGAATTAATATGTCGTGTCTCTAAACGTAATATGTAAAATCCCTCTGATAAAGAATTATTTTAAATGTTTAAAAAGCACGTATATGATATATACGAGTGTCGGCGCGTGACCTAAAACTCTGAGTTTCCTGACATACATACATATATCTGACCAAACAACCTTACCATTCAAAAATCTAAAAAGAATGACATTACATAGAGCTTATTCAACAACTCAACTTCGATATCCATCAATAGGTAAAATTCTGATACCAAAATCGGTTCAGTACTTTTTGCGTGAAACGCGCTCTACACAGGCTTCTCCTGGACAAACTCGCTAGATCATAGACATTATCTATGCCTTCGAGCTAAGATGAAGGTCAAGAGTAAGCCAATTATTAAAAAAATAAAAAAATATCGATTTCGCTAAGTTACTGTGTTATTATATGTATGGACTATATATATATATATATATATATATATATATATATATATATATACATACGTTGGCTCTGGCTTTACATTTTTTTTTCGGACCGATTTATAATATGTCCTTTTCTTAATTTATTCTATTTAAAATTTCAGATACAAGTCATGGAAGAGAAGATGGTTCATATTAAACGACAACTGCCTCTACTACTTCGAATATACGACGGACAAAGAGCCAAGAGGCATCATTCCATTAGAAAATATATCGGTATGGATTTTTATTCTTAACGTTCCTTTAAGTTTTAAGATAATTCTACCGTCATATTATGAAGGGGCTCAACTAATTGTTTTTTTTACTTCAAAATTTAGGTAAATATATTTGGTGCTAGAAGATTTTAGTATCATTTAAAGGACTCAAAATTAGTTTTTTTCATTAATAATAATGATTACCATTCAGTAATATTTTCCTAGGAAACGATGATCTTTTTATAATCATTAGCTAGTAACTTGTTTTTGTATTTTCGCTGCTAATTTTATTAATTGGTAATCAATAACAGTCGATATTAGTTCTAATGAAAATGTGATTACTTGCGATTTCCTTGTTTTGATTTTAAAATTAGTATGTACTTCATATCAATTTAAAAACCAGATAATATTCTGTTCATCAGTTCATTGTTTTAATACGATACAATAAATAAAACCAGTTTTATTACACTAGTTTATTAACTACCTTATTAATGGTTATTGTAATGACTTTAAATATCAATAATGCTTTTTCTATCATTTTTTACTTTATGTAATTTTTGTTTTATTTAAAATGTCAAGTATTCGCGTAAATCTAAGAAAGTATTATGTAATTTTGTTTTATAATATCAACACTCGCATAAATAAATCGTATTTCTTTTTCAAACTACAATCATATTTTTATTATGTGTTTAGTGTTTGTGATTTTGAACACCTTACCTTATTAATGGTTATTGTAATGACTTTAAATATCAATAATGCTTTTTCTATCATTTTTTACTTTATGTAATTTTTGTTTTATTTAAAATGTCAAGTATTCGCGTAAATCTAAGAAAGTATTATGTAATTTTGTTTTATAATATCAACACTCGCATAAATAAATCGTATTTCTTTTTCAAACTACAATCATATTTTTATTATGTGTTTAGTGTTTGTGATTTTGAACACCTTTGTTAGATTTATATGATTGTTTGAACCGATGTAACCTCGATGTTTCACAGAATTTTAGTTTATAATACTGTTGTAATTTATTTAATTCTAAACTCTTATTAATATAACATGTTATTTTATATCTCACTGGTCTCTTTCAATTGAATGTGCTTGTTTTAGTCTATATAATATAATAAACTATTAGGTCCTTACATATGAAATTGGCGTTTTGTCGAACTAGCAACTTTGATCTCAAATATGTGGCAATTGGTTAGGAATTCCAAATTCAAATTTGTTTCATATTTAGGCTTGTGTGTGTGAGTTTTGAATTTAGTTATTGATTTCTTTTTGCGCCATTTGACATCATCCTGTTCACAATATGGAAAACTTAAAATATCGCGTTATTTACGAATACGAGTTCCACCGTGGCACCAGCGCTGTAGAAACAGCTTGAAGGAGTAATGATGTGTATGGGGAAGTTATTGTTAAAGAAAACACGGTACTTTTTTTCCAACGTTTTCGTTCTAGAAATTTTGACCTATAGAATAAACCCGGTCGACGGGAGACCCTAGTTGACAATAAAGAATTAAAAGTGATCGTGGAAGCGGATCGATCGCAAACCACGCCAGAGTTAGCGGCAAGATTCGGTGTGAGCGGTAAAACAATTTTAATTCAATTGAAACAAATTGGAAAAGTGAAAAAGCTCGAAAAATGGGTACCGCAAGAATAGAGTAAACCACACCAACAAACACGATCAACACATTGAGTGCTGCTTTACTTTACTCAACCATCACAATAACGGGGAATGAATGAATCGTATCTTGTGATCAAAAATGGATCCTGTACGATAATCGGAAACGTTTATCACAATGGTTGAACCCAGGAGAACAAGCCAAATCCTGCCCCAAGCGAAAGTTGACTGAGACAAAGGTAATAATAAATGTCTGGTGGACATTGGTTGATGAATTGGTGATGGTTCTGGTGTCATCCATTACATCTTCCTAAGATCTGGCCAGACGGTTACAGCAGATCTATATTGTCAACAATTGCAAACGATGATGGAAAAGCTAGAAGTCAAACAACCGAAACCGGTCAATTGCTCTAGCCCACTGCTGCTTCAGAACAACGCTAGACCACACACTGCAGAACAGATAGTCGCTAAATTAGAGAAGCTGCTATTGGAATGTTTCCGACTCCCACTATACTCCTCGGACCTTGCTCCAAAAAGATAACCACTTTTACCGGAATTTGGACAATTTCTTGCAAAGAAAAAAAATCTATACCGATGAATTAGGCTGTCAAAACCGTCTTCAGAGATTTTATTCATTTTCGCCCCCACAGTTTTTTTTAGCAATGGAATCAATGAACTACCTATAAAATGACCAAAGTGCATAGATAAAATGGTACATACGAGTACTTTGATTGATTAAATATATAATTTAATTTTGCTTATTCCATATAAAACGCCAATTTCACATGCAGGGATCTAATATCAAATTATTATCATTCCATTATACTTGACCAGGTGCGCGCGGCGAGCGACCGGCAGCGGCCGCACTGCCTCGAGCTGTACGCGAGCGGCGGCGCGGACCTCATCAAGGCGTGCAAGACGGACTCCGAGGGGAAGGTGGTGGAAGGCAAGCACACTGTGTACAGGTTGGTACATGAATACCTTGTTGCAATAGAGTACACTTTGGTTGGTAGCATCAAGTCCTTTTTTTTAATGCATTTACGCATACCACCTGTAAGACAGACATGTTGGACTCATCGGCTAGAAAAGCCAGTACTACCCACCCACACCCAACAAAACCTTCCCCCGTCTTAACGGGGCGTCGCAGGATCGCTTACGCATTCAACTACGACGGCCCGACGGCAGGTCTGCCGAAGCAGACCACAACAACCACGGGGTTGCTCCACGGTCCACTCTGCTATCAAAGAAGTACTAGGAGCAACACGCATGGTGCACTGCCCACCGAAGTGGGCTGCCTCCCTGTGCGTTTCGTTTCAAATCGTTATTGATACAACGCGTTAATGCAGATTTATATGATAGTGAAACATAAAACACTCATATGTAAAGTAGCACCACTTTTTATTAATGTTATAAGTAATTAATTAGCAATAGTAGTTTATATAAATAATAGATTTAAAATTTTAAACAATTTGTATGCCCAAGATTTCATTGATGTACTCGTAAGTTAACTTATAATTTCGGATTTATCATTTTTGTATCTTGTGTATCATTTGAACAAAATAAAATATTTTATATCAGGTGCCACATACATACATTATTATAAATTAGTAAATTTTCCGTTCAAAAATAATAAAACAGTATATTAACACGTTGTTAAATCTAATAGTCATACATTAAAATATAAAAGCTAGAAAATGTCAGATTAACAAGGCTTTATAAATAAAAGTATATATTTCTTATTATTTAGTTTCTTTGGTTCATTTTTTCTTTTTATTTTTTAGTTTGCTTAAGGGGGCACCGAGCTTTTTATTTAACGAGAACGAAAGCGAGCAGGGTGGGCGGGGTGGTTACGATGGACGGAACGCTTGCGAATTTAGGCATTTCCTTCGTATTATTAAAAGAAATACACATTTTGAAAATGTTACGTGTATACGTTATAGAAAATGTATAGTTTTGTTATTATTAAAAAACTGATGAACTTCCTTGAATTATTTCCGCAGCACTAAGGGTTTATTTTGTTTTTTAGTGATCATTTTGAATTTTTTTTTCTATCGAGGAAACTACAAAAAATCGTGTTTCTAGAGTGTACGATTTATAGAACAAACGAATTATCAAACATACGCAATTATTTCGTTATTGCCTCGGTGCGCCCTTAAGTAATATCTTTACATGCTCAGATGATAATGTTATACTTCCAATTCCATAAAATTTCTGTTTCTTTTCTCGTGATGACACCTGCTACCTACCTTATAATACAAAATCTGTCATCTCATCACTTCCAAAAAAAAATTGCCTAATGTGTACTTTATTTAATTGTGGTGCATTATTGAATATATACAATATAAGAATAAACGATTAATACTATTTAATTGTGACTATACTTAGCTCTGTTATTGATACTAATATAAGAGTTTGAGAAGTCCTAAACAAATTTATGATTACATTAGTTAACACTTTGCATACGATGATACTTCATAGTGATGACTCACAAGTATATTTATAGATGACAGTAGCATACCTACCATACCTTAGCCAACACTATTTATAATGTTGATCTTTGTAGCTGATTGTAAAGTACAATGCGGTATACAAATATGTTAATAGTGACTAATTTAACGTGTATGTTTTAAGGACTAATTTTAATAACACTTTGTCATATATAAACTTTAAAAACATCCAAAGTACAAGCAAATATACATTCTGATAGTATAATTTTTAAATTACATACTTGTAATTAACTAATTACCCTACTTTTGTTATATCTATTGACCTGTTATGAATATGTAAAATATGATTGACGATAATAATAATTTGATACAATGGAGCCGATCTGTGGCCATCGATTTGACTCCATAGTCACGAGTCCTAAGTGAAATCTTCGAGTTTGGCCTCCATTCGTTGTAATGCGTTCCATACACAAAAACCTTGTTTAATTCGTGTTATTAAGATATTATATTTTCAAAACTACAATTATTTGTTTCAGAATGTCGGCAGCTACAGCGGAAGAACGCGATGAATGGATCGAATGCTTGCGTCGTTCTATTAGCCACAACCCATTCTATGACATGCTTGCTCAGCGTAAGAAGAAAGCTCAGCACAACCTGCACTCCGGTTCTCACTAGCGTAACATCGGTTCACAGCAATGCTCAGTGATTCTCAGCGCACGTTCACGCTGTTTACCGTTGGATGCTCATTCTGTGTCAGCGCCAGTCAGCGCTTTAAAGCGCATGTTCACGATCTTAAGTGTTGCTTGTACATTTTGTGTCAGCGTCAGTCAGCGCTTTAAAGCGTATATTAGCCCAGTTAGGGCAAGTCAATACTCTTCAACGTACGTGAGCGCTTGTCGGTGCACTTAACTACATATTACTTTCATGATTTTATACTGAACATAAATTACGTAAAAGCATAAGAACATTTTTTTCAACACCAATAAATTGATAAGTTACCTATAGACGATATATTTGTGTTGAAACTTGATATAAAAATTTAAAGACTAACTTAGTTAAAAATATACTATGAATCTAAGTTAAGTGTTGTAAAATCATGAAATATAATAAGCCTAAATTTACCTACATATATGTTGTATAGGCAAATGTTTGAGAACAGCTGACATGAATACATCGATATATATATTATACAAGAGTATTTTTTACAAAACAAAGTTTTTACCAATAAATGATAGTGCTTAACCAAAAACTAGGAACACTCATTAAAGACAGTCTTCTATACTTAAACTTACGACAAAGTAGTTAACAATTAGCGTCTAGCTAAAATTTGGAACACCAATCTTTATTTATATGAAGCTAGATTTTCTTTTTGAGTAATGTTTTTAATGTAATGTGGTATATTGAGGTTGAATAGAAATAGGAGAATAAAGTATCAAGAAAGTTCAGTTACAAGGAGTGTATATACATATGAAGCTTTAGACAACTTCTATGAATTGAGCATATAGGTTGTAAGAAAAGGGACATCTGATAATTAGTAGTCAACAATGTTGAGAATTTTTTTCTTACTTGTTATTTTAATGTGTTTGTCTTGAAAGCGACTAATTAATATTATCGACTGAATAATTAATTCAAGAATATATATTACTTTTAACGATTCTTGATGGTGGTATTGAACAAGGGCTGCCAGTATGAACAACTGCTACCAGTAGAGCCAACTTATTTTATACCGCTGGGTCACTCAAATTATACCAAATTAAATTTTATTATACAAATTAACAAAACTGTTGAGTATGTGACCAATAAAAAAATTCAATAAAAATGTGTAATACATAAAATAACCATATTTTACAATTTTCGTATCCAATTATACGATCTGGCAGCCCTGTATTGAACATCCAAAACACTATTAGCTTTCAGCTTAACTATTTATTAAATCTCACAAATGCTGAAAAAATATTTAATTATAAGATCGAAGTTTGAATAATTGATTGTACGAAAGAATTAAAATGAAAATGAGTTAGTTATTCTGTTATGGACAAGACGCATTTTGGACTAACAATGCTCACACAAATCACTTATATCTGCGCATTTCATGCTCTGCCTTGTTTTTAAACTATTTATTTTATATTTCATAAGAAGATATAAGTGAATTGAATGGAATACTGTAAAGTAACTAAAGGAATAACGGAAAATGCGTCTAGTCTCGTAATGGATTATTTTTTCTGTATTATTTTGTATGAACGGCCTCATCACTGAAACTTAGTAGACATTCATAATTAAGGTAGTGGTCCAAAATTATGTATCTACATAATGCAAATCATTCATATTGTGAAAAATACAACTTTGCATGACCACATTGTAACTAAGGTACTTTACTTGTTTATCTAACAAATTTTATTTTACTCTTTAGATTCTTGTTATACTATACATGTATGACATACAAATGTTCCTCGGGTACTAATTTGTTATAATAAAAATTCAAATTACAGTCATGCATAGGAATAAAACAATGGAGAAACATGAATAATATTGTGATATTTACAGCCATAATACGAGTTGTAGTTGTATACTGAAACGAACAATACAATATACATCATCAGCGAGTAGTTCACGGTGTATGAAATATGTCCATGTAAATAACGAAAGCAAGACTGAAAAATTATTGTATGGAAACAATTGCGTCATTACTAGATTATATCATAGAAATACGGCCTTTTTTGTGATGTTTTTGAGTTTTTTTATATTTTATTTGTTATGTATTAACGATACAAATATTCTAATATCATGAATTTATTTAAATCTTAACATAAAATCATGTTCATCTTGAAATATGTTGTTTATTGGTCACAAATACGTGGAATATTTGATGATTGATTATATTTTAAAAAGCTTGTGCTTTTATGATATAATTTTTTAAAGGCTGCAACATAATATAACCGCCCTATTATTGGCATAATTTGCAATGTTATTTAAATTTTGAACGTGATTTTCTAGTGTACATTATATTTGTAATAGTTAGGATTTTACAAATTTATTGATTGCTTCTCGTTGCTTTGACAATAATTCGTTTATTCAATGGTTTGCCAAAAATCGGAAAACCGTATGGTTATAATGATTAATGATTATTAATTATACACACCATATATTATATCCATTAGTTGAAATTTGTATTTATTAAAAGTATTACGTCATGTATCATATAAATAATATAGAGGTAGTATAGTGTACTATATGTAGTTATCTTATATATTATTGTGTACATAGGGCTTGGTAGGTTTTAGAAGCTAAACTAGATATTTAATAGAACATTTGCAATTTCTTTAATTTTTACATTTATTTTCAATGCTTCCAAATTATTTTTAAATATTATTTTTGAAATTAAAATTTTAATTTGGTTATTTAAAAATATCTGTTGTGTTCGAGTAAATGCATGTAGTGTGTTAGAATATTGCTATAGACAATTGCGTATTGTTGTTGTGATGTCATATTGTTTGGAAGTGATTTGGATATTATAATATAATGATTTGACAGCTAATTCTTTTGTTTCTGATTCATTTGCAATCTTTCTCTGTATTCTAGTTTTCTTTCCTGTTTTTTTTTCCTTTAATCGGGCAGTAGCAGTTAGTCTAAAGAGTTTTGTTATAATTCATACCGTCTCGTCCTCCAATAGTTTATACAGTCTATTTTTCGATATGTTATTTGTTAATTTTTATCAAATAATATCTACTTTAGCTATTGAATCAGTTTAGTTTAATGTTAACATTTGAGTCAACGTGGGAAATCATTATTGCACAACATAATCGTCAATTTCATAATGAATGTAAATATTCGTATAAAATTAGTTATATATTTAGGTTAAACAAACACGTATTTAGGGAAAGGTGCCTAATGATCTGTAATTAGGTAAGTTAGCGTAGGCCGTAGGCTAAGCTGTGTACATTCGCGTTCAATATTAATTTATCTCAATTGTATTTGTAGTGATTTATAATTGTGACAACAGAGCATAATAATGGCGTTGTAAATAATTTTGTATGAAACAAATACATTATTATCATTATTTATTGACTTGTTTTTTTTCTATCCTCAGGGTTTTTATATGTGCTACGCAGATGTCAACTACGTTTTTACACTCTCGTTATAATGTCAATGATCTGAGTATATAATATATTAATAAGTACAAATTATTATAAGTCTCTGCTTTATGACACGTTTTGTTATATCTGATAAGTATGTAGCTTATTTTGAGGAATACTTAATTTTCTTAATACTATAAATTTCCTAAATTCGAAGTCTATATAAACTTAAAAAAGAATAAAAACCGACTTTTAAGGCATTAAAGAGTAAAAAATAACTAAACGGGGGTTTTCATTTGGAATAGATACCTAATCACATATTTTCGAAGTCGGCGCCAGCCAATACAAATCAAAGCACACCGATTTCGAAAAAAATTGAGTAGTGAAATGGGAATCTATTCTAAATAAAAAGCCCCGTTTAGTTATAGTCCAAGATCCCGGTGCCCCCAGACGTTACTTATTTTCTCATAAGAAATATAAATGGGATAAAGTAGTGTTAGTACGTACTTTGTGTGTGTGCATACCTGCTACCTTGGGTCGACGGCCAATTCATAGGTACCAGGTGCTAAAGGTAGATAAATACAGTACTGATTTTTCTTAAATTCTCAGTGCTGATTTTTACATATGTTTTAGATATTGTTGTTAAAAATTAATAATCATTATTGCCAGACACTTTCCATCGGCGCTTACCCTTACCAGACGCTTTAAAGCTTCAAAAAAAATAACATATAATCTCTAAACTTATAATCTCACTCTTGATTTTTATGTATGATACTTGGGGAACTATTTGAACACCCCTGGTCAGCAGCCAGACCAATTGGAGGGGTCAAACATCCCCCCAGACACACATAAAGTGTCGCTAAAATTCTGCTCTGTTCGATATAATCAAGAGAGATTAAAGATTCGTTACATACAAAATGGAATCGAACCTGAAGATTACAAGGTATTTTAAAGTGATCTGGGTGGAGAAAATTTTATAAATAATAAATATAAGTTTCTTTAACCTATGTTTTACATCTTATCATCGAGTTAAATTGAATACTACTATTTAAAAAATTCATGTTTATTAAATCTTAAAATTATACAAAGCTATACATGTCTTTCTTCTTTCGGATTATTTGTAGTTTGAACATTCAGCGTGATCTTTACTGTCATCATCGTCTAAGTTTGATAAGTCATTATCAACCCAATGTTGGCATTGACTATCTTCATTATCATCCATATTACTTTCATTTTCTGTAACAAAAATAACATAATTAAGAATCAAAGAGTTATACGGTTATATCAATTATTCAAATTTAAAGTATAATACCTGATTCTTCTTGAAGCGATTCAATGACAAAGCTCGGCAATTGGTCCCCATCGAACCAGTTAAAATGATATTTATTATCTTTCAACGTCCACTCATTATTGTCAGGACTAAAAATACTAATGTTCTTCATATGAGCATTCTTCCAGAGACTAGTGATATAATTAGCTCGTCGAAACTGCTGTGAAAGCTCACTTTTGCATGGTGGTAAGTTACTAGCATCAAAGTTTTTCACATTTTTACGATTGAACTCTTCATTTACGTCACAAACCATATAAGTGTTGATGAAGAGTTGGAGTCGGGCAGCATCTACGTCAATTATTCCGGCCACGTTGTACAGTTCACAAATAAATTTTTGTATAGTGTTGAACACATTTTGCTCCAGTTCTAAGTCACTGAATAAGTCTACATCGCCGAGTTTCATAAATGCTATCTGGTACTCTACTTTTTTTTTCAATACATTAAATGGCCTTTGCTTGCCTTTTCTAAAAAAAGCTGGATTGTAATCACAACCAGTTATTGCGTGAAATCCTGGCAAGCAACGGCTTAATGTAGGTCTTAAATGTTTATAAATCTCAGTGATATCAATGTATCTAACTTTATTTCCAGTGCCAGTCAATATCCACACATGGGAGTCATCATTTTTTAAATGATGCATATTGCCCAGCATAATTACTGCAATATCGGTGTCAGAACACTGAATAACAAAATTAGCTTGATCAACAAAATTGCAGATATGGTGGATAATCTTAGTGTCAGCTTCCTCATGTTCAGGGCAACTTAAATTTTCATCAATAGAAGATACTACTGCATTATTTATGACGGAAAAAGAGTGACAATTCTTGAAATTAACAACAATGTTTTTGTTGCCAATAAATGGTACTATCTCGTCTGTAGACCAGTGGCGTATAAAGAAGTCAATGAGAGCCAATAAATTAATTATAAATGATAAAAATAAAATAAATAAAATTCAATAAATGCACTGAATCAAGTAGCACTGAATAGAGTAGCCTAGAGACGTCAATAAGTATAAGAAAGATATCCATAAATAGATATCTCTCTCACACTCAAGCGTACAAATATTGCCTCGCGCTTATACACATAGCGACACTTTATGTGTGTCTGGGGGGATGTTTGACCCCTCCAATTGGTCTGGCTGCTGACCAGGGGTGTTCAAATAGTTCCCCAAGTATCATACATAAAAATCAAGAGTGAGATTATAAGTTTAGAGATTATATGTTATTTTTTTTGAAGCTTTAAAGCGTCTGGTAAGGGTAAGCGCCGATGGAAAGTGTCTGGCAATAATGATTATTAATTTTTAACAACAATATCTAAAACATATGTAAAAATCAGCACTGAGAATTTAAGAAAAATCAGTACTGTATTTATCTACCTTTAGCACCTGGTACCTATGAATTGGCCGTCGACCCCTCAAAGTACGTACTAACACTACTTTATCCCATTTATATTTCTTATGAGAAAATAAGTAACGTCTGGGGGCACCGGGATCTTACTCTATTATTTTTTACATTTTAGTGCCTGGAAGTCTGCTTTATTTTCATTCTTAGTGTAGACATAATAAGGTAATTTGTAAGAAGATTTTTTTATATCGTATTCGATTAAGCCATTTATTTAAAAATTATTTATGGTTGATTTTTAAAAACCACTCGACCGATTTCAATAAAAACCACCTAGGAAGTATATCATTTGAAACAAAAAAAATCCCAAATCGGTTCAGGCGTATTTGAGTAACCGGTGAATATACATAAAAAAATTCCAACAAATTAAGAACCTTCATTTTTTGGAAGGAGTCTGTTGATAAAATAAATATGTGGCAAGAGGACATTGACTGAAGAATGCTATGAATAAAATCAAGTAAAATTTTTATCGTTATGACCTCAGAATATTTAATTTTTTATATTATATATATTGCATAAGTCAGCATTACATGGACATATGTATGTATGAATAATTTACCTAATAACCTACTATTACGATACGGTCATAATTGGTATTTAGTATGATGATTGCGCATCGTGAGTTATAAATTATAAGAAAATATTAAAATTTATGTTACTACAGCTATTATTATTTATTGTACCTATAGCTTTAATGAAAAATAAACTAAGACGCAATATTATTAAATTATTTATTCAGACTAATCACGTTTTATAACCATCTTTTTATCGATAGTTTTTTTATATGAGAACGTTATGTATTATAATATGCTGCTTTAATTGCGGAATTGCCAGTGAAAGCTAATTACTGTACTACGCTACTTTAATTCCAATTTTTGTTAATGGCTTTTAATCGGTTTATTTACCTAATGGAGAATATACAATGTTCATTGATCGGTAAATATTGATATACCTACTATATGTATAAAAATAATAGGCTATTCGTATCAACAGAATCGGCGACAAGAACTAGTCTAGAATAAATACGTATGGTAACTAACAATATATTATAATATTTTGAAGCTTAAATAACTAACGTTTATATAGCTTACTAGCATATTGCCCGCGGCTCCGCCCGCGTTCAGATGACCAAAAACCAAATTCTTAGGTTTTACATATTAGCATACCCTCACATTGCAGTTTTTGTATTTTTCTCAGAAATAAGATATTTTCCCGCGGTAAAAAGTATCCTATATGTTGACCCGGATAACCTGCTATCACCATACCAAATTTCATAAAAATCCGTCCAGTGGTTTTTCTGTGATGCGGTAACAAACAGACAGACAAAAATTCTAAAAACTATAGATTCGGCCTTTGTATCGATAATAATGTTTATTTCAATAAGATTTTCCAAAAAATATTTAATGTACAGATTCGGCTTAGTTACAATTTTATTATATTATGTATATATTGAGGCTTTATCTTGTGCTTAACAGGAACATGGTAATAGTTCCCAAATATGCAGATCACTGTCAGTTACAGTGCTCTTCTGTAAGCACTTATGTATAATACTAAAGCGGAATACTTCACGTATTTAATATGCAGTGTGTGTGTCAGTTGTCGAGTTCTCATAAGTTTTAGAAGCATAACACTGCTTTGACGCTTATGTCGTCACAATCGTTTTAAACTCAATCATTTGTTTATCAGTTATGACGCCAAGTAAACACAACCTTACGTGACTGACATATTATAGCCCAAAGAGCTCGTTACACACATTTTAACGAACGCCTTTAGACCGTGACGTTCAAGTTAGTTTCCTTTTCCGTTGGTGAAACGATCCTTGCGTAAACTTGCTGAAATAAGTTGCTGGAAATTACTTATTGCAATTCTGTTGTATACCAACTTAATTTAACAGTATCATAGAAGTCTAGGTCAAATAACAAAACATTTGAGTAAAGATTAAAATAAGTATTATACGTTATAATTAATCCAAGTATTATCTATAGGTAGGTAGGTACACATAATAAAATTCTAACTGAGTCGATTCTGTACATTAAATGTTTTTTGGAAAATCTTATTGAAATAATCATTATTATCAATACAGAGGCCGAATCTATAGTTTTTTGAATTTTTATTGGTCTGACTGGTATGGTAAAACCGTTAGACAGATTTTGGCTATCCGGATCAACATATGGGATACTATTTTTATATATACAAATTAAAATAGAAATGATGTCCAGGAGGTAGGTGGCGCTAATTAAAATGAAAGAAATCGAAAAATGTTAGTGGTTAGGTAGTAATCTGCCCATACAAACTTTCAAACTCATTTTCATCCCCTTAAGGGATGATTTCGGGGATAAAAACTATTTCACTCACTCACTTTTCATATCATGAGTTTTAAAAAATATCTTATTTCGGTAAAAAAAATCGTTTTAATTTACTTCTATACAAAGCTTGTCCTGATAAAAACAAACACAAGAAAAAGAATTATCCAATTTGTTGCAGTCGATCGGGAGTTATGCGTGTACATACATTTCGGTGATTTATTTTTATTTATATGGATAGAGGATAGATGTAGGTTAAATTGAATTATTCAAGTCGCGGCGTGGACGGTGAAATTTGAAATTATAAGAAATGCGATAAATACTTAAATAAAGAGGTCAATGTTAAATAATAGGCGATGCACATATGCTTATAAACATATAACCTTGTTTAAACTACTAAATTATTCTAAATAGTCCGCATTGACGCATACAAAATATGTAGGTACAAGTATATATAAAATGCGAAAAAAAACCGTAGCGTTTTTTTATATGTCTTGCCTGGATAAGGTTTGTAATCCTAGTACCTACCCCTTTATACCTATACGTAGTAGGTACTCTACGATAGCTTTTTAAAACATAATTGGTACCTAAATTTATTTTTATAATGGGAAATTCTAGAGACTTCTTCTAAGAAGTTATGACGCCAAGTAAACACAAGTAAATTTTAGCAAGTTTGAATCTATTCAAACTTGCTAAAATTTACTTGAATGCGCACTTCATCGAAGCGAGAATATACTACTTTTTTATAACTTAAAATGTGAAATGAAGTTGCTTTTTAAAGACTAACAATAAATCTTATTATTAGGTGATCTGTTTGTGTGGATGGCCCACACGTGTTACGTATACTTAGAACCTGTTGCTGTTTGTATGTTGCTGCTTGCATTTCAATTGAAAACTCGATTATGACAAATCATCAAGCGCATTCTAGATGGTTTTCATTACGTAATCCTATGTTATAAATTAAAGATTTAATATTCTTTGTTTACCTAGTATAAACACAATAGGTACCTAGATATTCATAAAACATTGTCTAATTCACTTTACCTATTAAATAGATATAGACATATTATATTATACAGCTATCGTCTTGGATTTTTTTTACCTACCTTTTTTTTACTTTCCTTCATATATCAGTTTGACTTTTATTATTATGTAGGTATGTTCTTATCCGCTATAACTACAAAATATTTTTATCAAAGGAATAATCAATATGACTAATTAAATACTTGAATACTTATATATGTACCTAACAACTGTGTCAACATTATCTATATGTTAATTTGCATAACAAATTCTTCATGACTCAATTTATTATTTAAAATAATATTACAATTAAGGACGAATATAAAAGACTAGACTTAGAATAATAATTAATAAATAAATATGTTGGGACATTAACACACAGCACTATATCTAGTTCCATGCTAAGCTACGAGGCCTGTGTTATGGATACCAGATAGTTGATACACTACACACATATAACTTTAAATACATACATATTATAAATATAAACATCCATGACTGGAGTACAAACATTCGAATGAATGCTCCCAGCGGGACTCGAACCTGCGACCGCTGGCACAGCAAGTAGGGCCACTACGAACTGAGCCACGTTTGGCTCATTAATGTAATCACGTTTGTCGCCAAATATAAATACTTTATATATACATTAATAACACACTAATTCAAATATCAGTTCTCTATATAAGAAGTACAATTTATTTTAAAAAGATATTTTACCCTATTGTCGATATAATCAATATATTAATTACAAGTTACCTAACCTCATTAACTAGCCCTAGAACAGCACATTTACCTAAGCTAGTAATTATACTGTAAATGATTTCTCAAGGCAGTGGTAGCCCAGTGGTAACGCGCTCGCTTGGGAAACCGAGTGAAGCGGGTTCAAATCCCGGGTCTCGCACCTCTGATATTTTCATGTTCGAATCATTTCTAAAATAATTACCACTTGTCTTACGGTGAGGAACCTGCATGTATGAGAGAACCTAGCAAGTTTTCGAAAGACATGTGAAGTCCGCCAGCCACTTGGCTAGCGTGGTGTACAATGGCCTGATCCCCCTCGTATTGAAGGGAGGCCCGTGCCCAGCAGTGGGACGTTAAAAAGGGCTCAATACAATACAAAAGATTTGTATTTTCATAAAGAGGAAAATTACTGTGAATCATATAAACAAAATAGTTAATTATTATCGTGTCCGTAGGATCAATTTGTAGAGTCAATATTTCCATCTTGGAAGTATGGAACCCGTTGTTTCAGCACGCCACATGTTTCACTTTGTACTATACCATGACTTTTAAGTAATAGTTTGTATCTACTTATAACTTATTAGTAAAAAAACGAAATAATCTTTATGAAATTCGTTTATTAATCAATATTTAATTTTATCAGATCAGGTAAAGACTCATCACCGTTTCGCTCGAGCACGTCCCTAGGTACGTTTTAAACAGATAAATTTATAAAATTGTTATTGTATGTGTATCTTAGGAGACACATGCTGTCGCAGACTTTTCTATAGTCCTTTTTAAGGCCTACATTATTCTGGTACATTGATTTAGTGTATCTCTTAAGGTTTAGCAAGCATTATCCATATTAGCGTACGATACAGTTTCTTTTTGAAAAAAACTTCGTCATAGTTCAGCCATTTTGTACAAATTATATACATACAAACCTTTTTCGTTTACCGCTCTTCCTCAATATCAGTTGCGTGGTTTAGAAGATATAAATCTGCGTCTTGCATCTGAACTAAATTTTGCATTTTCCCATGAAAATTAAAGTTTACCACACTAAATTGTTAACTATGTATTAAACTCAGCTATGAATCGTTTTTGTGTAATAAATCCTTAAAAATTTTGTGTGAAGGACAACTCGGCCGATCCAATAATTGTATTTTCCCGTGAGAATGAGAGATTTTACTGTAGTAAAAATCCTAAATGTTGGCCCGAGTAATCACTACACAAAATTTAATTAAAATATGTTCATTATACAGATATACAGGCAAACATACAAAAATTTCATTCAATCATAAAAAAAATTAAAACAAATTTTTTTTATAAAAAAATCATGTACAGATTTCACTTTGTTACTATTTTATTATATGTAGAAATTGCAGCATTAAACATTAATTAAAATATACAGCCTGATTTTCAGTACGCGAGTGCTTTCTTTATAACCAAATAATCTTTTTACTTACTTATTGAGTCATAAAAGCTGAAAATTACCTTCGAAGTTTAACAGTTTTTGTACATGACGATCGCCGCTTGACCTCTACAAACGTCAAGGACGTGGCATTTAACATTATTACACTAATTATTAACTTCTGAAGGCTTATTATACTTTTATAAGATGTCTATCGATAATATGAAGTACTCTCTATATTGTTTTTTCATTGAATTAAGTAGAAATTGAAACAGGGTAAATCTTTAATATTTTTTATAATTTAATATAGTTTGTTCACGTGAGTAATTTTGTATTTGCTTTTGTGGTATGGGCATTGGTATTATAACTTTAAAGCCTTTAATTTAAAAGATGGTTTTTGGAAGAAAAAACAAATCTTTAGCAAAATATGTTACTTAACCTTGTGTAAATTAACTAGATTCACAGATTATGACTTTTCGTTACGAAACTCTAACAAAGGAGGTGACATATCGTTGTCGGTCAATTACTGCCTCTTCGCTAAATATTTACAATGACACATTCAACTGTAGAGCTTCCAATCTTAATGTAGGCATTTCGTGTATTATAACTATCTACTAATAATAATATGATGGCCATTTGAAAAACAGACCACGAGCGCAGAGTGGATCTTAGCTAGATAGCAAAAGTAGTAAGATCTGTGAAGGAGCTGAGATCCTCTCTATTTATATATCCCCATTTTCACCCCCTTAAGGGATGATTTCCGGGATAAAAAGTATCCTATGATGACCTTCCCAGGGTCTCAAACTATCTTCTTACCAAATTTCATCTGAATCGGTTCAGTAGATTCAGAGATTACCCTCTACAACGTCACAAACTCACAAATCACGAACACATAATCTCACAAACTTTACCTCATTATATTATTAGTATAGATTTATAATCAAAAGCTAATCGTTAACTTATCCTAAAAGTTATATAATAAATTGTTATTTTGGAATTATTATAACCAACCAGGCGATTATAGAGACGTTGTAATAAATAAATAAAATATAATAAAACAGTAACTTAGAAAAATCGATGTGCGCGTTTCACGCAAAAAATACTGAACCGATTTTAAATAATTTTGTGTAGTGATAACTTATTATTCGAGTAATCTATACATATAATAAAATTGTAACTAAGTCGAATCTGTACATTCAATTTTTTTTGGAAAATCTAATCGAAATAGACATTATTATCGATACAGACTCCGAATCTATAGTTTTTAGAATTTTTGTCCGTCTGTCTGAGAAAAAATACAAAAACTGCAATGTAAGAGTATACTAATATGTAAAACCTAAGAATTTGGTTTTTGGTCATCCAAACGCGGGCGGAGCCGCGGGCAATACTAGTATATAATAATAAATATACAATATAATACCATTAATTAATTAATATAATAAATGCGAAATTTCGATGAATGTTTGGCACAGCGATAGATTATAGTCTGGAATAGGACATGGCTACTTTATATCCCGGAAAAAGTGTACGGGTTCCGTGGGATAGATTTGTTTTTGTTTTACACAGAGCAAGAGATAGCCTATCTAGTCCATACCAACCGTTAAATAGAACGCTAGTAGTAAATCAAATTGATAATTCTAAAAAAAACCTTTTATTCCATTGAAAAGTTGTAGAGAATTTTATTCGCAACCAAAAATGGTTTAACATTTTTTTGTGAGACCTACAGTTTGTCAGATAAACCATAAAAACCATAAGTACCCATTTTTCCAAGATGGCGGCCGTGGGACAAGGGCTGCAATCCCACAAACTTGGATTTAACTTTACACTAACTCCTCCTTGTTATCTAAAAAATAAAATTGCGTCCTCTGACAAATGCACGCTAAGCCCAAAAAAAATGTAACATTTCAATGGACTATTTGGATTAACGTGGCTATTTCTTAGCACACGCCTGGTATCATTTAGGTATGTAATTGTTATGAAAATTCACTCACGTTCGAATACTATTCGGGAATACATTTACATTTAATACTAGGGTAATATTCAAAGTGGAAATTTATGTTAAGAAAACTATTTTTACTGCTGCGCACGTCAGCCTTAGCTTAGAGGACATGTTAAAAATATTATTTTACTCGTGCAGTATGCTGGCGTTTATAATAAACATAATATGTATACTAATTAAATATAATAAAAATTAAATACTAATAAAATAACTGTTAATTTTATTTATAAATAGTAGATATATATACATTTGGAGTTTTGCTTCTTCTTAAATTCTTAATTTAACGTGAGCTGCTTTCAAATAACTGAAATATTCTAATACATATCTTTAACTATTTTAATTAACTTATGATAAGATTAACATTCTTGGAGTAAACTTTCAGATTTCAGATTTACAATAAAATAAAGTTTAAATTTAAGTAAAAAGCAGATAAAATTTATGTACATGTTCCTTCTGAAGATATGCAAATGAATATTTTTTTGTGTTATGAATTACTTGACTAAAGTGACATGTGAGAGAAATAAATTAAAAAAAAATACTTATGACTTGTTGACCCATGCAGCACATTTTCGTGATCAATTCTAAGAGAGCGCCTTCTACATGCATGCATGCATGGCACAAATATGAATTTTATAAAAAGTTTTTTTTACGAAAAAAACGTTTTTGAAAAGTATTACTTTAGTTCTTATTATTAGTGTAGTTTAATTTACATACTATATATAGTAATTTAAAGTAGTTAAATAAAACAATATAAATATAAAGAAATCACGTCTATAGGTACAATAATTACTTTTGAATTCATGTTAAATCCGGCGTCAGAAACTACATATATGGACCATATAGTTCTTTAAAAATATATTTTATCAATCAATATCAATCACAGTAGATCTATCAAAATCAGTTGATTTTCGTT